>QRFJ01001762.1:0-191019 GCA_006176705.1 Cocos nucifera
AACACCACCAACACACCAATAGAAAGAGATGCTCGGGATGCGGATGTTGGAGGGATGGCGATGATGAGGGACAGGGTGTGGAGGGGAAAGGGGGTTGGGGGGATTGAGGGGGTTTGGTTGCTAGCGAAAGGGTGGCCACGGGCTGGAGGGATGTGGTTCAAGGCCAGAGGATGCCAAAGGATAGGGTAGGGAGGGAGGAAAGGGGGGTTAAGGGGTTTGGACATCGACAAGAGGAGAATCGTGGGAAGGAGAGAGGAAGAGGCGCGCCAGAGTAAAAATTATTTTTCGTAATGTGGTGGAGTATTACGATGGCAAATAGCCATCGCTAATACCATCGGTAAAATATTGGTGATAGCAGCCCCATCACTAAAAACAGATCTCCATTGCTAATACTAATAATTAAAAATAATATTTTTTTCATAACTTTAAAAATAAATTTTTTTCAAAATTATTAATGATGGTAAATCTTGCCATCACTAATAGCCATCGATAATTAATTAATTTAATTATAATATAATCAAGATTTTTTAAAAAAAATTAAATTTATTAGAGGCTTTTGCCATTGCTAATAATCACTAATGCATCACTAATACATACTATTAGTGAAGACCAAAATGCGATTGCTAAAAGCCATTGCTAATGACCTTCCTATTCTACATTTCATACTTGATAATTTGTGCCCGCTCTCGTGGTTGTCTATTTTCTTACATAACATCTTTTCTTGGATAGTTCTCCTCGCATATTATGCACATCTAGCTGCTTTTCGTGCTTAGTATTTTATAGAGTCTGATGATCTCTCTAATAAAGGATCAACATCGGTTGGCGGGTCTCGGGATAATCTGCTATGGCGCACCATCTGCCGTTGATCAAGGACAATGTTAAAAAAATTATGTTCATAAAATCTAATCAAGTATATAGTTTTAAAATCGAATATATATATTCTAGATGCATTTGTAGGATCTAGTTTCTTAGCTATAGGTAGGTCTTGATTTTTTTCTCCCCTCTAAACCTAACTACTAATTAAGAATAGTTTATTTTATTCTCTTCTCTTTCTCTCTCCTCCACCATGGCTGTCGTTGCTACTTTCTCCTTTCCATCCTTTGCTGCCTCCCTTTTGGTGAGTACTACCCCTCTGATGAGTACTACTTTCTTGATGAAATCATATACCAAAGCCACTTAGACGATTTTCTTGACATTAGCTAACACATGGTAGCTTTAAAACTAATTTAATTAAATTTAATTAAATATTATTAATTTTATTTAAATATTAAATCTAATTTAACTAAATTATATAAATATTAATTTAAAAATATTAAAAAAATTTAAAATAAGAATCAAATTAAAAAAATAAAATTACTTCAATATTAGCGACGACTTCTACCCTTGCTACTAACACATTTCTATCACTAATAATTCTTAAATTAAATTAAAAAATATAAAATTACTTAAGTATTAGCGATGGCTTCATACTGTAACTAATAACATATTTTCATCACTAATAACCCTAGAATCAAATAAAAAGAATAAAATTACTTTAGTATTAGCAATGACTTTATGCCATCTCTAATAATAAATTTTTGTCACTAATAATATTAAAACTAAATTAAAAAATAAAATTATTGACTTTTGATTGTATCTAATAATAATTTTTAATAATATTAGAATCAAATTAAAAAAAATTATTGTACTATTAGTGATGGCATAACACCATCTCTAATAATAATTTTTCATCACTGATAATATTAGAATAAAATTTAAAATAATAAAATTACTTTAATATTAGCAATAACTTCTAGCCATCTATCTCTAATAATAATTATTTATTACTAATAATTTTAGAATTAAATTAAAAAAAATAAAATTACTATAGTATTAGTGATGGCATAATGCCATGTTTAATAATAAATTTTCATAGCTAATAATATTAGAACTAAATTAAAAAAATAAAATTACTTTAATATTACTGATGACTTCTTACCATTGCTAATAATATTTTTTTATTGCTAATAATTTTATAATAAAATTTAAAAAATTACTTTTTATTAGCAACAGAACTTGTCGTTGTTAAAAGCCAAATATGCCATTGCTAATATTTTTTTTATTTTTTGCTAAGATAGTTTTCTTGGTCGTTATTTGCCATCAAAAAAAAATTGTTACTAGTGATAGCAAATTTGCAGTCGCTTAAAGCGATTACTAATACTCAATATTCTTATAGTGATAGAAAAGTACTGCAAAAATAAAAATCTATAATAGCCCGGCCTAGCCTTATTTTTTTTCTTTTTTTGGGCTCTTGGATCCAGCCTGAATTAACTAAAGCCCAACACAACACATGCTTGACATGTGATGGCTATGGCCGGTATGACCCCCACTGGCCATAGCCATCGTTGGGGTCGCTGCTTAGCCACCATCGAGAGCCACTATAGATGGCTGGCCTTGGTCTTCCACCACCGTGCTTGAGAGAAGGAAATGGAGAGAGTATCCCCTATTTAAATAAGAAGAAGAAAAAGAAGAGAGAGAGAGAGCTATCTCTCTTCTCTCTCTCTTTCCTCATTTATTCTCTCTCTTTTCTCTCTCTAGGTGATTTGAGGGATTCAAAAAAATAAGACAAAAATAATTTCTCCACTTTTCTCTCTCCTCTCTCTACAAAAATCTCTATCTAGTTTCTCTCTCTATAACTTTATCTCTCTAGAATCTTTCTTTCTTTTCATGAATTTTTCTCTCTAGAGATTTTATGGATCTGTGGGGGTCCAACTGTTAAGGTAAATCTAGATTAATTGGTTGACCCTAGGAGGGGTACTAGGCCTACAGAGTTTAGGTATTTTTCATAATTTTCACCATCCGTGATCGTCTATGATTGATCTTGATTATATAGAGGTATAATTATCTACATAAGGTATTGAACATAATATCTGACTTTGAGTTCGTGGATCAAGGGGTTCATTAACTACTTTGCTTGATTCTGAACCTCGGTAGAGAGCCCTAGATTGAAATCCCAGCAATTTTCTTCGGTATTGATTTCCATCCTGATTTTCATAGAACACCCATCATTGATAATGCTTATTTTGAACTTGTTAAATTTTTGCTTCACCTGGATCTGATCCACTTGGATTGCCAGATATTATTATCCATGTAGTTACATTCTTCCTCTTTCATAATTTTCCATGATAACCATGATTACTATTATGATTTCTTTCGATTATCAATTTCGATTGTATATGGATCCTGCCAATCAAGCGAGAAGATGCTAAGAAAGGAGATGTACACTCTAATTTTTAGATCAAGATAAATCTTTAAATATTTATTTATTATTTAGTCATATATTAGATAGAGTCAAGATATTTGGAATTTATAGTAATTCGAATCTTAGAGCTTTAAAAATAGAAATATAAAAATAATTTATTATTTATTATGCTGATGGTTAATTGAGGATGTATTGAGATTATGTCATTGATTGGACATGCTAATCATAGACTAATAAGGCCTATTTCAAAGTTTGTCATTAATAAAGATAAGAATTCCTATACATGATCTCAAATCATTCTTATTATATAACCCATAATTAATTATCTCCTACCATGCAAACCTTAAAGCACACCAAACCCCTTTATTCATTCTCTTGTATAGATATCAAAGTATTCTTAGTATATGACCCGTGGTTAACTATCACCTATCAAATGGATCTTAAAGTACTTTGAACTCCATTCATCGACCTGCACAAATCTCAAAGGACCCTTAGTTTATGGCCCATAGTTAAGTATTGTCCATTGCATAGATCTTAAAACACTTCAAGCCTCTTCATTTATTCACACTTTGATTGGAACATGTGCAACAACAGTCTAATGCTGTCCGTTGGTCGAAGAGTTGGAGGACTAGATTGGAATATTTTGAAAACTTCAAAAACTTGCTTGGAACCATTTTTAAACCAAAGGGGGTGTTTCTAGGATAGGCCCGATGTTAAGGGAGTATCCCAATAATTGTTCCTTAATATTTCAAAGCAATCAAAAAATAAATTTAAAAAAATGTAATTGTTTAATAATAAAACTTCCAAGATTCAAATGTAAGTAGTGTTATGTTCATTCTACTTCTAAATCTGAGAAGTGATAGAAATAAATCTTCCATTTATACCCAATCAAATTTAAATCTCAGCCAACCTATTTAATAAGTTGAGCACAACTTAAACAAATGACCTCTATAGCATCCAAGTTGATTAATAAAGATTCCAGTTCAATATGTTACATGGGGATATTGGAATGTCTGTTAGGACATGATGTTCATTTTCGAACTACAATTCCAATTTTCAGCTATTAGATATAAAGTTGGAAAAAATACATCCATCCCAAATCATGGTTTAATTTTTTAAACTTTCATTCTTCTACGCTAATAGATGCATATTGTCTGTATGTGATTTGAAGTTTTTATTTCTATGCATACATCAATGTGATGCATGATATTATGAATTATTATGTTCTAAAACATATCATTCGTGCATTATTTATATATTTTTTTTATTGAAATTCAAAATCTCTAAATTCAATGCACCAAATTTGTCTCGCTTCAATTAGCACATAGGTCTCATGATGCTGCTTTGAGAATTTTCATTTTCGAAAATTAAACTTGAAATATACTTTAGATTAAGACATAATTCTCGTTCAGCAATTGAATTGATGTGCATATTCTTTTTTTTTTTTTATGAAAACGGGAAGGAGGCCCGTCTAAAGTTTATTGTGATGTTGATGTTTACATGCAGGTGCTTTTTATATGGAATTCTTGCTGGGTTGTGGGCCCATTACACAGTTATGTTACAATGAAAAATAGAGGGTGAACGGCCCACAGTATCTTTTAACAGCAAAGCATCCATTCTTGTAGTGAGGAAACGAAGCGGCTGAAGATGGCGTTTGGGAGACGGGCTTCATAATGGAATAATCTCCTGTTCCTTTTTCCTTCCATAGCATCCAACACACTGTCCCCATGATGATATCCCTTGTTTTAGGCTGGATTTGGCTCGGGAGTGAATGTCTCTGCTCTCTCCAAAGATCTTTGATGGTGTGATATATAGTTAAACTAAATGTTTTTTGATGAAGAGGGAAGGTGGCCCCACCCTGATTTATTATAATATATACGTAATAATATACAATTAACCCATGGTGCCCCACATTATTTATGGTCCTCACCAACAGGTTAGAACTCTTGTTACATATTTAGGAGAAGGAAAACCTATAACACGGAAATTCAAGCCAAGCAAGGTAAGAAGGTGACCCGATCACTACGGCAGTGATTTCCACCACTCTACAGAGATGCATGGCCACTTAGAAAGGGTTCTGACAGCTATACTCAAAGCGATGCTACCCTCTTGAGAGTGGTAATATCGAGTCTGCTAGTTTTGTGATAATTCTCTTTCTTTTAACAGTGCTTTCTTCTTTTATTTTCATCCTAGTTTTGCTTCGAGATACCCATTGTTTCGCTGCTTGTGTAGCTAATAGTGCATGCTTCTGCTAATGATGCTTTTAATGACTCATTGCAGTTGTTTGTCCATGTTCACAGAGTTTCTAACACTTTCTTGGAGAGGTGGAAAGGTGATAGACCCTCACTTCTAAATGCTCTATTGTTTCGTTCTAACCACACTACCCAGCATGCTACTGACCAAACAGAATCCCATGCAATTCGTTTCCATTTTTCTTTGTTCTAGAGCCTTCAAGAGATCCACATTTCTTTTACCTTTTTTGGTAGTGGTGGTGCCTGTGATTTGCTCGTAACCTGCATCCAACAAAGTTTAGGATAAAAGCAATTGAGGAAAATATATATGATCTACCGTTTCCTCTTCTTCACCACAAAGGAGGCGAAATTGTGGAGATGTCCACTTCCTTTTCTTTAGATTCTCTACTGTTAGAATCCTCTTATTAATTGCCAACCAATTGAAGGTTTTAACTTTCTTTGGAAGAGGTAATTTCCAGTTTATTTTTCCAAACACGGACCATACCACCCCACGACTAAGAAACATGTATCCCTGTTTTAGTGTCTAAGTTTTTTGTTGATTCCATTTCCACTCTACAATGTCTTCCATTTGGGAGGGTGAAAATGCTTCCAATATTTCATGCAACTTTTCCATCTCGGCTCTGTACCTTGTGCTAAGAAGAAGAAGGTCTGGATCTTCTATTTGAGGTTCTTCAAGGTAAGAAGCAACTAAGGTGGCTTGCTTCTTAAAGAAACTGAATGCTACAAGGAACTCAAATTTCAAAGGTTGATTTAAAACCCATATGTCGTGCCAAAAGACTATTTGACTAACCTTTGCTATACTCTTCCAATAAGGTGAGGCTAATCTTATTCTGTTGTTATTTTGACTGCTTGGTGGCATCTCTACATAATAAATCTTGTTAATCAACTGCATCCAAGGACTATTTTCCTCTCGAAAATACCTCCACCACCATTTTGTCAGGAGACAAGTGTTTAGAAGTTTGGTGTTAATGACCCCTAATCCACCCAATTGCTTTGGCCTACAGATTTGATCCCACCAACTGAGGCAATGTCCACCAAGGCACAGACTATTTCCTCTCCATAAAGAGTTGCATCTCATGCGATCGATCTTGTCCACTACAATACTTGGGATTCTTATAATTGACATCCAGTATATCAGGATAGTGCTCAAAACTGAATTAGCTAAAGTTAACCTTCCTGCTAGAGTCAGCATTCTTCCCTTCCATGAGCTAAGCTTTCTCTCTATTTTTTCCAACAAAAATTTCCAATCTGCAGCTGTGGGTCTTTTGTAATGGAGAGGTATTCCTAAGGGGGAGTCTTGCTTCTAAACACCCAAACATCCTTGCCAGTTTTTTGCTAGTGATATCCTCTATTCCTATTCCGATGATTGAACTTTTTTTAAAATTTATCTTTAGGCCTGTCAGCATCTCATAAGCATATATTATGAGCTTGAGATTCCTGATATGCTGCCTTTCTGCACTGCTAAAAGTCAGCGTATCATCTATAAATTGTAAGCACATCGTTTTCCTTGTTATTTGCTTAGGCCCTATACCCATCACTAGCTTATTTGCCTCTGCTGCACTCAAGATTCTATTCAAAACATCAACAACCAATATGAAAAGGAATGGTGATAGTGGGTCATCTTGCTTGAGGCCTTTCCTTGCTACAATCCAATTTATAGGTTCTCCATTTATTTATTATGGGTGCCACTTTACTATCCAAAAGTATCATTTTCACCCAGCTGCACCACTTTTTTCCAAAGCCACGGGCTTCTAAAAGAGACAAGAGAAAGTTCCAATTGATTTTATCATAGGCTTTTTCAAAATTAAGCTTCATAATCATTCCTCTGTGTTGGTGTCTCTTGCAAAAAGATATAATTTCTGCCGCACTTAAAAAGCCATCTCCAAGCTGTCTTCCTTTGATGAAAGCTGTTTGTGAGGCTGATCTCAATTTATCCATATGCTGACTCAACCTATTGTAGATGACTTTGGAAAATATTTTAATGATTCCATTCACTAAACTAATTGGTCCGTAATCACCTGGTTTGATGCATTCATCTTTTTTTGGAATCAACGTCAAAAAAGTGTAATTTAGACAAAAGAAATCTATTGTACCTTCTTGTATGCTTTTGAATAAGTTGCAGATGTCATCTTTCATCACTGCTCAATACCGCTGGTAGAAAGATCCTGGGAAGCCGTCTGGACCGGGGGCCTCCTCCTTAGCAAGACCAAACACTACATTTTTAGTTTCTTTCTCAGTGAAAGGTCTCTCAAGCTGCGAACGACCTCCGAGGTAATCCTGGTAGAGAACTTCCCATGCCGGTTTAATGTTTGACTCTATACCAGGACTACTGAATAGATCTGAGAAGTAATTAGAGAAAATCTGTTTTATTTTTGCTGGTTTATCAAATGTTTGGCTCTCATATTCAATCCTGCAAATGGTGTTCTTCCTCCGCCTCGCACTTGCTTGAATGTGGAAGTACCTAGTATTTCGATCACCATGCTCTAACCATTGAACTCTTGATCTTGGGCGCCATAAAATTTCCTCTTGATTCAAGATAACATCCAGCTCCACTTTAAGGTCTCCCTTTCCCCCTTTCTTCTTTAGAAAGATGCCGTTCTTCCTCTTGCGCATCTTCGATCCTTTTCTTTTTTTCAATTATATTTTTATTTTTGGTTTTATTCCATGCCTTCAGCTTTGCTCGAATATAACGTAACTTTTTTACCATGTTTGCTGCCGCATTCTGGTCCGAGTGGACTTCGGTAGAAGTTGGGCGCGTGCGCGATCAAATCCAGAACCTCGGCAATAATAGATCATCGCTGTAGAGTAAACAGTTCATCCTGATATCAGGTGATATCAAATATTACTATTTTTATTTTTATTTTTACTTCTAATTTTAGATCAATCTAATTAGATATGAGAACTCTCAGATCTGATTCGATCATGAAAAATTTTTAAAATATTTTGCTGCAAATCTGATTCGATCAGGTGGATCTTGTGGCAGAAAAATCTAGTTTTTTCTTCAAATATAAAATAAGTCATAAATCACTCATGCATGTATAAATCATGAAATTTTATAAACATGATTTGCAAGTCATTCTTGATCATATGTTTATATCATATTTCAAAACATTACTCATAGATATTTATGCTAATGTCACTATTATACCCATGATAGGGTCATATTTCTTAATCGACGGAATTTTTATTTCTTGTGCCAACTTGGAACCTGGTGGGGCTATATTTCTTGTGGATGCTAACTCCAGATTTTGGCTTTCCTAAAAAGGATTCAATCATAGTTATACGAGAGCCTATGAAATTCTTATATCTTTTTCTTAAAAGTATACATATATTTAGATAGAAAAATATTAAAATTTATGCATCATAAAATATGTTCATAAAAATAATGATCATAATAAAATATGATTTTTACATCTCACATGTTGATCCTTATTTTATAAAAAATATGAATTTATAATAATAATTTATTTACATAAAAAGATATGATAATTTGAAATAAGTAAGGAACGTAAAATTTTACTTACCTTGTTCGTCCTGGATTTTCAGATTTTACAAGTAATCCTATTTAAAATATCAAAGATATGATCAACTTCCTATCTAATGAATTCGATAAGATTAAATCATAAGAAAAGAGAACCATTGATTGGATATGGTGAACCGTCCGCACACCAGAGAATTTAGGATCTTTCAGTCGAGGGTCAGATCTAAGTAACTTGATCAAAAAATCATGAAGCATAATCGGATCAAAACCAACATTGATCAATAGGATTGATTAATGATGGATTCTTAAGATACTAGATATGGCCGAAGTGAGGTTGACGTACGGCATGGATTTCAAAGCGGCTTTAGATCATCTTATTAGAGTCGATATGGGTTCCTAGAAGATGAAGGCATGACTCAATACAGGATTCATAGTCTTCTTAAAGAGAGAAAATTGGTCAAGAGAAAAAATAGAGAGAGAATCTCTATATCTGATAAAAGAGGCAATCATGATCAGGATCATCAGGAATCATATCAGGATAATTCAATAGGGATCGTTTACGATCAAAAAGTTATAAATTTCTAACAAAAATCGAACTGGAATCCAACCTACTGCATGGATTTCAAAGCAGTCTTCGATCATCATGATTTCATTTTAGGTTCAACCTAAGGTTCATGAATTAGATAGAGAGAGAAAAATCCTAGAGAGAATGAAGAGGATCTGGCAAGGTGTGGCAGTAGGCGGTTGATGGCGGCGGTGCAAAGGGCGGCCAACGACAGGGGGCTGGCCATCAAAAAAAAAAAAAAATGAAAAACAGGGGACCACCCCTTTTTCCTTTGTTCTTCCGATCAATGGCTAATCACTGGCATTCAAAACATCTGAAAAAGGTTGCTAGCAGGTGGGGTTCACGACCCAGGGGTCTAGCACTGCGGGCAGCGGCGTCGGTGACCGAAAAAATGAGCAATAAGGCTCAGTTAAAACAGGAAAAAATAGAGGTCTTGCTTCTTTGTGAGTTTTTCGGTGAATTCAATGGTCGGCGACCGTACATAGGGATACGGAAGGAAGAGAAGAAAGAGATGAAGATCGTCTGTAGCATACCTTGGGCTCCGGTGGCTTCTCCGGCGAGATTTTTAGGAAAAATAGAGAGAAATAGAAAAGAGAGAAGGCCGGTGGTTGGTTTTGGAGGAGGAGAAGGATTTTATAGTGGATCTCCTAGGTTTTGGAAAGCCCTAGGAGTCTTAATCCCAATCGGGCATGGGAAGAAGAAGACTCCCATCGAGAGTCTTCAATTTTTTTTTTTTTTGTTTGTGGGCCGAAAATGGGCTTTACTTTAGGTGGGCTGGTCTAATTGGGCTAGTTATTATAACTTTCTCATGCTTGTCATGGCAAGGAAGAATCCTGTGTTTTGGTCCCTATATCTCAGCTAAGATACTCATGATCTTTGTTTCTAGATTATTTCTTCCTGAAGCAGTATGTCGTGGAATTGTTTTTTGAAGTTGTTTCTTTCTTCTATCTCTGTTCTTTGTTGATTACTGATTTCTTCTTTGCTGTCTAGATGTTGGATTCTGGATTTGATCTCTTCTTTTCTTTTGAGAATGTTGCCATTCACCCCTTTGTTCCACTATTTAAGCTTGCTCTTCGGGAACCGTAATTTTAGACTGATATTTTTTGTAGCGTCATCTGCGGTGGGGGGTGTAGGCTATGAATTTTTTGATACAGGGGAGAAGAAGCCACTGTTTTTTTTTTTTTGTCATATATCACTATAAGCTGGTTACATCATTTTGTAAATGCATACAGAAAATTCTAGACTTAAATGCATCTATTCATATTCCAGGAACTACTGTCAAATTTCCCCATAAATCTTATGCAGTCTCCTATGTTTAACTAGTCAAAACATTAATTACAAGTTTAAATTGAGGCATATATTTCATGTATCAATTTTTATTTTCTTGTATGGCTCAATATTACCTGGTAATACCATAAATATTTATTTTTTATTTGGTTAGTGTATTTTCGGTTTGGAGACTTAAAACGTGATCATTGCTTGCCTGTGTATTAATAGCCTGGTTCTCTAAATTAGTACCAGAATCTATTCCCTAGGTGTTGATCAACATTTTAGCAGGCAAATATTTCCTACATTGACCCTGTTGTCCTTTCGGATGTCTGTTAGGGAACTGGCTTCTACAATTGTGGGAGAAAAAGTTTAGATTTTCATCTGAAAGCCGTTCATATGATATTTTTATATTAAAGAGAAAACCTTTTCTGAAGTGCTACTGCAATATAATGACAATGATATTATGAGGAGTAAGAAGGAAGCTGCAGATTTCTTGGCCAGATTAGGCACTTACTATCGTAGTATGTTTTGAACCGTCCCAAATTTGGAGTTAATTGGACCGATGATGCTTGATACATTGCAGCTATTCGGGAGGAACTGCAATTCATTAGAAAAATCAAAGCTACATGCCGGCGCATCAACATCTGAATTAGATTGAAGTCCCCGGCCACACCATCTTATCAATGACTGCTGGTGTTTGCTATAGAATTCAATGAATTTTCTTGTGAACGTAACAGCTGAAGATGTTCGTCTACAAGGCTGTGCAAAATAAATCATCAGGAATAGTTTCAATGAAGAAACTTCATCCCTGGAGCCATTGATAAGATGTACAAAGCTGAAACACACCCAACTCAAAATCCTCCAATGATCCGAATATCAGAAATCAAGTCCCACCTACTCTAATTATAAGAGAAAAGAAGGAAACAAGATTTGTAGGGGAACAATATGTTTAAATTGCATGTTAATCTCAAGTGATTGCAGAACCAACACAAATAGAGTGCTCTGCTTTCATGACTACAAATCCAAACATGAAAAACCCGTAAACCATAATTACTGAAACTTTACCCAATTATCAGGATTTGCAAACACAGCATTCCTGCCAAAAAAATATATGCATCCCATAATTAGAAATCGGCATTCATGACCTACAGATCCAGACAATTGCATCCTTTTTTGTAGATACACTAAAGGGATCCATCAATTCCGATGGACTTCAAGTTGCATTGGGTTGAGGGTGTAACGTATTACCTTTGTTTGCATCTGAATGGCAATTGATGTAATCTCATATTAAGCTTCGGAGTCAATAGGATTCTTATAGGAACAAAATAGACCGGACCCAAGGCCAACATTAATCCAAATATGGAACATAACGCGGTACTTTGAGTTCGGTCCGGGCCAGCTAATTCGAAGGTTGCCACTCGCCGACGAACGTAACGGCCTACTAAAGATGAGTAGCCTCCCTTATTTCTCCCGCAGCCAATCCAGCAGTGTTTCGGGTAAAAAATTAAAAAATATGACCGTTAGAATAAACCCCAACATACAAATATTCTCAGCACGTCGCTCCTCCTCACCTTCTCCTTTTCCCTCTCAAACTCTCTCTCCCGCTCTCTCTCTCTCTCTCTCTCTCTCGTGCGATCTTTTGCTCCTCAATCCTCCGATCTTCGTCCGACACCGATCTTCGTCTGAGAGGCTTGGAGTCCAAGAAAGGTCGCTGGGACGACAATGGTGCCGCCGGGCTTCTCGTTCAGACCGAGTGATGAGGATCTCCTCGTCGCCTACCTCAAGAAAAAGCTTTTCCAAAGCCCTCTTCCCTGCGACGTTATCGTGGAGGCCGACGTCTATGGAAACCACCCCAAGGACTTAGCTTGTAACTATCTTGTGCTTCTCGATCATCTTCTTCCTTAATTTGGTGTCTCTAACCTTTTCTTTGGCTTTTCTTGGGTTGTTATCTTGTGCTGCTCCATCGTCTTCGTTCTTGATTTAGGGTTTTAATCAACCTTTTCTTTGGATTTTCTGGGGATGTTTCAGCGCATAATTTCATGGCAAACCGGGACTTTGAGTGGTTCTTCTTCACTTCGACCACTCGGAAGCATCCAGGCGCAAGCGAAACCAGCCGTGCATCTCGGCGTGCTGGACTGGGAAGATGGAAGGCTACCAAAGGCGTTAGGACCGCCCTGGATTCCAAGAATAACACCATTGGGTCGAAGCAGAGTTTCTGTTACATGGAACAGAACCCGAAGGGTGGAGAGGAGAAGACAGTGTGGCTGATGGAAGAGTTCTCTGCACGGAATCTTAGAAGGAGAGGTAGTGCTGATGTGATGAGGGACACCAATAAGGTGCATATCACCCTAATTAACGGTCAATTAATGTTCTTGCTGTTGTATCTTTTCTTGATCGTAGGAATTGATGTTCTAACTCTGCATCTCTGGTCGTTTACTGCAGCTGGATGACTGGGTCATCTGCAAGATTTACTTGACTCCAAAAGCTCGCAAGGGTTGTGCTGAAATAAAACCAGTGGTTGGTGCTACATTGGAGCCTGCAGCAAAAAGAAGAAGGATGGAGGTGCCGTACTCTTCTCCCCCTCTTGATCTTCTTCTACTTTTAGACTCTGCTTTGTCTCCTTTGCTGACTCCCACTCGTCCGATACCACCCAACATGCATGAAAAATCCACAAACATAACTAATAAACAGTGAATTCTCAAACTTATCGGTCAGACCATGCAAGATGCTCTCAAAAGACTGCAAAATATAACCGACATATGGATAGTTCATGCGTCTGAAATCTTTAATAGATCCTATAGCCAAAGGAACATATCATAAGAATCCTCTTATCTGATACCTACCAGCCAACATACATGAAAAATCCACAAACATAATGACTAAACCTCGTCCCAATTATCTGGATTTGCATTCACGACATACGTGGCAATACAAACTGTGCTGTAACAATTTTTTTAAGACTCCTTTCCTGACTCCCTCTTATCTGATACCAGCCGGCATGCATGATGGTCCCACCTGGATTTATTTTCCAGCCAACGGATGAGGAGCTCCTGGATTCCTTCCTCATGGAGAAGCTCCTCCATCAGCCGCTTCCATGCGACATAATCAAAGAAGCTGATGTCTATGGAAACCACCCCAGCAATCTTGCTAGTAAGTAGAGATATATATACATATATATGAAGAACAACACCCATGATCCCTTCTTTTTCTTTTTCTCTTCTATATTGGCTGTGATTAAGCTTGCTGACTCATCATGCTTTTCTTGGGTTCCTTGCTTCAGCTCAATTTGCCATGGCAAATAGAAACTCGGAGTGGTTCTTCTTCACCTGGACCACTCGGAAGCATCCAGATGCAAAAGACAGCAGGAGGGCATCTCGAGTTGCAGGCCAAGGTCGGTGGAAATCTACCCAATCTGTGAAGCCGGTGCTCAATGAGGAGGGCCAGGTCATTGGCTCCAAGCAAAACTTCAGCTATATGGAACGCACCCCGTCGGGCAAGGAGGAGAAAACCATTTGGCTGATGGAAGAGTACTCCATCCAGAATCTTAGAAGAAGTGGTGATGCAGCTTTGCCGATGGACCAAAACAGGGTATTTATTATGCTTCCATGAATATCTTGTTCATGGTTTTTGATGAAATATCTTTCATTATTATAATAATTCTGTGCCTCTTGTCCTCCGTGGCAGCTGGATGATTGGGTCGTTTGCAAGATTTACCTGACGCCTTGTGCTCGCAAAGAATTGTCTGGTACAGATGGGCTTAAAATGGAAAGCAAAAATTTGGAGGTGCTGGAAACAGAGAATCAACCTTTTATGTTCCCAAGCCAGGATTGCCTGATTTCTCGGCTACCTAGCGATACCCTCCCGCAGCTCACTGATGCATTGGACCGAGAGGTGGAGTCTTGTCCTTGTATGTTGCATGACAGCTCGATGCAGCTCCCGACTCCTGATGACATAAATGAGTTTCTTGAATCACTACCCATGGACGAGTTCCTCCAACAAATTGTTCATGCACCTGATCCCCTCCCGCAGCTCACTGATGCATCGGACCGAGAGGCGGAGGAGTCTTCTCCCCGTATGTTGCATCACAGCTCGCTGCAGTATCCGAATCCTGATGATATGAATGAGTTTCTTGAATCACCACCCATGGACGAGTTCCTCCAACAAATTGCTCCTGCACCTGATACCCTCCCACAGCTCCCTGATGCATCGGACCGAGAGAAGGAGTCTTGTCCTTTTATGTTGCACGACAGCACGACGCAGTGTCCGACTTTTGATGAGATAAATGAATTTCTTGATGCACTACCCATTGACGAGTTCCTCCAAGACATTGCTCATGTGCCTGATGAAAGCCTTGGCGTCGATCAGCATGACAGGATGAGCCTTCCTCCTCCTTAGTTGCTTGATTAGAAGCTGCAGGCAACACCACCCAGCTCTACATAGGCTGGTGATTTCTTTTGTTTTGAAATATATTTATGACCTTTGTGAGTATTAGTATAGTGGACACAATTGAAGATGAAAATATGAAACTATGTACGTTGAGTTTTGTGGACAGAAATGAATAATTATTGCTTCGCAACAAGCATTAAGATTTGCATTGTTGTGATTATCTACAATCCTTTTAGATTGTTTATTTGTAAATTGATTCAATAAATTACAGCTTCAGTTTTTAGGGGAGATTTTGAAGGGATAGGAAGGGAACCAATGAAAGTACTCAAGGTTTTCATAGAAAGGAAAGGAGATGCTGTAACTTTTTGGAACTTGAGATGTTTTCCATAGATGAGTAACCTAGCAGGCTTGACGGTATCAAATAAGGTATGCACTTTGTTGATCTCTTTCTTTAACAATATATTCAGTCTTTTTTCACAATTTAGCTTCTCGGTTCTTGAATTACTATTTAAAATGCATTTGTTCATGTCTTTCGGTCTCTATTCGTATCCCTTCAATGGAACAGTATACAAATGGACAAGGATTTGAGTTTGTTCTCCTTGGAACAAAGATTTTAGCATCTTCATGGTCTCTATCATGTTTTGCTATACCGTACTGAATTGGGTGGTATGGGATGTGCCATGTCGTGCCGATTCAGTATCGATACATGGTTCTTAGAATGTACTGATACTTGATATGCTGAACCAGCTCCACATCGACACAATAATAGTGTGACAACAGTATTGGGCTCGATACCAAGATGGCATACCTTGATCTCTATTTTGGCTCCTGGAGAGGGTTTAGATGGGTGTGCCTATTCAGATTCAAATTATGGTGGATGATTCCATTAGTAGGGAAGGCAACCATTGAAATTCCTTATGAAACTCAGCTGTTGCTATTGGAAGCAAAAGAGGATGCTGTAGTGCAGGATGAAGGCTAGAGGCTAGAGAAATAAGGGTGTATAAAATAAGGGTCTTCATGAAGGTGGATTGGTTAAGGGAAGAAATTCAAGGTAACCAAAGTAGAGGCTAAACTTGATTCAATTTCCACCAACTCTTTGTAATTTACAGTTAATCTTTAAATAGAGTTTAGACTGAAAAAATTTCCTATAAAATCTCGATGATCCATTAAACACAGTGGCTTTGAATAAATTCATAAAAGGAAGGATATAGTGAGTCAACCAAAAATAATGGTCATTACTTACACTCAAAGCATGTATGCCTACCCTAGTAGAAGCCATTTTAAAACCAACAAACTTTTGTAAAATCATTAAGATTAATAACCCACTGTTGAATGACTTTGTTATGTCGCTTCTGCCTTGAGAAACTTGTCTTATAACTTATCATGGACTTACACCAACAAGGGTATAAAATCATGACAAGTACATTTACATATTAAATTGAAAAATGGAAAAATATTGAGCCTTTATGTATGTTATGCACGAAGGATTTAATATGTATTTCTAACAAAATGCAAATCAAAATGGAAGCTCTTCTTGTGATCAAGGGGATATGGGAAATCAAGGGGATATGGGAAATCCATCATGGATGACACTATTCTTTAGATTAATGAGGTCTTGAACTCTTTCTTTTAAAACACGTTTATGTGTATGTGTGGTGGAAGAGGATGGATTATGTCTTGCTACTAACTATAGTTATGGGAGCATTATACTTGGAAATGAGTTTGCACCATGGCACCTAATCCCTTAAGCTAGGTGCTTCAGCTTATCATTTCATGCCTACATGATATTTCATCAAGATCTCAGCATCTCCTATCAATGATCGCTGCAAATTCTAAGAATGCTTGCTAAGGATAGTTTAGATAATCATACTATCTATTAAGAAAGTTCACTCTGATACTAAATTGATTGAGGTAAAGGAATCACGCTTTATCATCTGTTGAGATTTTGCTGCCCTAATTTGTTATAGGTACTAAATTAGGATGAAGGAACAATAGTAGTGAAGGGAGAAGTAATTTAAACCAATGTAGAAACAACCTTGGATGACAATTTACAATAGATACATTATCTGATATTACTATTTATGATGTTGAAAATGAAACAATAAATCAGGAATGATATCAGCTGATATATTCAAATCCTTGTCAAATAATGTAAAGTAGGTTTCATAGGAGAAAGAGCACATTTTCATTATAATTGTGAGTTTACTCAAAAAATTTTAAGGAACATATTGACATACTTCTCTAATGAAGCTATTCAAAGTAAGGTCTGCTATTTGTGCACCAAATTCCATACCAGTTTGGTTTGGTATAATGCGCACCCCATACCAAGAAATTCCCCTAACTATTTTTCTTAATTTTTATGTCAGTATGTCTTGGCACAGGTTGGTACAGGTAAGTACATATCTCGATACACCTTAATACGAGGTGGTACATGATGGCGTGGGGCCTGTACCAATCCAAAATTGAGTTTTGCACTTGTTCTCTCCCGGTACAATGTGGTATGCCCTATGTCGGATGGTACAGAGTGGTATGGCAGACTATGATTCAAAGTAAGGTTTGTGCATGAGATTTCATACCAGTTTGGTTTGGTATAGTACGCACCCCATACCAAGATATTCTCCCAACTATTTTTCTCAATTTATATGTCAATGTCTTGGCACAGAATGGTACAGGTCAGTACATATCTCGATACACCTCAATATGAGGCAGTACATCCTGATACGGGATGGTGTGGGGCCCGTACCAACCCAAACTTGAGTTTTGTATCGGTTCTCTCCTGCTACAATATGGTATGCCCCCGTATCAGATGATACAGAGTGGTATCATAGACTATGATTCAAAATCTTTAATGAAATTCACATCTCTATAGAAATCAACAAAGAAAGCAATAAAATTGCTTCAAAACTAAGTAAAACTCAATATAAATGAATTAAACACATTTCTTAATGCAACCTAGACATGTTCTGGAGCTTCGTTGTGCTTCTTTCTCTCTCAAAAATAAAAGGAAATCTTGATTATAATTAGATAATAACAAACCTTCTTCCGGCAGGCTTAAAGAAAAGTCCTTAATAAAAAGATTCAACATATGACTTTTTTGCAAATAATTATCCTACCTTCTCCATGAACAGGCAATAATCTATCTTCATGGCATCATAATTTGATGAAACTACTAAATCAAAACAAAATTTCAGCCATATATCACTATTTTGGTTTTTGCCAACATGTCATACGGGGAATGTTATGGTCCTTGAACTACAAGTAAACCAAGACACCCTTGACAAAAGCAAATCAAATTTGATGAAATTCTATCCAAAATATAAAATTAATATGTACAAGATATATCTAGATAGCTTCATCTGGCTCTTTGATTGGTAATATGATTCATATGCTGACCTGCTGCAACCACAATAAAGTACTAGAAGACCAAATATCTATTTTGTGAGTGCCATATCCACAAATTTTGTTTAATTTGGATTCAGAATATATCTGAACATTTGTTATATTGTTCTTGGTTGTGGTCTAATGTGGAAGAGGAATTTAGATCTTGAAATCTTTCTGCAGTTCTTGTAGCAATTAAATAGAAGAATTCAGGAAGTACAACCTATTGATAACTGATATGTCAACCCATAGTTTATCGCTTTGGATGAATGTCAAAATTTCGCTATGTGGAACAAACATAAAGAATGATTAAGATGGATTATTTTAGCATAGATACAGTTGCTGCTTAGCATGGTCATTATTTGTAGTCATATTGTTGATGACTTATGAGCTAAAGGTGTTGTGGCTTCATTCTTGGGCATGCCCTTCACTAGATTGGATCCAGATTTGAAAAATTTTGTAGTTGTACAGATTGGAAGCTTTTCTGGAGATAACATTTTTTGCTTTTGTCTAGACAAGTTGTTCCAGGTTTCTGGAGTGATATATAAAATGATAAATGCATTTTTTTCATGTTGATCAGAGTCAATAAACATGGATCTCTCAGTGGGGACCTAAGCATAAATTGCTTGGATGTGGTAATAATGTTTAATGACTGACTATTCATGATGGATGGCATTTAAGTGGGTAGGGAGTTGAAATTTTCTCTGGAGATTGGGTGACCTACTGATAAAATCTAAGATTGAGGGAACTCTCTGATTTGCTAATGAAGTTGCTGGTTCCAAGCAAGCAGGAGGAAAAGATAGACTTACATGCTTTGGGGCATGTGTATTTATTTTGTCTTTTTATATCACTTTTCTTTGTGCCTTAGAGTTGAATGCAGTTCTTTGTATCAAATTGTTAGTTTCCCACTTTTCTAGGACTCTTTCCATGTGGCAATTCATAGGGATTTTTCATAGAAAAAATTGACTATATTTTCATATTAACAAAAATGGATCATATTTACCTTTTTCAGAAATGTTCTTGTTTTGATATTTCCAAGGTTGTTGTACCCTTGTCCTATTTACTACTTACAAGGACACTTTACATGTACATTAACCTGTATTATGCCTGCATCCATTCTGTGTACATCATCTACATTAAACATGCACATTTATGCATTTAGAAGGTAGGGGTATGATGATCAGCTGAAGTCCAAAATTAACCTTTTTTCAGAAAAAAAGGGTGGATTGGCATAAGAAATCGACTTAATTATTGATATTACAAGAAAAAGATGTGTTGTTTTTATGGAAGGGAATGTACATTTAGGGGTCCCCCTAGTTATATTTAATGTATCAGTTTCTTAACAAAGGTGTTGGAGAAGTGCCAAATGGAACATTAGAGTTCAAAGCCCACTCTTTTTGGTTCAGATGTCTTAGCATGGTAATTTGCTTGACCTCCTCGCTCATGTCAGGCCTTCAAGAGTAGCAGACAACCCTGTTTGAAAGCTTAATAAGAAGAGATTCTTCTGGGTGAACTCCTCCTACAAGTTTATCGATGAAGGTGGTTTGATCTGCCCCATCTACAAGGTCATTTGGAAGGCGATGGCTCCAAAAATGGGAAAGGTCTCTCTTTGACTTGCTTTAAAAAATAGGCTGCACATGGGAGACCTTTTGGCATGGAAGGGTTATGGTGTGAATTCTGGTTGTCTGCTTTGTGGTGGTATTTGGAGACCGTTTTGCACCTCTTTCTTGAATGTCCCATTGTAAGGAGCATTTGGACTACCTAGAAATCTTGTTTGGATATACGAGGATGGCCATCAAACTTTCAGGATCTTTCGACTGAATGGATGTGAAGGAAACTTTTACAACCAGTTAGAAGAGCATGGGATCAGATTGTGAAGGCACTTTGTCGGCATTTCTGGCAAGTGAGGAATGAGAGAATTTTTCTTAAAAAGAAGACCTTAATTTATTCTGTTCTGCTGAAAATTTTACAATGTTTTCAGTTCTTGGAACACCTCGGCATACAAAAAAACTATCAAAGGACATGCAGAAATTGGGCTTCCCTGAGATCCTTGTTACCTTCAGGTAGCCTGCAGAATGTTGCTTACTCTTGGCAAAGTGAATCTGTGGAGATCTCATGAATTAGTGGCATCAGTGTTGTTTGCTAAAGATGGAGAGGGAGTGATCTGCAGCCAGTCTGAAACTCTGGGCTGGTGCGACAGATCTGATGTAGGCCACATTCCTTTTGTCAAAGCTGAATACTCAGAAGAGATTTCCAGATTTCAGATCAAGAGTTGAAGACCTGATTCGTAATTCAGAATGCGAAGTTTGGATCCTAGTTTCAGAGTTTGTTAATTTTTCAGTGCCTGACTAGGTTGCTGAATCTGATTCTGTTTTAGAAAATTGGATTCTACTCTGAGGATGGATCAACTAAACTCAAAGCACAGGTGAGAACACAGTCCTTTTGTAATCCTTGTTGTATATGCACATTTTTCTCTATTCCTAGTTTTCTTTACTATTGTAAATATTTCTTTTTCTTCAATAAAGCTGGGTGGCTCCTCCAGCCTTTCTTACCTTCAAAAAAAATAAAACAAGAATAGATGCCTTCCCTACCAAATAGCATGCTAGGTTGAAATTGCGGGATCCTACCTAATGTTTCTTTGGCCATGAATTTGATGCCAACGGTAAGAGAATTGATATCAGGTATATTTCAGTCTTTCCAGAGGAACACTTCAGAACTTAAATGAGTTTTGCTCCATAGCCTGTTCCATTTAATGGGAGAAAATTTCATTGACTTTGTTGATTTTTTATATCAGTAAGCTATTTTGCACCTTCAGGAAACTTTGCAGTTTAGAAAGGTGACAACAAATAACAATCTACAGTTTTAGCTATCTAAAGAATAATTATTAAATATTGGCAATCTCTTCTCCTCATGCATGCACAACCGTCAGGCAGTGCTCTATAGGTATGATCAATAGACATGATGGAGAGAAGTTAACATATGATCATGGTGATTCTTCACCTCTTATTCCGCTTATTCTTCTTCCTCTCATTCCTGTTCTTCTTCTTCTCCTCTTCCTCCTCCTTTTCCTTCTTTTTGGGGAATGACTTTTCTTTTTTCCCAAGGGGAGCTGGATGGAGAGGCCAAGAGGGATTTCCTTCTTGTTCTTCTTCATTAGGAAATGAATTTTTTTTCAAAGAAGAAGAAATTGCAAACCATTTTTTCACTAGAGAATTATCTGACCATCTTTTCACTAGAGAATTATGGGTCTCTTCATCTTAACTTTTATGTGCTTTTGTTGGGAGATTGGATTACATGCCTCATCATACTCCAAGATAAAGGTCTTTTAGAGTATATATCTGAAAACAGCACACTCCCTGAATCTGTTCATGACATGGATCTATTGCAAACATCAATTGCGGTACCCTTGAGTCAGGGATACCAATAGTTGGTTGGCAAGGAGATAGTGTGCCACACAAACTGGCTTGAGAGCGATGTATCGGTAATCTCATTAGATGCATGCACACGATTATTCAGATGTTTCAAGATTTACAGCTGTGCGATCATGTTAACATGAGAACAACAAAAATAACATGATTGTTGTTTCAAGTCCGAGATGTGATGCTATCATTGGATTATTATATTTCTCATATTTGCACTGATGTTGGAGCTCCTGCATGCAAATGTTTTTTTTCTTTCTGATGTAATGGTATATAAGAATGTTATTGTTGGTGGATTATGATGACTTCTTTGCTAATTTTGTTGGTGAGTTGGCATCATAAGCCACGTGCATTTTTGTTCTTCAAAAGATCATTTTATTCTTATAACTAGTCATAGCTATGCTCTTTTTTTCTTCCCCTTGATTTTCCTGTGAATGCTGTCTTGTTTCCATGTTTGCATTATTCTTTCGTCTGGATGACTAGGTTGTGGTGGTAATGTGATGTCACCTGCTGAAAGGGGAAGTTGAATGGTGCTTCATTTGCCGGTCCTCTTAATTTTAGGTAAAACATATTAGATATAATCTAACTGAAGACTAGTCCATAACTGATAGTTTTTGCAAGCTTGTCCAGGTTTTCCTTGGGAAAACCACAACCCTAGACCACAAAATATGACCAATTCAATTTCAAATAGGGATGGACATCAATATCAAGGATTTCTCAAGTTGTCCTTGTTGCAACTAGTTTTCACATGCGAAATGCATCTGACCGCTAAAGAATTTGGATACATGACAGATCTTTAAAAAGTTTTATATGCAATTAGATGCTCGTTATTCTTAAATTATTTAAAAATTATTGTTTGTATTAAATTCTTAATTTAAATATGTTTAAATTTTGTTATGACTAACAATCGCTATGAATGAGGGCCTAATTTGGATACATGATCGATTTTAGGATCTTTAACATCTATCCTTTTAGTTGCTGCATATTTAAACTGTATACCCATATGATATTCCAAAGACATGGATTGTGTACTTTGTTGCCTTATTTTTTCTTGGATTGAGTTTGGCTTTTTATTTAAGGATAGTCAAGAAGAAAAAATCAGCTCATTTCATCATACTTGCAGTTGTTTTCATCTATCTTACTTTGTGTTGGCTTTTTTGTGGCCAAGTTTTCTGATTTGGGAGTTGCATTCTATTTTTCTGCTATTTTTATCATGTTTGACAACCCTCTTTTCCTATCATTGAATGTGATTAACTATTTGATTCCTTATTGGGTTTGTGTGAGACAACATTTGATTTTGTGAAAACATTTCTAAATATCTTGCCATTGCAGAATTTTTTTTTTTCGTTGTTCTTAGTTTTGATCCTGCATTTACCTCAGCATTTTCAGTTCGGTTCTATTTGTATCATGCTCGCAACCATTTTAGCTCCTGACAGTTTGATGCATACTTGGAAGCTAGTCTGGTGATTGTCTTTAAGTAGAACATAATTACTATAAACTATAAGTAATAGGTAACCTGAATAATGCTTTTATCATGAAGTTTGGAATTGATGCTACGGGGGTACATGATGTTCTGTCAAGTTCCTAGGTGTCCAAAAGCATATATATTTGATGTGTATGCAGATGTCTATATGTCGTAACATGCAAGTAATCAAATCTATTGCCTAATAATGCTACTGTAAATAATCTAAATTCTTAATTGATTTACGAATGCAAGTTGATGTGTAATTTGAGTATCCGATCATGAAATGCAAGCCGATACCATAGGTATTGCCATGCGAAGGGCTTTACTTGGAGAAATAGAAGGAACATGTATCACACGTGCAAAATCTGAGAAAGCAGCACATGAATATTCTACAATAGTAGGTATTGAAGAATCAGTACATGAAATTTTACTAAATTTGAAAGAAAGATATTGAAATAATGTGATGGCTGAAACATAAAACTCAGATTCACATGCTTGCTGATGCCACATCTGCTAATCATATGCATGCCAAGCATGGTTGATGGCATGGAGATAACTTGAAGCAGACTTATTGACTATTCTTCCATCCATGGGATGTGGAAGTGGAGGTAGGGACATATTGCATCTGGAGTTGGGGCAGGGTGGTGGTGCAGTTTGATGTTTTAAGAAGGATTGAGGATATATAAGTGTGAGATTCTGGTAAGGTAAAGTAAAAAGGAGAGGACAACTCATAGTATTTCCTTTGTATGCGCACCAGTCTTTCCTCTTATGCCCTTTTTGCTTGTAAATTAACTCAGACATTCAAAAACAGCTATAGATTTGATGCTTCACCTTATTAGGTGGATATTTGATATGGATCCAGCTGAAAATTATGTGTATTCATGCATATTTGCTTGCCATCATCCTAAACTTCATTCCGTTATTTCACAAATTTCATTGGACAACAATTATTATCGATTTTTTTTACTTAATCCTTCTTTTAATGTATCAGTTGCTATAATCCCTTTCTTTCTTGATCAGAGCCATCAAATGTATGAAATGATTTTGACACCTTTATGTGCTATCTATCTGGTTTTGATCTTTCTATTTATCCATCCTTGCCAAATCATTATTTTGCTTTACTATCCTTTTTGGCAGACAGAGATATCAATGTGTTGATGGTTCATGCTTCTAATATGGTTTAGAACTCTATCCCTTTTTTTTTGTTGATAAGCAAAGCACTCATATAAGTCTAGTACGAATATAACTAAAAAGATCATAAAACAAAATGTTACAAGCAGCCCAAGGGCCACCCCAAGATCAATTCGGAGTACATCTCTAGAATGCTCGGCAATGAATGATGCCACCCAATTCGCCGCCGTATTCACCTCTCAAAAAATATGTCTGATGTCGAGGGCAACGCTCTCGATCAGCAGCTTCCTGATGTCCTATAGTAGAGGATGAGTAGCATCCCCCTGCGTACAACCATGGATCCATCTAATCACTATGGCAGAATCATCCTCAATAACTAGGTGGTTAGCTCCAAGCATCTACCATGCAAATGCAATCCCGACCTAGGCAGCTCATAACTCAGCACCTAGTACCATAAAGATGGCTCCCACCCATAGCTACCAGCCTAAAGTCAAGCCCATAGATAATGAACCCAATACCTCCATGCCACCACAAACACTGCCATCAAAGTTTACCTTAAGATAGATCCGAAGTGGGGGCTCCTAAGAGATGAAGACCATATGGGTCGCTGCACAACCTGAAAAGGAGTCCTAGATATCTGAGGACCTCAAGGTCATCTCTGAGGGTGGAACAATCTCAGCCACTTGTGTCAAGGCTCTCTCCAAAACAAATATCATGAGGCACCTCCTAGACTTGAAAATAAAGCTATTTCTGGATAACCATATATGGTAAGCAATATAAGAAACATGAGTACCTGTCATCCTAGTCGCCTCAGCCTTGGAGCTCCACCTCAAGCACTCTACAAAAGACTAACTAGTGCCTCAGCCTAGGTGATTACTAGAAAAAAGCCTGCCAGCAGCCAGATCTGCCCAACTCTTAGGCAGCAAAACAAAGCATGCTCTATAATCCCATCCTCCTACCCATAGAATGGACAAACAGGTTGGAGGTCCTTTCCTCTATCCCTCAAAATGGCCTTGGTGGGAAGGAGACCCCAGGCCACCTTCCACAAAAATAAGCTCACCCTTGGGTGCATGCCAACTCTCTAGATTATGCAACATCTAGATACCTAGAGGGCTCTCTCCAATATAGGCTATAAAGGTCAGTGGCCACCACCCTCGGAAAGTAGGATGATCTCTAAATCTGCACGTCATGACTATTGTGGATGAGAATCACCACACACAACATTGGCTCTCTAACCTACTCCCCGAAGAATTAGGTCACCATTGAGGGACTCCAACCCCTGCCATTAGGATAGAGCAAATTGAAAATCCTCATGGACTCTCCCACCTCCACACCAACGAAGGTTGGCCATTGGCTCAGTGGAATGTCAGCCAGCCATGGGTCCTACAACAGGTTTGTAGACTGGCTATCCCCAATAATCCATCTCATCTAAGCAATCACATTTAATGTGTGCGCAGATCTCTCTCCACATGAAAGAGCTGTCCTGACTAACTTGGATATCTCTACCCGGCTACCATAGACCATCCTTGGCCCTCATCACCATACTCCACATGCTGTCTAGGTGAAGAAAAAACCTAGCAACATGTTGAGCAATCAAGGCTTCACATCTTACCACTAAGAATTGGATATTGAGGCCTGAACTCTAGTTATTCATCCCCCATCTTCTCTTGGTCTATATTTTTCTTAGTCATGTTTTATGTGAAGACGTTAATATGCAAAGGTGCTTGTTTAATGACAGTTGCCAACTTCTCTACCTTGGAATTCTTGATCTAGTTTTCATACCATTTATCAATCTAAGACCTTTTTTCACTAATTATGTATGTCACTCTACATTTAACACTCAGTTACTTTGTTTATTCTTTACCTTTAGATTTGCCTGCATAGCCAAGCCACTTTGTAGATACTTCTTCTACCTGAGGTCCCCTTTTGCCTTCATTCATCTTTCCATCTTATCCTTCTACATTTTGCCATTATATGTTAATTATCAAAGGCTGAAAGAACATAATCACTACCTAACTCTTACTCTTTTCTCCCTTACTGGCTGTTTTTACTAGACTATGCTTAGTGATCAAAATTTACCTAGGGATAACATGACATTTCTTATGTAACTTGTTATTCTTCTGAAAGCTAGGTCTGCATCCAGTGATGCAAATTGAAGCTCCAGGTTTGTTATGATGTTCTACACCTGCAATTCAAGAATAGCATTAAGGGAATGAGTTAAAGTTGACAAATAAAAACCCTTCAAGATATACTAAATATGTGCCCTTTGAGTATGGTAAGGTTGTGTGTTGATGATCTATGGTTTCTCTTACATTTACCTATTTATGGCATGGTTGCATAATTTAGGGATAATCAATGTATATAGTTCAATAAGGATGAATGTAAAATATGCACCACACAATTAAGATAATCTTATTAATAATTTTGCGGTTCTCTAGTTTTTTTTGTTCAACCTCATTATGTAACTCAAAATAGCAGTTTTTTCTCCACTAGAGTTAGTCTCATTCAGTTTTATATATTCATGCATGAATGCATGCATGCATGTTTTACATACATACATACACACATACATACATATATATACATATGTACACATATTGACACTTTTATATAGTTAATACCTATTTGGTTATTGGCCCGAAAAATTGATCACTACTTATTTGAATTTTGAAGTTTTATTATAATAATAATAATAATAATAATAAAAGCTACATGTTTTACGCTTAATTGTGCACTTTGATAAGGTACCTACCTAATAGGGGCAAAATAGGAAGCTTATTTCCAGAAATTACATATCATGCTAATATCCTTATACCACATTGGATGAGAAAATAGCATACAAACTAATTGGCAATCCATATTACTCTAATAAAAATAAATTATAAAACAAAAATAGCCAAAGTTGTTGAACAACAAGGGCCAAGATCATTTCCATCCATCAATTAGAAACTATTATGGTGCATAAGGGAGGGCATTATTAGTTCTACATTGGTTGTGAGTCAAGAAAGACTTTGACTTATATAGAATGGAACAATCCTTTCCATATGAGATGCCTTTTGGATTGAAATCCAAGGGACAAAATCATGAGGCCTATGGGCCAGAGTGGACAATATCTTACATGCGGAGTCATAAGCCCTTGGCCGTAATAGTGGCGCGCAAGGTAGGAGATCACCCTTGCAACTATGGAGCTCCTTCCGTCTATACACAGTCTATGGTAAAAATAAGAAGGATGATATCTCTTATCCGTACACAGACTTTTTCTTGACTTGGGAGGCTATGTTGTGGTGTATAATAGATCATTATTAGTCCCACATTGGTTATGAGTCAAAGAAAATTTTGGCTTATATAAGAAGGGATAATTTCATCTGAGGCACCTTTTGGATTGAAATTCGAGGGACAAAATTATGAGGCTCATGGACTAGAGCAAACAATACCTCATATGCTGATCCAAAAGTCCTTGGCTATAATAGAAACAATCCAAATTCTAAAAAAGAAAAAAAAGTCGTATCAGACATGCAAGTAATAAAATGATCTCTATTTTATTTTATTTTTTTCAAAATATTCCTTATAAAATTCCCAATGGACTTTGATTGATTTTGAAATAGAAGGTTGGATTTATTATTGAAGCTAAATACATGCTGGAAGGCAACATAAATAACTATGTATTAGATATTGATAGCTAAATTTTAAATTATTTTAAAATAATTTTTTATTTAAAAATTCTAATATTTATTAATTATTAATTTCATTGGGAAAAAATGGATTTATCTTTTTTATAAAATGACAAGCATTTAGGTTCTTGAATAATTTCACCCTAAATCTAAGTACCAAGCCAATAATATGTAAATTTAAAGTATTAAAATATTTATTAGACTTGTGATTTAAGAGAATTTTAAGATAAAACTTTATTTTAATAAATAGATTAAAGTTTTCCCATCAACCAATTTTATTTAGAAACTACCTAGATCACCCTTCACTTAAACTTATTTTGAATGGTGCTGGCCTTAGGACAATTTTGCCCCTTCTTTACTATAGTTATTGGGCACCTAAATCAATAGATCCAGTGGTTTGGTGATCAAATGGGAAGACATGAGCTATTGTAATTACAAAATTCAGGGTTGGGCTCCATAGTGACTTGGTCTTTAGTTTCTTGTTATATTGCCAATCTTTGTGTTTCTAGTTTTTGGTACTTACATAGTAGATTGTTACTCAAAATATTATATGATTCCATCTCATGTACATATTCATACTAAAGCTAGATTGAAATGGGCAACAACAAAAAATTATGAAGCATAATAGTTTATATAATGATCCCATAAAAATCATTCCATGACAAATTTTAAGCACTTGCAATGTTGTTTTCACAAGACAACTGCTTCAATTTTGTATGGTTGTTTTCAATAAGAAGAAAATGATATGGTTGTTCGTTAATGCAGTGAGCTACAAGTGTTGATACACAGTCTATTTTTTTTTTTCCTTTTTTCTTTAGATTTAAAGTTTTTTATGTGATTTGAAACTTCATTATTCCCTCTACATGTTTTTTCTAGGCAATATCATGATCTTTTCAATAAATATGAATTATATAATTACGAATTTTTTTGAAAATTATCCAAATTTGAGTTTCTAAAAAAGCACATGTTCAAATTTAGGTTTGCAACTGACTATTGGGGACGGTTGTAATAATTCCATCAAACAATTATATCGCCATTCCCCGACATGCATATAATCCCAGTCTGGTCAGGTCCTCAACTATTTAATCGGCATTGATCTCAAAGTAATGCTAAAAAAGTAATGGAGGGAGTTGGGGTGCCGTCTCATTGAGCTGGCACTATTTATAAAAAAAATAGAGAGCTTTAAATGGGGATGGGACTCGCATTGGCTTTTGAGGCTATAAGGTGGCTATTGGAAAAAAAATAAAATACATTTCTTAATAGGGATGGGATGAGAAAGAAGAAGCCCAGCAGTTTCTTTTTGTTTCAAATTAAATACTTTCTTCTCTCTTGCTAGCAAGACACATTTTTTTCTCTCTTTCTCCCTTTGTTTCTCACCAGCAGAAACTTCTCTCCCCTCTCTCTCTCCGGCATAAATACCTTGCATCACAAACACCTTGTCGGCTCTCTCTCTATCCGGTGCAAACATGTCGTCGACTTCCTTTATCTGATGCAAACACCTCACCAGTAGCAACTTCTCTCCCTCCCTCCCTCTCTCTCCGATGCAAATACCTCACCAGCCAAAATTGCTCCCTCTCTCTAGTGCAAAGACATCTCATTTTCTCTCTCTTCATCTCTCTCATCGATATAAACTTCTCTTATTCTCTCTCCCCCTCTCTTTCTATCTTGCAAAGTGATTGCAAACATCCTTCATTCTCTCTCTATCCCTCTGAAACTCTCTTTTCGTCTTCCACCCGTTGGAACTATGGCCCATCCTCTTATTCTCTCTCTCTCTCTCCTACTTTCTCTTTCTCTTACTGGAACTGTCCACCCGAGATAGCCTCCTTCATCTCTTTTTATTTCACCAGTTATCAGAATCTTTTATTCTCTGCTAATTGAATGCAAGGTATATTTTAACTATTGTTACTTCATTAGAGGCTAAATATTTCATTGGATGTATGAAATATATATATATATATATATATGTGTGTGACATTTCAAAAAAAAATATGAGATAATAAATAAAATCTTACAACATAATTTTTTTTACTTGTAGATGATCATACAATATTTTAGTTACTAGTATACGTTGAGAATGCTTATAATCTTCTTCTAACATTATGTCGTATTGGCCTATACAAGTAGTAAACTAGTTTTAATATTTTTGTCTTTTATCCATTACGTAGAGACTCTTTGATTATAAGAACCCACTGTATTCCTGCCAGATGGATCGAGCTGTGAGATCAAGAGTAGCGGGATAGTCAGCATGAAGCTCCATGATGGAATAGTGAAGAAGTTGGATGAGGTCCGATACATATCCAATTTTAAGAAGAATCTAATCTCAATGAGCTGACTAGATTTGACCGACTTCAGATGGAAAGCTGATGGAGGAATCTTGAAGGTCATGCACGATAGTAGGATGGTGATGAAAAAAAAAAGTATGGAGGACATTAACTCAATGCGAGGTGGAGCTCCAAGTGGAGGTGGAACAGACACGAGATGGGAGACTCAGGAGGATGACATGCAACGTCGCAAGATAAAGTTTCTATTACCGCAGGAGGCTATCCCAAGCAGGTCTCAGATCGGTGGATCACAGCAATTGACGAAGATGTGATCGAGCGACCTAGCTCAACTTTCATGTTTATCCATCCATGATCGCAAGCAATTGTCCCAGGACATGATGGCACAAGATGAGCTCTTAGATAGATGGAGATTGAATGTAAAGTCGAGATGGAGATTATTGAGAAAAACATCTTGAATTCTCTCATAATAAGTCCACAACAAGATCTCTTATAATAAGTCCACAACCAGAGGGGGCTCATGGGTTGGCACAAGCCAGCAGGCTACTAGGGCCTAGAGCGTGGTGCAAGCCGGTTGCGCGGCCCAGCATGTGAGAGTGGCCTAGCACGTAGGTCGGCCCAGGTGGGTGCACACTGGCAAGGCCCAAGCCCAAGCACGGCCTAGTGTGGGCACGTAGGGCATGGTCCACCATGCTGCCTTGCCCAACGCACGCATGGGCAGGCTACAAGCGTGGCCTAGCGATCACTCATAGGCAGACCGCAAATGCACGCATGTGGCACACGCTGGTTGATGTGGTCCATGATGGACCAGCATCACACATAGTCCATCATGGACCCTTAATGGTTTTTTATAGTTTTACATCGCTTACGCAAGGAGAGATGCGAACTATGCGACGAGCGGGAATTAGCTTGAGTTCATCGTGCGCCCAGCTTATACATGGTTTACAGGCAGAAATATGCCATCTAACGGCTGTGGGAGCAAGCAATGAATATCTGACAGGCCAGGACTTATTAGAGATATAACCGGAGACTATTCTTCGAGCTAGACATGGACTAAGGCCTTTAAAAAGACTTGTAGCAGACTGAGAGTTGTATATGGTGGCAGACAGAGAGTGAGGATCCTTAAACATGATGAGGGCACCGAGTGGACAATAGGAGCAAGAGGGCTCCAAATAGATAGCTAGACAGTGGACTGCGGTCGTTTCAGGAGGTCTCCAAGAGAGAGCTTTGTAAGTATAGCTTCTAATTAAGAGGATTGTATATGAGTGTTGAGAGTGGATAATCTCCTCTTGTATTTATTATTTTTTTATAGTAAAGCTTTGCATGCCCCATGGAGGTGAATCTTTAGGCTGATTTATGTACTTGATTATATCCTTTTTATCTTTCTTTCTACCGCAATATTTTGATACAAGATCTCCAACATATCAGACTATTAGCACTGATAAACTCAATAGGTGGCACATCTACCTCCGTCATCATGAGTGCTCCCCTCTGCATCCTTCCCCCCTTCTTGCTCTTCAATACTGCCTACAGCTTGGAAATCAACCTCTCCTACTGGGTGATAATCCTCTAGAGCTCCATCATCCCATTGTTGTCCTCTCGAGCCCTCCTTCTCTTGGCCTCCGTAGATACACACCAATATTTTCGCATGAGTTACAACTGAGGATAAATAGATAACAAATAAATGGATTAGTGATAAATTTAAAATAAATCAATAACATGAGAGGTCAATACTGTGGCAGTGTTGCATGTGCTATCACATCTACTTCGCTTCCTTGCTATCCTACTGGTTCCACCTTCATCCCTCTCTCTCTAGTAGTTGGAAGGTCCCAACTCAAGGAGCAATACTTTATCCTGTGTTGCCCATAGTGGATCTCAGATCTAAAAATGAAGGCAAAAACATTAGACCCCTAATCTTAAAAAAGAAATAAATAATACCAAATATCAAAAGTAATAATATATCTTCCTTTTCTAGGCCCTTTAAAATCTCTCCAAAGTGGGCCCATTTCCTAAACTTGGGTTTCTCCCAATTTAGGATTCGAGGAAGCCGGCCATAAACAAATGATTTGACTATACTTGTTTTTTAAAAAAAACCAAATCTAAAAGAAAAGCAATCAATTATTATGCAATATTATCAAGAATTACATATACAAATTCAAAATGATAATCCTCATGAAATAAGTCAATAAAGAAATAAGTTAATATCTTTCTTATCATCAAAACTATAACTAAATCATTCATATAACCGATGCTCTTCTTTGCACTTCTTTTCCTTCTTTTTATCTTTTCCATAGCCCTAGGAATGAATTGCATCAGATGCTTGTGGACTACTCTGACCCATGCATAGTAGCCAACCTTCCTTATAGGGTCGATGGTGGAGAAGATTCATGATGCAATGTTAATATTTGATAAAGAAAACAAAACTTATATAGAAGGTACATAATAAGTAATTGCATCATGGATCGAATGACACTGAAAGATAAATTAGACAATAATACCTTGATCCTATCTTTCAATCACTATAAGAAAATTGATCTTTTGTGATTGATTTATTTACGAAAAAAAAAATTTCATTGCAAACACAAGTATTAGCGACAAAAAAAATTTTCATCGCTAATAATTTTTATTTACGATAGAAAAATTTTTCATCATAAATAATAGATTATTTGCGACACAAATATGATTTCCATTATAAATAATTGATTATTTATGATGAAAATATTTCATCATAAATAATCAATCATAAATAAATTATTTAAAAAATTAAAGAAGATCGATTATTTATGATAAAAAAGTTTTATCATAAATAATCTATTATTTATGATAAAAATAATATTTTCATCATAAATAATTGATTATTTATGATAAAAAAAATTTCAACATAAATAATCAATCATCAATAAATAATTTAAAAAATTAAAAATGCTGGATTATTAGCGATAGAATATATTCATCATAAATAATTATTATTTATGATGAAAAATATAATTTTCATCATAAATAATAATATTTTCATCATAAATAATCATTATTTATGATGAAAATATTATTTTTATCATAAATAATTGATTATTTATGATAAAAAATTTTCATCACTAATAATCTATCATGCATAAATTATTAAAAAAAATAAAAAATAAATTATTTATGATGAAAATTTTCTATCATAAATAATAGTTATTTATGATAAAAATATGATTTCCATCATAAATAACACGTTATTTGCAACAAAAAATTTTTATTTAAAATTTTCGTTGCTAATAATCCTGCATTTTTAATTTTTTAAATTATTTATTCATAATAGATTATTTATGATGAAAATTTTTTTTCATCATAAATAATCAATTATTTGCATTGGTTTTCCATCACAAATAAGCTAACCAAAATTTCAAATTAGAAAATATAGACTATTTTAAAAATAAAAAAAGGGCAAAGATGCGCATGCATGGTCAATGCAACAGGATTGAGATGTATGAGTGCGTCCACTGTTAACTAGCTTGCAAGCAAATTAATATTTTTTAAATTTTTTTAAAAATTAATATTTTTTTAAAAAATATTTTTTTCTAAATATTACATAATTTTAAAAATTAAAGCATATCTTCATCGTTCATTATTTAAGTAATTATTATGCAAGTATTGTCACAAAAGGTCATCTTAATCTGATAGCTCTAACTATATAGATCGATAAAATTTGATTTTGATGGTCATGAATGACTGCATGATGATCTGATAGATACAAACCTTCGATGGATCTAAAAACTTACAACGATGATCTCTGTAATATTTATAGTATATTATCAAAATTTTACTTCAATCGAACATCATTATTATGGTTAATTTAGTACTAGATGATTTTGATCGTTAAATAAAAAAAATTATCAAATGGCCAAACGACGTCCGATTAAGGTAAATTTTTACATAAATGATCTTTGCTACTACTTTTATTATTTATATGATGGTGATCATAAAATTCAAATTATATATATATGAACCATTTATGTTAAGTAGATCTTACAAAAATACAAGTATAATTACTTAAGAACAAGTATCAAGAGATATATAATTTTGGATTGTTAATATATGTAGGATGGAGAGTCGTAGGGCGGTGGTCATGGGATGGATGGGGGGCCATGGATGTTTTCGTGTGGTGGTCGATGGCGGGCGGTGGGGTGCGGAGGGTGGGTGCCAGCTACAGGAGGTAGAGGGCCACGAGGTGGTGGGCTGCGATGAGTTTTGGAGGAGTGGCACTGTAGGGGGTGGGGGTCCGTAAAGGGTGGGGCATGGAGGGGTGGCGGTGATGGATCGAGTGGGGGGCCACGAGTGATGGGCGGCGAAGGAGCACCGCAGGGGTTGTTGGGTTAGTGCTTAATCAATTTTTAAAATTTAATAAATAATAAAAATAAAATATAATAATAAAATATAATAATAATAGTAGTAATAATAAGAATAATAATAATAGTAGTAATAATAATAATAGTAAAAGTAGTAATAATAATAATAATAGTAATAGTAGTAGTAAGAATAATAATAATAATAATAGTAATAATAATAGTAATAGTAATAGTAATGGTAATAATAATAATAATAAGTTATTTTTTATAATTAAAATAGTTAGATTTTTAATTATATTTTTATGCTTTTACTTATTATAATTTAATCTTTTTATTTGTTTAGTCCTTGTATTTCATAATGATTATGATTTAATATTTTAATTTGCATTAGCCGAAGGTTTTAATTTTTAATGCATATGAACTATATGATCCGGGATCCGGATTGGGTTATGATTAAGGATCTGAGTCATGATCATGTCCAGGATCCGATCTGAGATTCGGTCCAGGATCCGATCTAAAATTCAGTCGAGATCCAAATCAAAATTTGATCTGAGATTCAGGTTGAGATTTGGGTTGGATCTCAGTCAAAATCCAGGTCAGGATTTAGTCTGAGATTTGGTTTAGGATCTTATCCAGGATCCAATCTTGGATCATGTTCAGGATTCGATTCGAGATTTGGATCATGATCCAGGTCGGATCTCGATTGAAATTCAGGTCAAAATTTGGTCCAGGATCTGGTCTGGGATCCTGTTCGGGATCCGATCTGGGATTCAAGTCGAGATTTGGATTGGATCTCAGTCAGAATCTGGATCAGGATCCAGATCAGGATTCAGTCAGAGATATGGTTTGGGATCCTGTTTGGGATCCGATCTGGGATCATGTCCAGGATCCAGTTTGGGATTTGGGTCATAATCCGGGTCAGATCTCTATTGGGATCTGGGTCGGGATTCGGTCTAGAATCTTATCTGAGATCCGATTTGATAATGATTTAATACATGCATTGATGTAATCTTAGACTTCTATTCAAGAGTCAGTCCAAGGGTCCCCAAAATGAATTTTGTGAATGGCTCTTGGATGCTCCAGTTTGGACAGTTCATAAATGCATCAATATTTTATTATTGTTGTGGTGTTCTTTGTTCTATTATGAAAAATCCCATCATAGTTATCTTGTTTGTTCTCCGAGTATATATTAAATGTGGTTAAAATATGATCCATCTATATTATATACTTGGAGAACTATAGGAAGATACTGCCAAATTTTTTTTGGATATGGAACAAAGAACAAAGCTGTGGCAACAATAAAAGTGATGCATTTTTGAAAGGGATAGGACCACACCTATTAGGAAGGAGTTGGTGGAGTTAGAATTCATGAATCATTATTCTTTGTTGTCATATGGATATCGATAAAAGTTGGATGAATGCCAAGAATTTTTTTTTGCCTGAATATCGAAAAGATGTTCGAGATTTTATTGAATTTGCATGGTGTAAGGCTGATAGTGCCAATTAGATAAAGTATCCATGCAAAAGATGTATCAATATAGTATATCATCACATATCACTTGTTGAAGAGCATTTGCTATGTTTTGATATGGACAAGAAGTATACTCGCTGGATATGGCATGGGAAGGGTGATCCAAATGAAGTTGTATATGGCGATGATGATATCGAAGATGATATTGATGATACTAAATCTGTCGAACATGATGGTATAGATTCACTATTGGATGATTTACATTAAGATGTTACTTCAAATGTACCTATAAGTACTAGTGCATCTCAAGATAGTTCTGATCATGAACACAATATTAATGAGGTAGAAGAGACTTCTGAACAGTTTGCAAAGCTTGTTCGAGATGCACGAGAGCCACTCTACCCGAATTGTGTGAAGTTCTTCAAGTTAGAATTTTTGATCAAATTACTTCATATTAAAATGGTGAACCGATGGAGTCAGAAGTCATTTAATTAAAATTTGGCATTGATTAAATCAGCTCTTTTCGATGGATCAACACTTTCAAAATCATATACTAAAGCAAAAATATATATGTGGGAATTAGGACTTGGCTATATTCCTATACATGCTTGCAAAAATGATTGTATATTATTTTATAAGGAGAATGAATAAGCAAGTGAATATCCGCAATGTGGTGAGTCTTGGTATAAAATCGATAATAGAAAAGAAAAGAAGATACCTCATAAGGTTTTAAGATATTTTTCATTGATTTCAAGACTTCAAAGATTGTATATGTCCACAAAGATAGCTAAAGAAATGAGATGGCATCATGAATAGTGGATTTTGGAGGAGAACATACTTAGTCATCCGACTGACTCTGTAGTATGGAAAGACTTCGATGCAAAGCATCCACTATTTACGAGTGACCCACGCAATATCTGGCTTGGTCTAGCGATAGATGGATTTAATTCTTTTAGTAATTTGAATACTTCCTATAGCATGTGGCCTGTGATGCTAGTTGTATATAGTATGTCACTTTGAAAATGCATGAAAGAACCATTTATTTTTATGTCACTATTGATTCCAGGTCCGAAAGCATCAGATAATGAAATTGATGTATATCTGCGATTCTTAATCGATGATCTGAAGGAGCTATGGAAAAATGGAGTACAGACATACGATTCTGTCAGTCAAAAAAATTTTAAGTTGTGTTGAGGATAAACTCTGCTCCCACCGAAGTCCAGTCGGATGCTCAGTCGATAATGCAACCGGTAGTCACGGGAAAGCTTCAGCGGATGAGCCTTAGCCAAGCTTCTTAGCGGCCAAGCCCTGGCTGAACTCCTCAGCGGTCGAACTTCTCTAAGAGCCGGACTCCTCTCAGATAGCTCCTTCGGCTGGACTTCTATGGAAGCCAAACTTCTTCCAGACTCCTCCAGCAGTCGAGCTTCTAAGGGAGCCAAATTTCTTTTGGACTCCTTCAGCAGTCGAGCTTCTACGGAAGCCAAACTCCTCAGCGGTCGGACTCCTCCTCCAGTTGGGCTTTTATGGGATGAGCTGGTGCGACGTGGCCGGGCTCCTCAATCCACCGATCCATCTTCTGTAGTTTGTGATTGAGGACATCGTCTCGATCACAGACTTTGGAGGGCTTTCGACTACAGATGGAAAAGATCTCCTCTGGAGGAGAACCATGATCCAAACTTAGATCCTTTACTCTCTATTTTTCTTTCCTAACGATGATGGGCATGCCCTCCATCGATGGCGGGTTTTTTGATGGAGTCAACATCGAAGGCTGCTGCATGACCTGTACCATCTCGATGAGGCTCTGAACCCGCTGCATCAGTAGGTTAAACTGCTCCGAATCCACTATGGCTACAGGTGAAGCTTGAGTTATCGGAGTTGAAGCAGGAACTGATGTATCTAGATGGGATCTAGATGCAGAGGCCGTTGATCGTCGGATCGAAGCTTTCCTAGGAGGCATTTTTTCTGGAAAGAACTCTAGATCGATGCTGAGCACTCCTTTAAGATCAAGAGAACCTCAAGAATAGAGGGCTCTCCTTCTAGTGCTAAATCTATTGGTGCAGAATTTGGTTGACATCAGATCGAACTGGAGTGGAGGAGGATGAGGTCGTCGTTGGTGACCTACAAAATAAAGTCCCATCCGGAGCTGATGGGGGTGGCTCTGATAGGACCCTCCGACGGTCAAGTTAGCTCTGACCAACAGAAATGGAGTGCTCAGTATAGAGTTCAACAGAGTTTAGAGGAGGAGAGGAGAGCTTAGAGCTTAGAGTAAGCGTATCTGGAGGTTGAAGCTTGGGCGCTCGGGAGAGATCTTATCTCTAGCCGAAGTTGAAGCTCGGGCGCTCGGAAGAGATCTTATCTCTAGTTGAGATTGAAGAACTTTGACCAGCTCATGTTAGGACGAGGTTCTCCTCCTGTTCCTAACACAGCCACTATTGACTGCTTCTTTCCTATCATCACATAGTTTTTGCATAGTTTTTCTTGTCATCACATAATTTTTTACATAGTTTTTTCTATCATTACATAATTTGGAGCGAGCTCCTCTTGGCTTTGACGCTGGAGATGATGGATCGTCGAAGTACCAAGCTTCTCCTAGACATGGCATCAATGATACGGGAGGCGATCGATCTTTCTGTTGTTCCTCCATCATTGGTGGTTCTGGCTATGGCAGTGCCCTCGGTCGATTTTCTCCTACTTCAAACTGGCATCCGAGGATCTTACCTAGCTGGCCTCTCCTAATGAGCTCCTCGATTTCATCATGGAGCTGAATACATTCTTCAGTGTCGTGGCCATGGTCACGATGATAGAGACAATACTTGCTTCGATCGTGCTTGTTTGGGAGAGATCGTAATTCTTCTGATCTTGGCAGCTGGTTTCTAATTTCCATCAAATTTTGAGCCTTAGAAGCACTAAGGGGGGCATAGCTATGGAACCTTTCGGGAGGAGGACTTCTTCGCCCGCTTTTATCGGAGCTTTCTTGATGACGAGCTCGAGGAGTTTGGGCTCGCTCGTGCTTAAAAAAAGTCCATGAGAGTGGCCGAACTTCACTCAGCCCTCCATCGGTAATAGGTTTATTAGACTCATCCATCCACCGCTCTCCTATGACTTCTTTGTCCTTCAATTTGAAAGCTTCTTCTGCACGAGCATATCTCTCGACCCGGGCTAGCAGATCGACAAAGTCTCTAGGATATTTCTTTTTCAGAAAAAATAATAAATCATTCTTCTGAAGGCCGCCCTTGAGCACGATCATTGTAACAGACTGGTCCAGGTCCCGAACCTTCAATGCCGCAGCGTTAAATCGGGTGACATAAGTTCGGATGAATTTTTCCTCCTTCTGTTTGACATTCATCAAAGAATCCAAACTTTGGTGCGGACGTCGGCTGCTGATGAAGTAAGCCATAAACTGATGGCTCATCTGATCAAAAGAGAAGATCGTATCCGACTTTAATGTTGAGTACCAGTTTCTTACTGCTTTCTTTAAGGTAGATGAAAAAGTCCGACATAATATGGTGTTTGGTGCGCCATGAAGCAGCATCATGGTTCGGAAGGCCTTCAGATGATCAACCGGATTAGAGGTTCCATCATAGCTTTCAAGTTGAGAAAGCTTGAAGTTTTGTGGAACGGACTCTTGCTCAGACAGATTCCTACAGACGATCCCACTACTGAATGGTTACAATTATCACGATCGACATTTATCAAGTCAATTACAATTGACATTTATCAGGATGGTTACGATAGTCATTAATCAAGGCAATTACAACAAGCTCCGCTTATAAAAAGAAATCCTCCAGATACACTTACTCTAAGCTTTAAGCTCTAAGCTCTCCTCTCCTCCTCTAAACTCTGCCAAACTCCATACTGAGCACTCCATTTCTGTTGGCCAGAGCTAACTTGATTGTCGGAGGGTCCTATCAGAGCCACCCCCATCGACTTCGGATGGAACTTTATTTTGCAGATCACCGACGGCGATCTCATCCTCCTCTACTCCAGCTCGATCCGGTGTCAATCAAATCCTGCACCAATAAGTTGCATGCATCAATTTTATGTACCATAAATGATTTTCCTGCATATGAAAACTTATCTAGATGGAGTACCAAAGGATATTTGGCATGTCCAATATGCAACAAGAATACGTCCTCCTTACATTTAAAGTATGGAAGAAAATTTTGCTTCATGGGTCATTGGCGGTTTCTACCTGCTAATCACTCTTGAAATATTTTGATGGTAAGTCTGACCGACGTCCACCACCTAAGGAGTTAAGTAGAGTGAAAGTTTTAGAACAACTTGAAGTCATTGCAAATGTGAAATTTGGAAAAACATTGAGTACTCGCAAGCAGAAACGTACTGAAGTTGAGTTGAATTGGACAAAGCAAAGCCTATTTTTCAAACTACTGTACTGGAAGCAACTATTACTTCATCATAACCTGGATGTAATGCACATTGAGAAGAATATTTGTGATAATATCATCGGTACAATGTTAAACATCGTAGGAAAAATAAAATATAATTCAAAAGCTTGTCTTGATTTGCAAGAAATAAAAAATCGATCGAAGTTGCATTTAGTTCGTCGAGGTAAAATTTTTTTTATGCCACCTGCATGTTATTCACTATTTGGCGAGGGGAAGAAGAGTTTCTGTGGATGGTTCAAAATCATAAAGTTTTTTTATGCTTACGCTTCAAATGCATCGCGATGTGTTGGCAATAATGACGATAATATCTCTAGCATGAAAAGTCATGACTCCCATATGATGATACAACGCTTGTTTCTTATGGTGATGCATGGCTATCTGAGTGGTGATGTTTAAGCTGTATTGATTGAGTTGGGAGTATTTTTTTCGAGAATTGTATTACCAAAAGTTGAAGATTAATTTAATTGAAAAGTTTTAGAAAGATATTGTGCTTATTCTTTGTAAGTTAGAAAAAAGCTTTTCACCATCATTTTTTGATGTTATGGTGCACTTGGCTATTCATTTTTCAAAAGAAGCTCTTCTGGTCGGCCTAGTATATTATCGGTGGATGTATCCTATTGAAAGATAAAGAAATCGTAATCTTTTTGACATATCAGTTGTAAGATATAAACGTATTATAACTCTTTAAATTATTTTTTATTTGCAAATTCTTATGTACCCTAAAAAAGTATGGGCACAATAAGGCATGGCCTGAAAGATCCATAGCGGAAGCATACGTAGCTATGGAGTGTCTCACATTCTATTCGATGTATCTTGATGATATCAAAATAAGATTCAATCATGTAGATCATAATGCTGATCGTGAATGGGATGACGATGGACCGACACTATTCATATTTAAACAAACAGTTCGACCTATGGGTGGAAGAAGATATGAGTTTATGAACATGAATGAGCCATCCAAGGCACACTTCTATATTTTAAATAATTATGAAGAAATTAAAAATTTAATTAAGTATTATCTTAGCATAATTTTAGTATTTTAACTAATTTTTTCATGTTGATATAAAATTAAAAATCATAATTTATTGCAGTGAGCATAAGAATATACTGTCCATGAAGAATAATATAAATATTGATGATCGACATAGAATGAAATTTGCAAAATGATTTGGAGACTATGTAAGTTTCATTAGTATTACATTATATTTTTATAATTATGCAATTAACTACTTGTATCGATATAATTTTTTATGCTATATTATAGATGAAATCTAAATATTTCAATAAAGAAGAGGATGCGACCGATGAGTTACATAATTTAGCATGTGGTCCCGATCAAAGAGTTAACTACTACACATCCTGTTTTGTTGGAGGAATAATATTTCATACAAGAGAGCTTGAGATGCAAAGACGGACCCAGAATAGTGGGATTGCTATGATAGGATATGAGGAAGAAGAGGAGATTGAATATCTTAGTGTATTGATAGATATCATAGAATTGAAGTATGGATCCAAAAATTCGATATTCTAGTTTCAGTATAAGTGGTGCGATATTAGCAATAAGAAGATCAGTATTTATATTGATTCATACTTTACCAATATAAATTTTGCATGAATATAGTACCGAAATGAGCCGTATATATTAGTAACTCAAGCAAAATAAGTGATATATTTAAAGGATCCAAAATATCAAGGTGATTGGTATGTCGTACAAAAAATAATATCTAGAGGCATATATGACATATCAACCCGATTAGAGATGGACGATAATTCAAATCTATATGAAGATAAAGCTTTTTAAAAGAAAGAACAAATATTGATCGAGCACCTTATTGACGAAGAACTTATGATAGCTCCTTTGAATAGGATTGATTTGTCATCCAATGAAGTTGAAATTGATTTTATATTTATTCTTGATGATTTGGAGAATGACGATCGGTTCATAAATGATGAGATAGAAGATGATATATTAATCGATTATTATGATTCGAAGGAGGATCTAGAAATCGAGGAGGATACAGATATTAATAAGTAGATCTGTATCTTTTGTTGAATCTTCTCTTACAATAATGATATGTCATACAATTCTATTTATTAGCATTTATGTATTTTTACTATTATTATTTATTATTATATTTATTTATATGCCAAGTTAATTATATGCATAGTTTAAACATTGCAGGTATGGCATCAGGAGGGATACGATGACATTCGACTTTCCAGCCTACCCCTGAGCCTTCTCCTATTTCTAATGCTGCACCATCGTAGTTGTCGGAGGGCCTTGTAGAGGCAAGTTTGAGTAAGGTGGGCTCGAGTGGTATTTTAATATTTTTTATATAATAAAATTTAGTTTTAATTTACCTGTTAGATTTATAGATGACTATTACACTAATAATTTATTTATTATCTTTTCAGATCATTCTCTTTCGACAGTGAGGCGAGGATGAAATCCGTCTAAGAATCTCTTCCTTAAGTGTTGGAGAGGTGAGCATGAGGGACAGCATCTCCGTATCGAGATTCCGTCGGGCTATACCAGACTTATTAAGGGATGGTGCAAGTCATGGCAGACTGAGCTGGGCATCATTTGCCGTAGCTATGCCCCGACGATGCTTTTCAATTGGCATCAGGTTATATGACCTCAAAGGAAAATCTTCTATAGCCACTTATAGGTACAATAATATTCATTTAAATATTTAATTAACACTATATTTTTATAATATTTGTTATTGGCAGGCTATATTTGAGATTATTAATTTTGAGCACAATCACGTGCGGCAAGCTATAGATGATCATTTATGCTTGTATTTCATGAAGTATCAGCATCGCATTCATCGCCACTGGTATGCTATAGTGCACGATCAGGGGGTGGAGGCAGTACGACATTGTCCATATTGCAGCATCAGTATTGAGGACTGAACTATCATATGCCACACGTATGAGGATCCGACATATCAGATAACTTTCTTTAATTTAGAATTTAATCATTTATTTTTAAATTCAATTACTTATTAACTAATTTGACTATTAACTATGCAGGATCGATGTACCAGAAATACCGCGAATCGGGCGAGACAGATAGTTTCGCATTATAGAGGGTTCGAGGCCATTTGCTCGCCATATGGAGCAAATGGTAAATAATTTTTATTTATCATATTTTAACTCTTTAACTATTTTAAAAAAATATTAATTATTCTCTAATTGCAAAGAGATGTAGAGAGTGGCAAGCTTCTTGGTAGGATCAAGATCTACTAGCGGATCCATCAGCAATGGTTAGGAGCTAGGAGCTTTACGTAAGTTTTTTTCAACTATTTTTTTATTAATATTTTGATTTTTAATACAAACTTAGAATAGTTATAACTTTAATTTTCAGGATCGTATGATAGACATTAGATCCCAGCCTACTCCAGAGGGCTCAACCGCACCCACAGATGATGAGATCTATGATTAGGTGCTTGGTACGAGACCATGTTATATTAGGAGGCTAAGGCATGAAATCAGAGCTCCTACATCTTCACGTCCATCCAAGACTGACATCCATGCTGCCTATCATGATATCCGATTGGCGGAGATACAGAGATAGACTGCTAAAAATCGATAGCGGGCTGCTGAATTGACTGCACGCATCAATAAGTACCAACTATTTCAGATATAGATAATGAAGTGGATGGCATAGATGGAGCTGATGATGCAGATGATGAGGCAGCAGTAGGTCGGTCCGAGCTTCTATGAGTGCTCTCCTTCATCGATCTATTCTACTTCTTTAGATATTGTCGATGCTTGACGACTGGCAGCCTATTTCTGTATATTTTTATTTTTATTTTAAATATTTTATATTTATAAAAAATATTTTTTATAATTATTTTTATATAATGAAATGATGAAATTTATTTATAATTTTTTTATTTAATTTTTTATAAATTATAAAAATAAATATTAAAAATATAATATAAAATATATTTTTTATATTTTTTTTAAAAATTAATTTATGATGAAATTATTTATGATAGAAATAATCCATCATAAATGATAAATTATTTATAATAAAAATAATCCATCATAAATAAAATTTTTTCATCATAAATAATTGATTATTTGCGATGATTATTTCTGCCATAAATAATTTATTATTTACGACATATTATTTTTATCATAAATAATTTATTATTTATGATGGATTATTTTTATCATAAATATTTTTTATTTATGATGCAAAAAAATTTTGTAGCACATAATTTTTATTTACGACATAAATTTTTCATCAAGAAAAAATTAATTTACAATGCAAAATTTTTTTCCATCATAAATAATTTAATAAATAAATAAATTTTTTTTGATGAAAATTTTTTATCGTAAAAAAATTTATTAGCAACAAAAATCTATATTTCATTGCTAATTATTATCTACGATCCCATTTTTTGCAATGAAGAATTAGCGATGTAAATTTCATCGCTAATAATTGTTAGCGATAAAAATTGATTATTTACGATGAAATATTTATATCATAAAAAATAGATTTTATTGTAGTGAATGCATCCCTCCTGACTATCCCCTCCATAAAATATGTAATCCTAGCCATACTTTGCTTTCTTTATATCAATGGCTATCCCATTTTGGGATAGTCCCAAAATGAGGATGACATCTTCGGCATGGAAAATCAGCATTTGCCCTCCCAAATGGAATCCCCTCTTACTTCGTTCCAGCAATGGAGAAGTTGGTCTACAACTATCCGCTCTTGTGTCATGACTAGGATGCCAAGTATATAGTGGAAGGGCATCTACTGTATCAATGTCCTGTGGGCATCCATCAACTACTCCCAGATGCCCCTAATGAAGTCCATATATCTCTTTAGATAGCAGCGATAATTGATCAATCAAGAGAGAGCTCTTTTCTCTTGGCTCCTGGAGAACTTTACACGAGCTATCTATAAGAAACAATGGAGATTATTTGTAAGTTATTTGCATCTTACTACCAATATATATATATATATATATATATATATATATATATATATATATATATATATATATATATATATATATAATTAATAAATTAAGCATCTTATTACAATAGGATACTTCACTTTACACTTGCTATGGTTACTAATAACAATCTATGATGATAGTGTCACATCTTCACATAGATCTACTAAGCAAAATTTACATCTAAATATGGCATCATCATTGCTACATATATGCATGCATGTATACATCTACAAGTAATGCAACTAGAAGGGTGCATTTTAAGAATTTCTAAGAATCCCATTTAACTATAAATTTTATAGGCATGTTCTTGCAAATAAAGAATAAAATATTAAAATTTATAATATATTTTTAAATTATTTGGCAAGGTCCGGTTGGAATGTTTAAATTCTTTGTAACACATCATTAAATAGTATTCAAGATACATTTCTTGCATGGACAGGTCTGTTTAAGGTGGGCTTTCCAGCAGGGGGTTAGCTTTGTGGCAGAGAGTTTTAACAAAGAAAGATTGAAAGAAAATATGGAAATATTTGATTGGTGTTTGTTTGTGGAAGACATGGAGAAATTAGACCTTCAGCCACAAGAAAGGCTTATTCTTGTTCATTCATTAGTATCACCAACCAGTTTCTACAAATTTCATGCTGATTACTCAGATGGAGAGGTGTGAAATACTTTGCATCAACGATGGGTTGCGAAATACTTTGCATAATCGAAAGGAATACCTTGTAAAACCTAGTTATGCCTATATAAACTTTGTTCCTCTTTTACACGCAGCATATTAAAACGTTATTATTTGAAAAGGGTGCCTTATAGGTTGTATGCAATGTCCCCTAACAATGCATTTGGATGAAAGCATGACAAGCTAAATGGCAACATTTAGTTATATAAGAACGATGCTGTGACTTATCCCTATGGAAGATGTTGTAAATTGTAGGTGTAAATTTGGATGAATGCAACTAGGAGAGATTTGATTACATTGATGGTTAATATCACCTGCAAGATTGATTATGAGTTTAAGAAAAATATGTTACTTAAAATGAAAAAAAAGAAAGAAAGCAAAAAAAGAAAAAAGAAAAAAGGAAAGAATGATAGGAAAACTCGTTCTTATATGACAGAAAGGTACACAATAATGATTGGAAGAAAAATTAGTAGATCCAACAGTGGTGAAACCACTGTGGATAACATTTTCAACCTTGTGAAAAACCTATTTGTAATTAATGAGATAGAATCTAGTTCACATATTTGAGAACTTCTATTATTTGATTACTTATAAATGAAAAACGTGTGGAAATCAGTCATTTGGACAGGATCCTTGACATATAAATTTAGGGGACGTTTGGTTATATTTTTTTTTTTAATTTTAATTTTTTAATTTTATTTTTTTAATTTTTATTATTAAATAAAAATAAAAATATAAAAAGCAACTACGTTGCTATAAAGTAAAAGTAATTATATATAAAATAATTATTTTTATTTTTATTTTTTATAATATTATTAAATATTATTTTTATTTTTTATTTTTTTTAAATTAAAAAGTTAAAAAAAAAATTTAATGGCTAATCAAATGCATCTTTTGCTATAAACGAGGATGGACTGTGAAATCCTTGCATGGTAAATCTAAAGAAGATAATAAAAGAAATAACTGATTTAAATAAAATATTAGAAAGAAGTGAGCGCAGTTTGTCACTTTTAAAGCTTTTTATCTAGTTATGGTGGAGCAAATACATAAACAATGAAAAATTAATTTATAAATAAGAAAAAATTTATGTAACATATATCTTTGGATGAAGTTGGATACCGCCATGGTTGGAAAATTTTTGAATTATGGTGTCAGTGATGGAATGATGGCGAAAGACTCGAGAAAAAGGCCCGATAGTGGGGTGGTGGCGCAAGTCAAGAGAAGAAGGTGCAGTGGTAGTGGGGTGGCGGCAAAAATCACAAGAGCAAGGTATGGCAGGGCTTTGCAAAGTCCCAAAAAGACCAATGTTGGGGGGTGGCAGCCGTCGGGTCTAGGGAAGAGCCACCGGCGGGGGGGGGGGGGGGTTTAGGAGAGAAGGAGAAATAATGGTAGATGGGTGGAGGGTTTGAGAGGAAAGGATGATGCCGGATGGGTGGAAGGAGAGGAGGGCAGACAGGTTGAGGGTTTGGGAGGAGAGGAGGACGGCGGTCGATCGGTGGGGGGTTTGGGAGGAGAGAGGGATGATGGGTGGGGGGTTTGGGGGAGAGGAGGGATGCAGATGGCTTAGGGGTTTGGGAGGAGAGGAAGACGATGGCCGATGGGTGGGTTCTTTGGGAAGATAAGATGACGGTGGCCAACGGAGGAGGGGATTGGGAGGAGATGAGGACGATAGCCGACAAGAATTTTTGGGACTCGAGGAGAATGTCAACTTGGGAGGAGAGGAGAATTGTAACTACTTTGGAGAGAGAGAGAGAGAGAGAGGATTCTTTGGAGGGAGAGAGAAGAAGGTTGGTCGACCAACTTCTTTGGAGAGAGAGAGAAGAAAAAAGGAGAAGAAGAGAGCCAACATGGGTTTAGAGAGAGAGAGAGGAAGAGAGCAAGGCCATGAGTTCCATCTTTCTTTTTTAAAAAACAATGCCAGCTTCCCATTTTTTTTAAACAACGCCAGGTTAGCCTAACATTTCCCAACTCTCTCTCTATTACTGTTTTTAGTAGTGCTTTGAGATCTACACTAATTGAATAAATGAGGACCTGACCGGATATATTAAAGCCCGATCTCTCTCTCTATATATATATACATATACATAAATGCATGCACTAAAAAAATCAAGTAAATTTAACAACAAATTGCATTTAAACTAGAATTGGAAAGCCAACTTTTTTTCATGACTATTAATAGCTTGCATAAGAGCTTCCCAACACACACACATTGAAGGGGAGGAGGGAAGGTGCACATGGACACAAGATGTGTGCGCTATGTAACGAGCATGTCGAGAGAAGTTAGGCCATGGAGTTGCATTCATCCTATTCCATTTCCATAATTTTAGGAAAAGAGGAGAGGCATGGGAAAGTATCACAAAAATAAAAATCTATAATAGCCCAATCTAGCCTTATTTTTTTTCCCTTTTGGGCTTTTGGACCTAGCCTGAATTAACTAAGGCCCAACACAACATGGCGTGTGGATAGAGAGAAGGAAGAAGACTCCAATCGGGAGTCTTCTTCTCTCTCAATTGCGATGGGGATAGGGCATCGGCCTACCAAAAATCAAACCATAGAGATCCTATATCATGTTTATAAATAGATCATTTCCCTCTCCTTTAAATCCATCATTGAATCCTTGAGAAATCACCGCCGATCATCCATGATTTCTCAAGTTTTTCTTTGGGGTCTCACTAAAAAAGATCACCAGATTTCTCCTTCTGGGCATCGCCAAACTGAGGTAGTTCCTTCCCTTCTTACTCTACTCTTTTTTCTTATTCTTCTAACCATCTAAATTTGGGTCCAACAAGCCAGTGATTTTTTTGTAACAAGGTAGTTCCTATTTTCTTTTCAGTTTTGCTGACCCCTAGTGACCATAGCTGTTGTTAAGGTCGCTACTTAGTCACCACCTAGGGCCACTATATGTGGCCAATCTCGATCTTCCGCCATCATGCTTGGGAGAAAGGAATGGGAAGAATATCCCCTGTTTAAAAAAGAAGAAGAAGAGAGAGAGAATTGCCTCTCTTCTCTCTCTCTCTTTTCTCTTTATTCTCTCTTTTCTCTCTCTAGTGAGTTGAGGGATTCAAAAAAATAAAAGTAATTTCTCTTCTTTTCTCTCTCCTCTCTTTCTCTCTCTACATGTCTCTATCTAGTTTCTATCTCTATAACTTTATCTCTCTAGAATCTTTCTCTCTTCATAGATTTCTCTCTCTAGAGATTTATGGATCAGTAGATGGTCTAGGTATTAATGTAAATTTGGATCAATTAATTGGTTGATCCTAGGAGGGATCTTAGATATATAATGTTTAGGTATTTTTCATAATTTCACCATCCATGATTATCTATGATTGACCTTGATTATGTAGATATGTAATTATTTGCACAAGATATTGAACGAAACATTCGACCTTGAGTTCATAGATCAAGGGGTTGATCGATTACTGTACTTGAGTTTGAACCTCGGTAGAGGGTCCTAGTCTAAAATCATAGTGATTTTTTTGGTATTTTCATCCTGATTTTTGTAGAACATCCATCATTGATAATACTTATTTTGAACCTATTAAATTCTTGCTTCACTTGGATCTAATCCAATCAGATTGCTAGATTGCATTCTTCCTCTTTCATAAATTTCCATCGTGACCATGATCACTTTTATAATTTCTTTCGATTATCAATTTTGATTGTATATTGATGTAGTCAATGGAATGAGAAGATATCGAGAAAGGATACATACGCTCTAATTCTTAAATCAAGATAAATCTCCAAATATTTATTTATTAATTAGTCACATATTAGGTAGGGTCAAGAAATTTATGATTTATAGTAATTCAAATCTTAAAGATTTAAAAATAAAAATCTAATAATAATTTATTACTTATTATGCTGATGGTTGATTGAGAATATGCTGAAATTATGTCGTTGATTGGACATGCTAATCATAGACTGATAAAATCTATTTTAGAGTTTATCATTAATAGAGGTAAGAATTCATATATATGATCACCATTATGTATGCTATTTATACCATTAGATTTGTATTATTGATTTTATATCATTGGATTTATATTAATAGATTTGTCTTTGCTTGAGATACTTTTGTTCTTATACAATTTTTTGTTCTGAGTGTATCATATGTTGACTATATATATATACTAATAATTGATGATATGGTTATATGGTTATAATATGTTTATCTTGATCATTCTATAAATTAAAATTAATTTAATAAAATTAATATATAATAATTGGATAGAAAAGATATGTCTTTTGGACTAATCTTATCATGGGAATAGCCTTTATGAGCTTATACCTAAGATAGCTGACCTAGAACTTATGCTTGGGATAGTCTCCATGGGATGGTCAGTTAGAAGCTTATATCTAGGACAGCCTCTATGAGCTTATGTATGAGATAGTCTTTAGAAGCTTATGTGATAGTCGGTTAAGAACTTATGTCTGAGATAGCCTCCACGGGCTTATGCATAGGATAGCCAGCTTGAAGCTTATACCTAGGATAACTTTTGAAGGCTTATGCATAAGAATTAATTGGACATAATTGGGGCATGATCTTAGTTAGTCCAAAGTCCCAGAAAGAAAAAAGATTAAGAAATTTGGAATGATGATAAAAGAAATAAATGACAAGATATATGAACAAATGTTGAATAAAAGGTTTCACTTGTTGGGATATGGTGACGCACCTTTTTTGACAAGACATAAATTTGATACATGTTTAAGTAAATATTTGAGTTATTTTGGATATTTGATATGAGATTTTATATTTTATTATTTACTACTATTTTTAAATTATATTATCACATTGGTATAGATGTGTAGAAATTCTTACTGAGCTGCAAAGCTCACAATTTCCTTCTCTTTTCTTTTTTAGAGTTACAAGATACTTGTATTTAGTTAAGATTGAAATTTTAATTTAAAAAGATTGATTAGTTAGAGCACCATTAATATTAGTTGGATGATCGAATTTTATAAATTATATAAGATTTGATGTTTATTAATGTGAAATATTTGTTATAAATTGAGATCAATAGTATATATGAGATTTTGATATTGTGACAAATTTTGAGACCTTGCATATTCTTTGCGGCCCTATCCTAGGGAGTGTATGGCCGTCGCATGGCCGACCCTAGGTATTGGATTCAAGACATTATATAATAATATTAGAGCTTAGGTTATGATCACTAGAAACCATGACATAAGTATAATCAAAACTTAAGGTTATAATCAATAGCGATATGATAGAAGTAGCAGAAAGGATTCAAAGTTTAAATTTTAGATCACTAGGCACTATGATAAAATTTTTGCATAAATGGCATATGATGTATATAATAAAACTAGATGAGTTATGTCTTGGATTTCAATAAGTGAGATATGACCAAGTAAAAGAGATGTTGACCTTGGAATAAAGTAGGATATATTGATATGTTATGTTGTGCTGGATGTACTTGTTCTATTGTTATTTAGATGACTTTAGGATTCTAAACTTGATATGGGCAAAGATCATGATGACTTTTCTATTTTTAATGTTAATATTTGATTATTATAATTTTTGGCTTTATCCATAAGAAGTTATTTAGGATATGACCTAAGAAATAATTTTATAGTATCAGAAAGAAATATTCTACAAGAATCGAATCTCTAAGAGGAATAGGTATGAAACTAGCATATAAAAGAAACATATATTTGATTCTATTAATAGATTAGATTTTATTAATTGGACATGAGACGTACATCTTGGTGGAATCTTTGATTATTTAAACTTTTTCTATATTTATTAGAAATAGTTGGGTGCGTGATAGACTTATGAGTAGATCTAAAGTGTCTTGCTGCCAATATTAGATTGAGTAGAGAAATTGGTTAGGGATATTTCTATGAGTTTAACATTTAAGGGATAAGGTTTCAAGTGAGTTATCAATTGATGCTAAGAATCATGGTGAAGGAAGCTCTATATGAATAATCAAATTGATCCTACTCATAGAAATACTGATTTGAACTTTTCTAATTTATGGAGGTTTGGAGTTAATCCTTTAAAAAAAAAAAGTTTGTTTGGAATTGTCTAATTGATTATCAAATAAATCTAGGATTAAGTCATTTTAAATTATTTCTATATTTATGAGGTTCAAGATGAATAGTAGAAGCTCATGCAATGGTTTTAAACATGGAAAGTGGCTCCAATTAAATTTTGATATGGTATACTTGAGACATGGTAAGAACAAAGAAACTTAAAGTTTTGCTTTAGTTCTATCTAAATAATTTGAAAGGATGGATTTTTCTTAAATTCTAGTGTAATGTGATATTCTTGTCAAGACTCATTCAGTAAACCTACAAATTCAATAAATTTAGATTAGAATACACAGTAGAAGTATGGTGATTTGACTTGATTAGAAACATTAATTCTTTGTTTCAAAAGATATCATGATGGAAGACATGAGTTAGTTTCCTAGCATAGAAAGATTTTATGGAAGGACAATGCTACTGATCCTTGACCTAATCAGCCATTTCAGCTAGTAGGATCTCCTATTCTAGACAATGCTAGGAAGAACACTAGGCATCTTAAATTTATTGCTTTATTGTAAGGGGATTGATGTTCTTCGTTTATGCTCGAATCTAGAATGTATTGGCATAGGCTTTCTTTTCCTAACATTGACATTGCTACTCGATCTAGATAGAGGGGTTTGAGATTTTTATAAAATAAAAGTCAAATTGTTAAATCATGGGAAAGGTTAAAAGAAGAAAAAAGGCTGTGATTGTGAAGAGTGTCTAATATTTAGACTTTCTTTTATTTCTGTTAATAGTAGATTGGGTCGATTATGATTTTTGTATGAAATTAATCAAGAGCAATTAATTTTATGGTCAAAGAATTATGTATCTTGATTCAAGAATGAGATGTTAGCATTCATTTGAAAGAGATCAAGAGAATTCAACATGTATTGTAGATGAAAAAAAAAGTTTTAAAATGCCATATAATTCTTTATGTTAAGATTTTATAGTGTGAGCACTCGAAGAAAGATTTTTTTTTTTTTTTTTTTGAGCTTCAGGATGACATGAGGGTTGAGTACTTTCAAAGTTCAAACTTCGAGTATATTAATTTTGAGAATGAAATTGTTTAAGGGGGGAAGAATATAATAGCCCAGCCCAACCTTATTTTTTTCCTCTTTTGGGCTTTTAGACCTGATCTAAATTAACCAAAGCCCAACCAACACATGCTTGGCATGTGGATGGAGAGGAAGAAGAAGACTCCAATCAGGAGTCTTCTTCTCTCTTGATTCCAATGAGGACAAGGTGTCGACCTACCAAATATCAGACCATAGGGACTCTAAATCATGTCTATAAATAGATGATTTCCCTCTCCTTTGAATTGACCACCAAATATTTGAGAAATCATAACCAATTGTTTGAGATTCCTCAAGCTTTTCCTTGGGATCTCACTAGGAGAGATTGCCGGATCTCTCCCCTTAGGCAATGCCAGACCAAGGTAGTCCCTTCTCTTCTTGCTTTGCCTTTTTTTCTTATTCTTCTAACCATTGCCATCGCTAGATTTGGGTCCGACAAGCCACTAATTTTTTTTAACAAGGTAGTCCCTATTTTTCTTTTGGTTTTGCTGACCCTCACAGGCAATAGCCATCATTGAGGTCACTGCTTGGCCACCACCGGGAGGCATTGTAGGTGGCCAGCCTTGGTCTTACACCACCGTGCTTAGGAGAAAGGAAATGGGGAGAGTTCCCCCTATTTAAAGAATAATAATAATAATAAGAGAGAGAGAGAGAGAGCTATCTCTCTTCTCTCTCCCTTTCCTCTTTTATCCTCTCTCTTTTCTCTCTCTAGATGAGTTGAGGGATTCAAAAAAAATAAAAGTAATTTCTTTTCTTTTCTCTATCTACAAGTTTCTCTTTTTATAACTTTTTCTTTCTTCATATTTCTCTCTTTAAAGATTTTATATGCTAGCGGGGGGTCCAAGTATTAAGATAATTAAGATAAACCTAGATCAATTGGTTGACCCTAGGAGGGGTCTTGGACTTATAATGTTTAGGTATTTTTCATAATTTTTACCATCTATGATTGTTTATGATTGACGTTGATTATGTAGAGATGTAATTATCTATACAAGATATTAAGTAGGACATCTTGATCTTAAGTTCATGGATCAAGGGGTTAATTGATCACTGTGCTTGAATCTGAACCTCGATAGAGGGTCTTAGACTAAAATCACAGTGATTTTTCTCAGTATTGATTTCTATCATGATTTTCATAAAACATCCATTATTGATAATGCTTGTTTTGAATCTATTTAATTCTTGCTTCATGATCTATAGATTGAGCCATCTTAATCTGATCCACTCGCATTGCCGGGTATCATTATCTAGGTAGTTGCATTCTCTCTCTTTCATAATTTTCTATCATGCCCACTATCACTTTTATGATTTCTTTTGATTATCAATTTTGATTGTATATGGATGCAATCAATCAAACAAGATGTTAAAAAAGGAGATGTATGCTTTAATTCCTAAATCAAGATAAATCCCCAAACATTTATTTATTAACTAGTCATGTGTTAGGTGGAGTCCAGAAATTTAGGATTTACAGTAATTAATTCAAATATTAGAGCTCTGAAAATAGAATCTAATAATAATTTATTATTTATTATACTGATGGTTGATCTAGGTTGTGTTGGGATTATGTCATTGATTGGATATATTAATCATAAATTGATAAAGCCTATTCCAAAGTTTGTCATCGATAGAGGTAAACATTCCTATACTTGATCACCATTATATATACTATTTGTATAGTTGGATTTGTATCATTGGTTTTGTATCATTGAATTTGTGTTGATTGATTTGTCTTTGCTTAAGATACTATTATTTTTATATGATATTTTGGCCTGAGTATATTATGTGTTGATTATATATGTGTACTAGTAATTGATGATATAGCTATAAGGTTATGATTTATTTATCTTGATCATATTATAATTTGCAATTAATTTGATAAAATCAATATATATATAATAATTAGATAGAAAAGATATGGTTTAGACTAATCTTGTCATGGGGATAGCCTTCAGGAGATTGTGCTTGGGATAGCTGGTTAGAAGCTTATGCTTGGAATAGCCTTTATGGGCTTACATGTGGGATAACTAATCAGGAGCTTATGCCTTAGACAACTGCAGCATGCTTATGTGTGGGATGTCTCCATGAGCTTATGCCTAGGATAACTGACTAGAAGCTTATACTTGGGATAATCTCCACGGGCTTACGTGTCAAATAACTGGCGAAGAGCTCATGCTTAGGATGGCCTCTATGGGCTCATGCATGAAAATTGATCGGACATGATTAGGGCATGATCTTAGTTGGTCCAAAGCCAGGAAGAAAATGGTTAAGAAATCTAGAATGGTGATAAGAGAAATAGATGACAAGAGATATGAAACTTATTAGAGTAGATCCACAACTGCGGAATATGGATCACCCACCCAAGATAATCTGTAGGAGATATGACACCAGCTATTGCTATGGAAAGATAGAAGAAGACAAACAAACACAACCATATACGTGGTTCAGCTCAAGTGCCTACATCCATGAGACATGCAATGCTCACTACCGAGAAAGAATAATAGAGAAGATACAAGCTCAACTCTCCAACCCTCTCTCAGGATCTAAAAGCACTCACCCATATAATGCTCTCAAAGTAATCCCAAGAAGACCCACAGAAGCTACAAGATGCTCTGCTCTCATAGCCTCCTCACTAAATGCTATGTACCTATTGCTTCTCTCTCTCGCGGGCTGCACGTACTTGATGCTCTACCAAGCTTCTCTCAGTGGCTGTCTGAATCTCTCTATATGCCTCTCACATCACATGCACTATCTTTTTTGCTCCACAGTATCTCAGTCCTTTAAATAGGATGAGAATCATCTTCTTAGTAATTCACAGGAGTCCTAATAGGGCTCGTTCTCCTAATATGAGTCGAATATATCCTTGATGGAGTCTTAAAATATTTTTTGACCTTTAGATCATAACCGCAACCCTCCATGGCCATTGGATCCTGTGATCCACGTGCAACTCCTATAATTTCCTTGGATTAATCATAATTCGAGTTCAAATAGAAAAAATTCCATCATGTTCTATTCACCTCCATCGAGTCGGCTCGGTCAGGGGTCGAGCTAGCTCAACTGCATCTTGCTCGAATTCCTGCTATCTGTCTGCCTGAGAGAGCTAGCTCGATTGTGGTTCGAGTCGGCTTGATCTTAATCCAAGCTTGCTCGACCGTGTATCAAAGTCGGCCCGACTATTATGCTGAAAATTGATTCTCTTCCTGCTATGGATCGAATTCGAGGTGTTAAATCCTAATAATCTCTATCTCAACTCGATATTCGATCTCCACATGACTTTGAAAGCTTGTGATCCATCTCGCCCTCATGTTCTGGGGCATGCCTGCTGATCATGGGCAGGCAAACGTGGGAGTCGAGCCAGGCCGCTCGATCTCACCTCCATCATGGGCTGTGTCCACTTTGATCAAAGATCTGCTCGAGAAATTTTTCTACGATAATAGAAACTTTACTCCACGACATCGCCTCTTGTCCTCCCAAGTCTTCCATCTCATGTCCGATTTATCTCCACCTAGAGCTCCACCTTGCACTGGGCTTTCTCTGGCTCCTGAAGCTCCATCTCGTACTGAATTTTCTGTCAGATAATAATATCCTCTTGTCTTCTTCTTTTCCTCCAATATTATCCTATTGCTATGCATGACCTTCAGGATTCCATCACCAGTTATCCATCTATAGTCGTTTGAATCCAGTCTGCTCAGTGAGATAAGATTCCACATGAAATCGGGTATGTATCGGATCTCTCCCAATCTCCTCACTGCACCATCATGTATCTTTCAGCTGATCATCTCGATGTCTCTAATCGCACAGCTTGATCCATCTAGCAGATAAGCAGTGCCCTCACTGCTCTCTAGAAAGTCAAACTGCTCCTTTCTGCAACAAATATGATATGTGCATGCAGAATCTAAAATCCACTATTGGAAAGAACTAGATACCTCATCAGATATCTTCAGGAAATCATCCTCTGACTTGCTACTGGCCATTGCTATAGTAGTCCTCGTCCGATTCTTGAGTTATGGATAATTCTTAACTTAATGCCCCAACTCGTCGCACCTGTAGCATCTGATCTTGTTAGGATCCCTTATCTTGGATCTGGATCATCCTCCTCGCGATCCTCTATCACTCCGTTTACTATCTCCTGCTCCTTCAGAAATCACTAAAGCTGAGCTGCCGCCATCTGAGCTTGAAGCTAGGTTCTCCCTCCTGAGAACTTCATTCTGGAGTATCGCTGCAGTGACCTCATCCATTTTGATGGTATTTTTTTTTACTAAAAGAGCAGTCATCAAGAACTTATACGAAGGGGGGAGCGATGCTAGCAAGATCAATGCCCTAGTCTTCTTCTTGTACATGAGAGCATCCACCTTGATTGTGCCCTTCTTCTAACTTGATCACCACCACAGCAATCCCTGGTACAATCTGACTCCTCCTGGTTTTAATACCACTGTTAGGATAGATCCACAATCGTAGAACATAGATCATCCGTCCAAGATCACCTGTAGGAGATATGGCACCATCTGTTGCTATGAAAAGATAGAAGAAGACAAACGAACACAACTATATACGTAGTTCGGTCCAAGTGCCTACATCCATGGGATATGCAATGCTTTACTATCGAGAAAGAACATTAGAGAAGATACAATCTCAACTCTCCAACCCTCTCTCAGGATTCAAAAGCACTCACCCATACAATGCTCTCAAAGTAATCCCAAGAAGACCTATAGAAGCTACAAGATGCTTTATCCTCACAACCTCCTCTTCGGATGCTATGCACCTATTGCTTCTCTTTCTCGTAGGCTGCACGTACTCGGTGCTCTGCCAAGCTTTTCTTGGTGACTACTTGAGCCTCTCTACGTGCCTCTCACGTCACATGCACTATCTTTTTTGCTCCACATCACCTTAGCTCTTTAAATAGGATGAGAATCCTCTTCTCAGCAGTTCACAAAAGTTCTAACAGAGCTCGTTCTCCTAATAGGAGTCAAACATGTCCTTGATAGAGTTTTGAAATATTTTTCGACCTTCAGATCATAACCATAACCCTCCATGGCTATTGAATCCTATGGTCCACGCGCAACTTTCGTAGATCCCTTGGATTAATCATAATCCAAGTTCAAACAGAAAAAAATCCATTGTGTTCTATTTGCCTCTGTCGAGTCAGCTCGGTCAAGGATCTAGTTGGCTTGACCGCATTTCGTCTGGACTCCTGCTGTCTATCTATTTGAGAGAGCTAGCTTGACTGTGGTTCAAGCCGGCTTGATCTCAATCCGAGCTGGCTCGACCACGTATCAGAGCCGATCCGATTGCTGTGCTAAAAATTGATTCTTTTTTTGCTGTGGATCGAATTCAAGACATCAAATCCTAACAAAACTGATACTGAATAAAAGGTTTCACCTGTAGGCATATGGTAATATATCCCTTTTAATAAGACAGATATTTGATATATATTTAAGTAGATGTTTGAGTTATTCTAAATATTTGATATGAGATTTTATGTTTTATTATTTAGTACCATTTTCAAATTATATTATTGCATAGATATGGATGTACGTAGATTCTTGCTAGGCTGTAAAGTTTATAATTCCCTTCTCTTTTTTCTTTTAGAGTTACAAGATGGTTATACTTATTAAGGTTCGGATCTCAATTTAAAATGATTGATTAGTTAAAGCAACATCAATATCAGTTAGATAATTAAGTTTTATAAATTATATCAGATTTGATATTGTTAATATAAAATATTTGTCATAAATTGAGATCAATAGTATATATGGGATTTTGATAATAAATTTTAAGATCTTGCATATTTTTTTGGATCCTGCCTTATCGAGTGTGTAGCCATCGCTTGGTTGACCCTCGGTGCTGAGTTCGGGACATAACAAAATCTTTTTAGAAAAAGGCAAGTTATGATGTTTTAGTTTAGAGAGCTCGATCTTAATTTTATTTTCATAATTTTAATCTTTATTTAGATATTTTTTATACCACTTTTATTTTTTATTTTTATAAATATTTTTTAATTTTTAAATAGATATAAATATGTATTGTGTAATTAATTTTTTAAAAAATAAATATAAAGATTGAAGCAAAGATGGTGGTAAAAGTAATGGAGACCATGAAGTCTATGATAGTATTAATGGTGAGGGTGGTGATGATATAGTAGAAATAGCAATGATGATGATGGAGTTATGGAGGTGACGGTGATGGTGGCGATGGTCATGAGGGTAGTGCAACAATAGTAGTGATAGCAGATATCAAAGATATGGTGGAGGCAATAATATTAATGATAATAGCAATAACAATGGTGGTAGTAGAGACGTCAGTGATAAATATGGCAGTGACTACAGACGGTGTTAGTAGTGATGGTAAAAAATATTAGTCTTTTACTTTTAAAAATATCGAAAGTAAAGATTTTATACTTTTTAAAAATAATAAAAATAATTAAAAAATAAACTAATAATATGTAGTATATTTTATATAGATTTTTATAATTTTATTTTTAAAAAATAAAAAAATGATGCAAATAATACTCTTCATTATTAATGAGTTTTTATGTGTCTTTGAAAATTGTTGTTATGGATGGAGCAACCATCGGTTGGGGGGGTAAAATTATTATTATTATTATTATTATTATTATCTTTTGGGATCAACCCCTTTAAGTAGCATTGAGTGACCCAAATGGGATCATTAAGATGATCTTAGATCATTGATGATCCTTACCTTTGGATAATATGATCGCCAATAATCTAGAATTATCATATTTGGTATGCTATATTCTAGTAATTAGATATTTCTGGATATCCACAAGTAATCTATTTGATATTTCAAGATTATTGACCATATAATACCAAAACTATCTTGACATATTCGATAAAAATATATTATTAGTTATATAAATTATTAATCCTATAAAAATATATTAATTATTATTATTATATAATTAATATTTTTATTGATACTCAGACTATATGTTTTAATATTAGTATTTATTTTGATTAGAAAAATAAGGCAAATATAATAAAATAATCTTTAATAATAATATGATTAGTAATATAATATACTATAATATATATAATAAATTTAATATATATAATATAATATAATATAATATTATTTATATAGTATTGATATAATATATTAATGGTATATTGATATATTAATTTTTTTTGCTAGACTTAAGGATATTTTTTGTTCTCAAATTTCAGTATAAAATCACTATCTTGGGATGATTTTGAATTTCCAAACTCAAAGATGAATATTCCATCACTGGATTGGACAGTAATTTATGAAGTGAGGATGATTTGGTATCATTGTCATGTAGAATTATCATGATTTAATCAAATATGAAGACTTCATCGTTTACATCCATATCACACTTGATCTTATAATCATCACCATCTCCTTGGATGATTGACATAGGTATTTGTCCAAATATTTTTGATCGATGGATAAACTATATGGTATTTATTAAAATATAATTTTTATTTAAAACTTTTCAAGTATTTATTCAAAATTTATAAAGTCATGATTCTTTGCAATACCATGTACTATACCATATGGTGTATCGTAGATATCATTCATAGTATGATAAATGACTGCATGTGATCATGCATGACGTATATTATACAGTCCAAACTTGGTCGTCCATGGTAGATGGTATGTACGGTACACCACGGCGGATCCGCGCTCGGTCGAGAAAACATAGACCAGAACTAATTTCGGACCGGCAGCCGCTAAACCCTACAAGGTTCCGACTTTAAACCCTCCCTCATCTCCTCCCGCGGCTCTCCTCCTCCTCCTCTCCTCTCTCTCTCTCTCTCTCTCTCTCTCTCTCTCTCTATGGCGTCACTTCTCCAAAAGCTCCTCAAAAGACCCCCTCCCACCCCTCCCCTTCGAGTCCTCGCGTCCTTTGCCAACCCCCAGCTCGCAAATCCCCCTCTCCGTCCATCCCTTCTCCACGACCCGCTCCCTGGAACTAATCCGAGACCGTACCCTTCTTCCTTCCCTTCTCTTACCGATAGCTTCCACCAATCCCTCCAATTTTACCCCAGTTTCCCCCATTGTTTTCATTGGACTCCTATCTCCCAATCCGGCTTCGATCGATGCGATGACGAGAGTGACAGCGATCCAGGGGTTGGTGAGGAGGGCCGCGATCGCATGGTGTGGGCCGACAGTGTGAAGAAGAAGAGGAAGAGAAAGATGAACAAACATAAGTACAAGAAGCTGCGGAAGAGACTTCGGCGCCAGAAATCTTGATCTGGTTAAAGCCCATGCTGTCATTGTTTTTTATTTCCCATTAAATGTTTTTAAGATAAGTAATTTGGGCTAAATTTATAATCTTTTTGATAATTTATCGACATACGAAGCTGAGGAATGTAGTAGGCGCCAGAAGCCTTGATGTGATTAGAGCTCATGGCGTCTTTGTTTTCACTTGTTTTTGAAATAAATAATTTGGTCTAAGTTTGGATTTTTCTGTTATATTATTCGACATAAAAGGCTAAAAGTTCAATTCTGGATGATTTTTGTCTGAGATACTTTTGATGCACATTGTTAATGATGAGAATCTTGTATGTCTATATCCTCCTTATTGCCAAACTTTTGAAACATCCAACATATTGACCTACAATATTTCACCAAATTCTTTGAATATATCAAATATAACACATGGGAAGTTCTAGTTAGTCTTCATCATTCTATGTTTATCGTATCCATCATCATCATTTATTCCAGTTGTGCGGCCAATATTTTCAAAAAATAAAACGTGCAGTTTTTAAACTTTTTCCTCCGTCTTATGAGTACTTTGGAATATCTATTGGCCTTTGATTCTATCGAGGGCCCGAATAATTTGCAAATATATATATATATATATATATCATCTAGATTATGGTTGAGGTTTACGGCTGACTTTGTGTGTGCCTCTTGTTTCACATTTTTCATTTTTGGCTGCTTGTTTCCTCATTGATATCAATGTCGCCTTCCAGTATACACTTCTTTTTCTACCGCACCCAACAAGCTCCTGAGATTACTATACCACAGGGATTTGTGTGTGAAGGGCCATAAACTCTCTTTCTGCATAAATTTTCCATGTTTTGATCAGTTCCTTAAAAGTGAAACTGGCCTTAATAAGTGACTATCCTGAGAATAAGAAAAAATATTTGGTGGTTTATTTTGGTTTTTTATGGTCTCCTTTACTTTATCATCTTCCATAATTTTATTTTAATTTATTTTTGCTATTTTTAATGTGTTAATGATTATACAGCTTAGAAATTATTGCCATAGTAATCACCTATCATCTGGGAGTTTCTGGACTTTAAATTCACAGTCAACAAGCTAATTAACCAAACTAACTGGGTTAATCACAAAATTTCTTATAATTCTATTAGTGTATCATTTGAACCTAATGTGATATAGAACAGTTCAGGGGAAAGGAGAAATTCAAGGTTTCAGGCATTAGGATTCTAGAACTAAACCTATAGTTGGCTGGACTTTCTATTCAGATCTAGGTTTTCAGGAAGGTGAACTACAAGTGAGGTTTCCTAGTTGAAAATATGCAATAGTTTTTTATAATTTTACATGTTGTTTCTGGATGTAAGGATGGAATAGATGCTTGAGGAAAAGGATAGTTGATGGGATAGAGAAGGCAAAGAGTGAAGATCTGGACTCACATTGGGTGTTGCACTAAGAGTGAGCCTCACACTTGTAAGAAGGAAAGATAAGGAAGAAAGAGAATATATGGTTACCTGGAACTCATTGAAGGGCCTAGCACCTGACTTTGTATTATAGAAAGGAGAATTCAAATGACTGAAGGCTTCTTCTACCAAAGAAAAAAAGGCTGCTAACATTAAACAAGACGTCATTACTATCATTATATTAAACACCCTAAGGGGGCCCTGCTGTTCGTACGTAACCTAAAAATGGCTTGTGACCAAAATGCCTCTCTACTTATAGGCTATTTATTCATGCCCATGTAAATTGTGGACCCAGTGAACATAAATATAAAATAGCCTCTGCTATGTGCAGTAGTAAATGATCTAATGATTAAGCAAAATACTACAAAATAATATAAACCTACATGAATTCAACTGCTGTCTCAAACAGTAAAGTTAGGACTACTAACTATCTGCTTTATTAATTAGCTCGTACTTGATTGCGTCAACCAAATTACTTGATCATTGACTCTCTTGGTCCCCGAGTTCCTACAAGCTCAACTTAGTGACTGCATCATACATGTTTGCTATCCTGGATTGTCTTAGGTTCAAGATCTTACTACTGTTCTCTTCCTTGTGAAATATGATAATAAATTCCTCAACATATCCTTTTGAAGCTCCAAGTTCTTCTCTAGTAGCTGCCTATACACCTTTCACTGTGCTATTTCTTCTTGTTGCGTGAACTCATCCAAAATGAATTTAATGTCCTTTGACAACCACGGTTACTAAGAATCTTAAAAGATAATAATCTTCTATAATAAAGAGAATATGCACTGGAAAGCAAGCATTTCTCTTGTACAAACATTGCTTACCTCTAAATTGTAGCTTCTTTAGCCTTAAGTGCATCTTCATTAGCAACTTGTTCTTCAATCCTTGGGGTATCACATGCAGTTACTTCAGTTTGCAGTGGGTACTGTGGCATGTCATCCTTGGCTATCTAAACACAAAGCAGGATGATAGGATTTTAAGGAGCTTTTTCAATATTCTATCTTCAATATTTTTTGAGAATTCTGACCTTCAATATCATTCTGGATATCTTGTTTATTGGCCAAACTTTGGGGAGTTTCTTTCAGCTCCTCTTTCAATTCTTATGCTACAATGCACTCTTTGCTAGGCTATCTTAGTTTTGCATGATGAGAATCAATTGGAAGTTGTGGGTGACGCATCTTCTTTGGTATGATATTTTCACATCTGACTAGGCCCTTGGATGGTAGGTGCTTTCCTGCTTCAAATATAATGTGCATCTGAGAATCTTTGGGCTTTAAGATGTTGTGATCTATTGCACTTTGAGCGTGAAAAATATTGGTTGGTGTCTTGCACAGTGTCAAATAATACATCAAGCTGATTGCTATTATTATCAACAATTAATTACATTTTCTTGGAGACGAAAGACTATCCCTTTGATACCATGGCTACCCTTCATGAGAGCATATGGTGTTAATGTAACTCTGATGCCAAAATGATCTTGTTTCACCTAGGAGAAAGGAGTAATTTAAGGTTTCAGCTTTAGGATGCCAGGACTGAACCTCTAGTTGACTGGAGTTTCTAATTTAATCTGCATTTTCAATGAAGGTTAGCTACAAGTGAGATTTCTTCACAGAATATATGCAAGGGATTATTGGGGTTTTACAATGATTTGAGGATCTGAGGATTTTCAAAAAAAAAAAAAAGAAGGAAAGAAAAGAAAAGGTGGACCAAAATTATAAATCAGATTAAATGGGAAAGGGAAATGGGATAAATCCTGACTTCACTCTGTGTTGGTCTTCTCCTAGATCAACTGTTGCGGCTACATGAAGGAAAGATAACAAAATGGAGAAGATATGAATGCCCAGACTCACTTCAAGGCACTGTACTTGACTTCATATCACATAGAGATCTCAAATAGGAAGAAGATGGCTTCTATCATTCGTCAACGTTATATCATCTTCATTACATCAAACACCCTGAGGAGTGGCCACTATTTGGAAATGGCCTAAAAATGGCATGTGCCCACAATACGCTGCCACTTAGGTTCTAATCACAGACCGGCCGCTACTTCATGCCTAAGGAACTTCTTGGTCAAGTAAAAATAGTTTGTTGACTAAGTAAATCTAAAATAAAATAGCCATACTTTATGCCCAAGTAGGTGATTTAGTGATTAAGCAATTTTTTTTTTAAAATAAAGAATGACATGGACCCAACTAAGACTCCAACAATAAAGCTAGGACAAGACGAATAAAACTCTGATGATTTCATTAAGTAACTGAGACTCGATTGGTAGTTAAAAAGTACTTGAACAATTCTTACAGCTTTTTGTCCAGTAGTCATCCACAAGCTTGTCTTTGACAATTGCATTGTAATGTGTTTTCCTAAAACTTTAATTAACTTCTTTGAATTGAATAATTGTATGCATGTATATTTTCTCTAAAATTAATTTTTTCAATCTATTGCACCAGTAGTACCCTTGTAATAGCTTTGAAAATATCATAGCCTAATTTTCTCAATTCCTTCCATCATTTGCCAAATTCACATTATCCTTGATTCTTCATGCAATTAAAGTGATCCAAATGTGAGTTTTTTCTCACCAAAAACAAAAGAGTTTTTTCATGCCAGCCGGCTAGCGGTATCGGTCTGATCGAATCGGACTGGACTGGCGTGAACTGACACAAGTCAAGGCAGCGAACTGGTAGGAGAAAAAGAGAGAAAGAGAAAAAAATAGAGAAAGGGGGGTGGGGAAGAAAATGAGGGAGGGGAAGTCGTTGGAGATGCTGCCGGACAATGCAGTCCACGCGTGCAGCGCCACAGGCATATAAAAGGGGCAATGCCCCTATTTCATGGTTTTTCTTTTTTAAAAAGCTGAAAAACTATGAAGTCGGCAAACCAATTGTTGACTTTACTATTTTTGATTTTTTTAAAAAAAATTTAAAAAATGAAGCCGGCAAACTGAGTGTCGGTTTTACTATTTATCCGTATTTTTAAAAAATGCGATGAAGAAAACAGAGGCGGTTGCCCCTGTTCCACGGTCGTGGCTCTGCCTGCACGGTTTCTGCCGTCCGGTGGCTACGACAATCACCCAGTAAACTCTGGTAGCCCCTTCGCTGGCTACGCTCCCCTCTAGTACGTCGTTCCCCCTCTCTCTTTCTCTCTCTCTTTCTCGCTTGTTTAAAAGCCCTATCGGGCAATAATCAAGCCGTGGAGGCTTCCGCAGCCCTCCGGTGGTTGCAACGGGTGATCGCTGTCGTAGGCAGTCAAAAATAAAATCTGACTCACTTCTATATAGATAGGATAAGTCGGAATCGTATCCACAGGGATCGTATTAATTGCATTTAAATTATAAATTAAAAGTAAGATTAATTAAAAGTTGATTAATTAAAAAGCTACTTAAATTAATTAAGAAAGCAAATTAAATAGCAAATTAATTAAAAGAGGAGTTGCAAGTATGGAGATGGATTTTCAGGATCTCAATTGATCACTTATCTGACGGCTGGTATTCTTTTTAATATGCTTTAATTGATATCTAACCAGTAAATATATAATCTATCTTAGAGAACATGGCCTGTACCCTTACATCACAGCCTGTCCCCTTAAAGTTATAGGCTAGTTTAAATTGATTTAGATATAAAAAGAAAAGAATTAATCTAAATATAATTTATCCCAAGAGCATGAATCGTACCCGTAGATCACGGCTCATCCCAAGGGTAATAAACAATTCTAGATTAAATAAAGACAAAAATATTATAACTAAAAACAGTCTTTATTGCAAATTAAAAAAAATATAAAAGATGAAAAATAGAAAATACCGTCAAAATAAGATCACAATGATCTCGTGAGAACTAGATGATCAGTTGGACATCGGAAAGCTTTTTGCGGAAATCTTCATCCTTGAAGTCTTGTAAAAGAGCCTGGACCGCAGCTGGTTACAGAAATCAGGAGTAGGAGAGTGAAATTTGGTGAAGAAATAAGAAAGGTTTAGTGAAAAGAAAAGATGAAAGCTTGAAGAAAGAAGGGCTTGAGAGAGAGAAATAAGGAGAGGAGAGCTTGCTATTGGTGAAGGAAGGGCTTTGGAGAGGCTTGAGAGAGCTTAGAGAGGTTTGGAGGGGCTGATTCCCCAAGAGGGGAAGCTTGATTGCTCGTTGGTTTGGCTTAGGGGCCTTTTTATAGAGGAAAAATTGGAAGAAATTGAGTTAGAATCGAAGAAAAGCAAGGAAAAACAAGTCTGATTTGGATTCTGCTGCCTGGGATAATTTTCTGCCGTCAAATTGGGTTCAAACGGTCCAGATTTGGTCAAAATCGGTCGTTTGTAGCTTAAACAAGGCCCAGATTAAATTACAGCGGTCGGATCACTTGATGGGATAAATTTGGACCGTTGGATGGCGCCTGGATCTCCTGAATCAAGTCGGATAACCCTTTTCCATTGTTGGATCTCGATCGACAAGATTTCTGGTCGTCGGATCGCGCATAAAGTTTGCTGGGCTGTTGAATCAAACCAGGAATCAATATCAGCCGTTGGATCTCGGGCGGAATGAATGCAGACAGTCGGATCATGCAATTATTGTTCCTGTAGATTGTGTAGACCGATCATACCGAAGACCTCCACCAATCACGTCGCGCTTAGCCTGACGAAATTACCTTTCTGCCTCTATAAGACGCGATGGATTTTTGGTGAACCCCTTAAGGGTCCAAGTCTACCATGCGGCGGCCTCTAATTGGGTGCGCCTGCTGAGTGGGTGGTCCACGCCTGATCTATAGACCGGCCAGCCGGTCTACCGTGCACCGGCAGACCTAAAAGGCTTCTCTGGCTGGGCTGGCGAGCCGGCTTCTCTAGTTGGGTTGGCTTGCTGGCGCGTCGGCTAGCTCTTCTGCAACGGCTTGGCTGAGTGCGCCGGCTAAGCCGGCTGCGGCGGCTGAGCCATTTTCAATTTTTTTATTTTTCTTTTCTTTTTTTCTTTGAATCTCTATTCTGGATCCGTTTTAACTCCGATTGACTCCAAATTTGTTTCATTGTAACCCATAAATCGAGCTCTTTTCATTCATGATCTTCTTTTCTGCAAAAGATAAAATAAAAGTATCAATTCTTAAGAATAAAGATAAATTAATATAATAAATTAATATTTATATATATATATATTTTATGTGTTTATCAACGGGCCACCACCGGCCTTTGGCGGTGTTTCCTCTCTCTCCCTATCCTCTCTCTCTCTCTTCCTCTCTTTCCCTCTCCCTCCTCCGGTATACTATTTCCCCTAGCCGAACCGTCCTGGTTCCCCGTCGGTCTGGCTCGGTACGGGGTGTACCGGCCGGTTCGGGCTGGTACAAAATTCTGTGATTCTAGTGATACATTTGTACATATGCACTGCTTGCATATGCATGTGACATGTATGTTTGTGTTCAAACATTAATGTTGTTGTGCTGTTATGATTGACATTTGTATGTATGCATATTTATATTGTCATAGATCAAACTTCTTGAGCTGTGTGCCTGTTAGTCATTCTACATGTAACCTCTTCCACAAAATGCAGTGCACTTGTCACTTCATGTTTCTATGTTCAGGAATAGGCTAATCAATATACTCAGATTTTCTAAAAGAACAATTTGATGGGATCATAATTATCCATCCATCTTATGAGCATGACACATGCTCAGCACTGTATGCATGCATTCGTGTGTCTCTTAAGACTAATCATCATGTAACTTCTTCATTAGCTGTTTACATGGCCTAGCCAGCCATTTTGCTTGCGTTTTTGTCCTTTCATATAGTTCTTCCTAGCCTATTATATGTTTTTTCTTTCCACTACTTGGTACACGGATAGCACTGCACTGAAGGATGAAAACACTATAAAAATGAGTAAATTATGGCCTTAACTATGCATTGGAAAATGCATTTGAAGGCTACAAGAAAAAGAATCTGAGTAACTAAAAATGCCTGTAGTAGAAAGTGGGCCGTTATTGAAAAGTAAATAACTTAAAGCTAGATTAATCCTGTGGTACATGAAGTTGTGCATACCTAATAGCAATTTATAGTTTGGATTGATGCTTCAATGTTTGTATATAAGTTCCATCATGGTGTATCCTTTCTGGATTCCATCATGTTCAGCTCTCTTATATTCACTCGTTTTCATCTCTCTCCACCTGCGGACCAGCCTTCACCTTGACTGAACACTCAACTTAACAAACACATTTTTTAGCACCAAATTTATGCATCCATGGTATTGTGATGTTTGAATTTATTGAATGTTCATTGCAATTGAAAAAACTAGTTCCTATTCAAATTTTGGAAGGAGAAGATTAAATAACAAGTTTAAGTGCTTTTCATTGTCTGATGGAAATAATTATTTTATTGATCTTATGATCTTTTCTATAGCACTTGTGCTCAGATTATTCTCATATAATGTGTTTTATAGCATAGAGTTATTTCATTTATTCCTACTCTATGCAAGTATCCCACAAATTACTGAACTTGGCTCTTTTTTCTTTTCCTGAAGGTTTTCTATTTTGTTTATAAACCACTTGTCTAATGCTTGTAGCATGAAAATGACAGAATGTAATTTTATTTTATAGGATGGGACTGCATGAAGAGCTGAAAATACCGAGTGCAACGAAAGCAAATGGGAGGAATTACATGTGGAACATGGAATAGTGGAAAACAATTTAAGCAAAAGCATGTGCTTATAGATTTGTGGACAATGCGGCTGCAATGGGAAGGGATATAACCCTTCTATGGACGGTTGTTGAAGAGTAACTACCAGTCTAACCCAATAGAAAGAACATAAGTTCAATAGTTTATTCAGAATGGTCTAGAGTCATTTTGTGTCATAAAAAATGATTTATAAATGACTATGTAATGTGCATTTAATGTTTTTCCCCTGATTGTGTTCCATATAAATTGCATTTTACTTTATACTTTGGTAATTTGAAAATTGAATTTTGATGCTGATGTCCATGCAAATTTGATTTCTCAAGTCATTTGTTGTCTCTGAAATAAAGACTTCTGAGAAAGCTTTAAGAGAGTTGGCCGCTAGTTCATCTCTCTGCTATTTGGATTTATATGTCTAATGTTTTGCATCCTAACGTGATAGTGAGGGTATTATTTTGAATGACCTGTTGATTTCATGCTAGTTTTGTCGTACATTGTGTGACCGTGGTTTATTAAAACATGGATGCCATTGAAATCCTTTTTGCCTTCATAAAAACTCAGAAGTATATCAGAAAAATACTGTACAATATCAACTTCAACCAAGTATGCTTTTGAAATTCTCACAGGAAATATTTACCAGAAAAAAATCTCATAGGAGATAGACTGGACGTCAGAATATCTGAAAGATTTGGATAGAAGGAAGCTGTAGAGATGGGGTTGGATTAGGGTCTCCTCTCAACCCGACCCAAGCTATCCGGCTGACAGCCTTAAGGTAAATACTAGAAGATTAGTTACCGTTATGTTGTTAGTTAAGAGAACTTTCTTACAACCTACCTTGGTCCTCCTCTCTAACCCCATTACTAATGTGCCTAACACTAGAAACTCTTGCACAAGTTTAAGAAAAAGTTGGCTAGCTGGAAGTGTAGATATCTCTTAGCAGGACGAAAGCTGATTCCTATAAATGCTAAATAAACTATGGAGGAGTTGCTTGTGGAGAGGAACTGATTCTACTAGAAGCAGGCATTGTGTGTGTAGTAGATGGAATGTGGTATGCAGTCCAAAGAAGGGAGGTGGATTAGGAGTCAAGATTCAACAAATTTTAACTCTACTTTTCTGTGAAAATGGTGACAAATACTTTTGTAGGATAAAGTCTTCCATTAATCCACCTGAGATATTGCCGATGATGTTGGGAGGAGCTTCAACTAATTCTTTTGCTTCCCAGTTCTAGAGAGGGATTCTTAAAACGACATCTGTATTGTTTAGCACCTTCAAGAGAATCATGGTTGGTGGGGAGGAAACAAAGTTTTGGCATGATATTTAGTTGGCAAGACACCCTTTTAAGGTTTTGTTTTCCTATACTTTTAACCTATTATAGAATGAAGAGAGCAAAGCCAGTGATTATTTGATAAATTTAAGCAACAATATGTCTTGGGCTTCAGGATTCCAATATGATAAAGCATGAAAAAAGTGAGTTTATTGCTGTAATTAATTTACTTAATAACTTCAAACTTTCTCATGAGAAAGGCAAAATTATGTGAAGATGGGGGAAAGAAAGGAGATACTCTGTGGACATAAGGGGAGTTAGGACAGTTATCAGATTTCGTATACTGTGTCTCCTCCACCAAGCAAGTCTTTTCTTTGCGCATAAAGCAGGGATAGCCTTCTTTACATTCTAGTTTACCAAGTTCTGCTAGCCTGTTCTTTTTGTTTGGTCTTATCAAGAAATATTTTCTTATAAAAGTTGATCTTTGATGTGAGCATACTCTTGAAATGATGGTGAAATCATCTTTGGAAAATTATTTGTTGATCATGTGCATCTCCCATTTCTTGTATGAAAGTGTCGCTAGGGAGTCAACAAATGCTTTGGCACTGCCACAATTATTCTCTCTCAGAAAAGAAAAGAAAAGAAAAGGAAAGGAATATCTGAAAAAGAAACAAATGCAGCATTATCTGATGCTGCCATCAACCATGAGTTCTATTATTTATTTATTTATTTTTTACCCAAAAAATACATGAGTTCTAAATTATGCATCGTGCCAGAAATATGATATGCATCTTTGAAAAAAATTTCTCAGAACCACCACTTTACTCCGGTATTCAAGTTCACATTCAGTTTTCTTATCATTTAGGCCGTAGCCTTCTTAAATTTAAGATTTATGATGCAGTGTGAGATTGCAAAGGATACAGATCAAAATTTAGGTTCAGCCGAGTCTCTAGAACCTCAATTTCCATCAGCAGAGAATTATAGAATTTGATATTCACCTTTGAAAAAAAAAAATCTCACAACCACCTCTCTACTTTGATATTTTAGTTCGCATGCTTATTCATCATTTAGGCTGTAGCTTTCTTAAATTTAAGATTTATGACACAGTTTGAGCTTTGATTATAGTCAGATTGTTTAGGTTCGGCAGAGGATTAGATCCAGCTTGACCCAAGAAGAGACTAAAAAAAAGGCCAAGCTTCTTGCATGCAAGCCACTTCCAGCAGCATCACATAAACCGCATGCTGGAAGAGATTGCTGCCCAAATTATATACAAAAGGCAGAATACACTAAAGAAGGACCTTCGTATACCACCCAAAGTCTCATTTATTATGAACTCGAAGGAAATCACAAGCCCTTTTGACGGGGGCTAACGGGAACATAATTAGCATATTTTGAGTTCACAACATGCGGATGATACAATGGATGCCGTCCCCTCGGAGCATGTACTCGAAGACCTAGTCGATTTCATGGGTGATAAATTTCTCCAACTCTTGCTCCTGAAACCATTATAGAGAAAATTAAACAAAGATAAGCCACTGGCATTACAATCAAGTTTTCTATAAGAACTAGAGTTAGATGACTCAATTTGGCTGTTTGCATATTTATTTGTCCATCACAATAAAAGTGTAACTCATTACCATTTTATTATACCATTGGTATACGGTACATGCTAAGTGTCGGTATGGTACGAGACTATGTACTAGTTCGATATCGATATTGACCGTAAGGTACCGATCTTGGGTAAAACAATCAGGGCTTTGGAAGTATTAGCCAAAAGCATCAAATTTGATACCGCTAAAGTTCAGAAAACAGAAAAATTGGCAGCTCTGTTTAAATCCACGGTGATGATTCCTGGCCCCTTCAGCAGCCTAATCAAATATAGATACAGATTAAGCAATTGTGCTGATTGAAAGGATTGAAAGTATGCTTAATTTCCATGAGGAAACAGTCAATGATGCTAGCCAGTCAAACACTTGGTAATGAACCTATGTCATATGAGGATCTCGATCACTCTAACGTTGACAATGAATTAGATATAAAGGCAAGATGGAAGACTCACAGCAAGGCCTACAGCTCCTAATCCAAAAACAGTCTCTGCCGAACCCTGCTTCCGTTTCACAACATTTAAAGTGACACCAAGATCTTCACCACAAAATAATGTTAATAACATTGATAATAAAAGATTTTGAAATAACAACATATTGGGAGAAGGAAGATTTTTTTGAACCCGCTCTCAAAGAAAAGATGAAAGAAGAGAAGAATTTTTGAAAGTAAGGATCAAGTTAAAAATGAGATACATACCCTCGAGGTCCGCTCTAACACAAAGTTGGTCGGATTCCTCATCTAATTCTAAAGGGATTCTTTTACTTAAAATAGATATGGCTAGTAGAAATAATTTAGAAAAAGCTAAAATTCTTCGGGAGAAAGATCTCGACTTTTACATCAACTTTTTCTTCTATCGCTACATCAAATTCTTCTTAGATTGGAAGTTACGTTCGATTAAAATCTTATCCAAAAGAAAAAATTTTCAGACTAACCAGTCCATTTTAGGGTCCAAATGAAGAAATTTCATCTTGAAAGCTACGAACGTTGTACATCTTCAAAGACTATCCAATTTTTTTAAAAAAATCATCAATGTTGTATGACCAAGTTATAGCCTCCGAAAGTTTTGCTTGCAAATTAGCTTTTCAATGTAGCGGATATTGCTCCTAGATCCTATCCAGTCCTATTTATGGTGGCCAAAGTAGTTGATGTTGAGTTTGGGGATCCTCCTAGATCATATATATTTATGCCTTAGAATGTTACATGAAAACTAGATAACTAATGAGTGCAATGGTTCACGTTGAAATGCCATGGCTAAGAAGACAAACTTTGTTGAGGGAAACTTCAGGGTTTATCTTGGCAACACGGCCTGCATGAATGATGGTGTACTTGCTGAACATGGAAGTCCCAAAAAAAAAAAAAAAAAAAAAGGTAAATGGGCTTTCCATTGATAGACAATCTAGATTGCCCATCACCAATCATCACTCCCCTATCGGCATCAATCCTGAGGAGGTCACACAAGTAGCTCACCTTAGATTTGCAATGAGCACATTCTCCACATTCTCCAATAAAAACAAGAAGAACATGGTCCCTGGGTGCAAGATGTGTCACGCCCCTCCCAATAGTCTCCCCATGCACGAGGCTTTTGCAATTATAGGATCTGGAGAAGATGTATGCAGCCTTACCTCCATACGTAGTGAGGCTGTTTTCATATTTCAAACCAGTAACACCTAGCTCTTAGTAGTTGCACTAGAGACCATCTTCAATTGTTATTTAACTAGTACAATTTAGAAAAGATATTCTTTGTGTCAAACTACTAAGTATCTTGAAAATGTAGAAATATTTTTTTCCAGTCTTTTTGCATCTCATAACAAGTCATGAATAAATAAAACCTCAAATAAGCATAATGGGTTTGAAATAGAGTAGTCAGCCATATTTATTGGCATCACTGGTTGACCTTATTAAAAAAAAAAAAAAAAAAGGAAAAAGAAAAAAAAAATCCCTAATTTTCTAGTTATCTTGAAATATTGATGAGGATGTATGTTTCTAAAATGTAGGTTCAACTTTAACAAAGACAGAACCATCTTTATGAGCTCTCAATATGTTAAACTTTTGGTACTCTAAACCAAAACAAGAGAGGAAGACGAAAACATGCTAAAAATGTTAATATTCATATAACAATGTGAACGAACCCTAACCAATTTTTTTCCCTAATAAAACTCCATCTCAAAGTCTAAAAGAAGAGAATATATATATATATATATTTGGTGATGATAATATTAATAATTATATATAGAATCTACTTTGCTATCATAATGATAAAGTAGACGACCAACTCAAGATGGCTAGATGAGTCATACCCTCCTGCTTCATGGCCAAAGATCCTGGGAAACACAGGTGTTTGTCCCTATGATACAAAAGACAACATTGGTGGTTAATCAATTTAGTGGTCTCCATACAGATTGATATTGGTAATGAAGGTTTGGAATTACTAACTGCCGAGTAACCATACCTTAGCTTCCCAAAAGTAGAGACCAGTGTGGCAGAAGGAAGTAAAAAGTATCTTCAGGCGGACCTCCATTGCCTCTGCAGTGCCACCTCAACCTCCTTGATAACTAGTGGCTCCCCTGCCTCCCAAGCAACAGCAGCAACATACACTACAAGGGAAGAAAATAAGGATTGGTAACACTACCAAGTTGATCCCAAATTAAGAACCCATCAACATCTACAAGAATTCACATTAAAAAAATCAAGAGCTACTATAGATTAACTATCTCTTGCTTGATACATATTAGGATATAAGTAACAATAATCATCAGTTATAGTTTCCAACTCATAACTCACATTCCCATCACCATATACTGTCTTTGTAATACGAATAACTGATTGCAAAATTAGTGAATTATGTCCATACATGTACTGTTCGACCAAAGAATAACCTATTAATAACCAAGTTATGGATTAAGTATCTGTTCTTGGGAAAGATCTAGAGTTTAAACCCTAGTGGTGGCGCATGTAATATAGCCATCCAAATTTTTTCCAACTATTTGAGGCCATGTTAATGGATCCGCATTTGCCAACAACTCCTACTCAGGATCAACTCTACTTATATGTTATAATATATGCGAGAAAAATATGCCACTTTAGATTCCATCTATGGATATGATTATGAAGTTAAATATATAATTCACGTGGGATGCTTTTTTTTTTTTTGCTTCCTTGTATGGCCATAAACCAATTGGACTTTAAAGATAAATGATATCCTTTTTAAAAACTAATAGAAATATTGATCCTCTATATGTAATCCATGTATTTTATCTCTCTTATCCTCTGATTTCTTGATCTTTTTTGTTAATTTTCTTAATGTGAATTGCATCTCTCTCTCTCTCTCTCTCTCTCTCTCTCTCTCTCTTTATATATATATATATATATATAAAGAGAGAGAAAATATGAGAGAAAGTGAAGGATCTAACCACAATGCACTGGCACTGGGAGGGAAATATCATTTCAAAGTTCAAACTTAAAAAGTATAAACTAAAAAATTATAAAGATCCTCACAATGCACTGGCACTGGGAGGGAAATATCATCAGAAAAATCTCAAAGAGATTTTTTTTTTTTTTCCAAAAAGCAAAAAGGGAGAGAGTTGATTAATTATAAAGAACATGCAAAAACGTTAATTGGGATAAAAAAATAAATGATTATCGAAATAATAGTAATGAAAAGGAGTCAAAGAAGAATTCCCAAATTTCAAGATTGACAAGAAAAATAGTTTAAAAAATTCTGAAAAAAATAAATATAACCATCCTACCAACTATTAACTAAGAATATCAATATACAAAAATTTCTTGATCGGAATACCCTTAGCTCATCTCTTCATGATTAACTTCAAAAAATATTATTAGAAAGTTAAATTTATAATTTGCATGGACTTTTATTTTTTTCTTACTCACATCACAAACCAATTGGACTATAAGGAAAATTGCTATCTATTTCTTATCCACATCCCCAACCAATAGGATTCTTTTAAAATAAAAAATGTTGATCCTTTTTATTTGTTAGACAATATTTTATCTCTCCACATCCCCATCTTTGAAATCATTTTATTAATTTTCAACAAGGTTTACATATATTCATATCTAACTAGTCGAAGATCCGCACATTGCACGGGATTGATAATTACGGTATGTAATTATTAAAATTTTTTAATAATAAATATTCATAATAATATTTTAATTTTTTAAATATTTAATTTATTTATTAATTATATATAATATATTTTTTATTATTTTATAAAGTAATATTTTATTTTATATTTTTTTTCTATTTTTATATCTTCTACGCGCCCACCGGTACCGCTGCACCCCCTATCATCCTACCATGGCTTCCTTTTTCTCTCGATAAACATCGATTCTAATTGCACCCCCTCACCCTCTCTTCTTCTCATACTTTTCTTCACTTGCCAGTGCCATCCCACCACCATTTTTTCTCTCTTGACAAACGTTGATCTCGATTGTACTTTCCGGTGCTCCTATCAGTACTGCCATCTTTGGCACCATTACTAAAGGAAGAAAAAAAAATTCTCTCTCTCTCTCTCTTCTTTTCTTTTTTCTTTCTTTTTTTATAAAATAATATTTTATTATTATTTTTTTTCTTTCTTCTTATTCTCATACCTTCTCCACGCCTACTGGTGTCTCTCCACCATGGCTTTCCTTCTCACTTTGCAAACATCGATCCTGATCACACCCCCATCCCCTAACTTCTTTTCATACCTTCTCCAAACTTTCGGAAGCAATTAAATACGAAGATTTAGCTTTCAAATCGATGGAGCATCATACTCTATTTATAGATAATTTATTAGATTTGATCTGATCTAATCTGATCTCATGGATCGATTTAGATCTCGAAATATATTATTTTTTTAAAAAATAATAAAATATTATTTTTAAAAATATAAATTAGTATGTTATTATTTTTAAAATTAAAAAATGATATATAATCTTTTAAAATAATAATAAATTAATATTTTAAAAAATATTATTTTTATTTTTATAATATTTTATTTTTAAAAATAATAATTTTTTAAAAATATTTTTTATCTCTTATCCCTTTCCTACTTTTATTTTTTATTTTTTTATTTTTTAAAATACTACTTTATTAATATTTAAAAATAATATTTAAATTATTTTATAGATAATAAAATAATATTTTATATTGTATAACTAAAATCATCTGAGATGCTGAGGTGGCAATACCATAATACTCCTCCATAGAGTATTATTTTATATATATAATAGATAAATTAGTATGTTATTATTTTTAAAATTAAAAAATAATATATTTTTTTAAAATAATAATAAATTAATATTTTTAAAAAATATTACTATTATTATGTTTATAATATTTTATTTTTTTAAAAACTAATTTTTAAAAATAATTTTTCATCTCTTATCCCTTTCCTATTTTATTTTTAAAATATTATTTTTTTTAATTTTTAACTTTATTATTATTTAAAAATAATATTTTAAATTATTATAAATAATAAAATAATAATTTATGTGGTATAATTAAAAGCATTTGAGATGTCAAGATGGCAATACCATAATACTCTTTCATAGAGTATTGTTTTATATATATATATATAATAGATGCATGTGTGTATAGAATGAGAACATAAGAGAAAGCGAAGTGACCTACCCATACTATAATTATCTAAAGTCATCACCAAATGATAGCAATTCAAGGAGTTAAAGAAGGATGCCAAAACTTCAAGATTGATAAAAAAAGTTTCTGGTAGAAAATTTTCTAAAAAAGGTCCATCGAAGAATCTTGCTCTGGAGCATTGGAGACGCGACCACAAGGGACAGCGTCTCTATATCGAGACTCCGCCTGGCTTCACTAGATCAATTAAGGGATGGTGCGAGCCATGGCAGATTGAGCTAAGCATCATATGCTATAGCTTTACCCCAGCGATACTCTTCAATTAGTGTCAGGTTATATGGACTCAGAGAGAGATCTTCTGTAGCTACTTATAAGTAAAATAATATTTAATAAAATATTTAATTAATATTATATTTTTATAATATTTATTATTAGTAGGCTATATTTAATATTATTGATTTCGATCATGATCGCATGCACGAGTTATGGATGATCATTTATGCTCGCATTTCAAGGAGTATCAACGTCACATTCATCACCACTGGTGCACTGTAGTGCGTGACCATAGGATGGAGGCAGCGTGGTAGCTGCCATATGACAGCATCAATATCAAGGATTGGGCTATCATATGCCACACGTATGAGGACCTGATATATCAAGTTAAGCATCCAAATTTTCTTATTTTTAGAGTTTAATTATTAAATTATTTATTTTTAAATTTAGTTAGTTACTTACTAATTTGACTGTTAACTGTACATGGTCAATATATGTAAAATGCCATGAATCAGACGAGACAAACTATCTCACACTGTGGGGGTTTGAGGTAGTTCGCTTGCCATATGGAGCAGATAGTAAGTAATTTCTATATAGCATATTTTAACTCTTTGACTATTTAAATTTTTTTTATTAATTATTCTTAAATTATAGAGAGATGAGAGAGTGGCGAGCTTTCTAGTAGGATCGAGATCTACCAGTGGATCCACTAGCAACAGTCAGAGAAATGGATAGTGGGGAGCTAGGAGCTTTATATAAATTTTTTCAACTATTTTTTATTAATATTTTGATTTTTAGTATAAATCTAGAATAGCTATAATTTTAATTTTCAGATTGTATGATAGACATTAGATCTCAACCTATTCTTGAGGGCTCGACTATACCCACAGATGATGAGATCTGTGATCAGATACTTGATATAAGATCCTATTATATTAGGAGGTTAGGACATGGGATCAGAGCTCCCATATCGTCACGCTCGTCCAAGGCTGACATTCATGCTGCCTGTGATGTCCGATTAATGGAGATACAAAGATAGACTGCTGAGTTGGCTGCATGCATTGACAAGTACTAGTTATTCTAGATATAGATAATGGAGCGGATGGCATAGATGGAGCAGATGATGAAGCTGATAAGACAGTAGCATGCCAGTTTAAGCTGCTTTGAGCGCTCTCCTCCTTCGACCCATTCTCCTTCTCTAGATGTTGATACTTGATGGCCAACAACCTTTTTTTTTATTTTTTATTTTTATTTTGGACCTCTTATAATTATTAAATTTATTTTTTTATAATTTTATTTTTAATATAATGAAATGATAAAATTTATTTATGGTTTTATCATGTGAATTTTTTATTTTAATTTTATAGATTATAAATATAAAATATAAAAAAATATAAATTAAAAAATATATAAATAAATTATTTTTTTTAAAAAAATATAATTAAATTTATTTATTTCATTATTTATAATGAAAAAATTTACATCATAAATAATTGAGTAACTAGGATGATAAAATTTTAATTTTAAATAATTGAGTATTTGCAACGTAAATTTTTTCACCATAAATAATTGAGTATTTATGATGAAAAAATTTTCATCTCAAATCATTGAGTATTTATGATAAAAAAAATTTATTATAAATAATTAAGTATTTATGATAGAAAAATAATTTTCATCATAAATAATAAATTACTTATAATAAATTTTTTATCATAAATAATTTATTTTTTAAAATTTAAAATTATTATTAATTTATTTATGATAAAAAATTTTATAGTAAATAAATTTATTTATGATGAAAATATTTCCATCATAAAATATTTTATTTATAATAAAATATATCCTTCATAAATAATTAAATAAATAAATAAATAATTTTTTAATGAAAATTTTTTGTTATAAAAAATTATTATTAGCGATAGAAATTAATTTTTCATCATAAAAGATTATCTATGATTCCATTTTTTATGATAAAATATTAGCGATAAAATTTTCATCATAAATAATTTTTAGCAATAGAAATATAGTATTTGCGATGCTTTTTTTGCATCGTAAATTTTTTTTTTTTATTGTAGTGTGTGTGTGTGTATAAATAATTTCATAAGTTTCCTAGTCAAGTTTTCCAAATCTATTTCTTAAAGCAAATTATATGTTTAAAATAAATTATTTTTAAGAATAAAATAATATGTGCTTGGCCCATTTATTTAACTAAAAATAAAGAGCATAAATCAAATAAAATAATTGATTATAATTTTCAAAAGATCATATGAAAGCATTTTGAAGTGTTAGGTTATTTATCTTATAATGCTTTAAAATCCGACTTCAATTAGATAGGTCGGCACCACCTATTCAATATCATTAATAATTAATTAATTTCTTTATCAATGACTTAAAAGTCTTAAGAAATTAGAAAATTTTGAAGAATCCAGATGAATCGTATTAAGGTATTGTTAGGAATATGTTTTATACCTGACAAGGATGTAGAAGAATAAGGCTGATCGAGCAATAGGATCCTACAACTTGATTAGTCTGATTAAGCTAGCTCCACTCGATCAAGAACCATACCAAAATATGGTTGGCATATAATAATCAAGGAATGGGTTAGATCCCCTATATTGAAAATAATATGACTTACAAGAGAGAAGCTTAATTTGGGATCAACTACTCTCTAAAGAGAGAAAAGAGACTTGAGAAGAGAGAGAAAGATCAAACAAGATAAATAAGAAAGAGAAAGACTAGAGAGACAAAGAAAGAGGAGAGAGGAAAAAGAGAGAAAGTAGAGAGAGAAGGTAGGGGAGAGAGAAGAAGAAAAGAAAATCTCTCTTCTTTTTTTTCCTCTCTTTCTTTCTTTCTTTCTTTTCTTTCTCTTTTTTCTCTTCTTCTTCCTCCTGTTTTCTTTGGCTTCTTGGCAAAACTAGGCACCCCATGCCTGAGCTTATTTAAGATAGAGAAGAAGGTGGTGGTGGTGGTGATATGGGAGATCGACGACAAGGCCATCAATGGCGGAAACAAGACATGCAAAAAAATAATAAAAACAAGGATCTCGACCCCTTATTGGCTTATTTTCATGGTTCTCCGATGATGGGACTCCAACGATCAATGGCTAGGAATGACAAAGGGGACAAGTCGAGCGTCGACAACAAAGAAGGCTAGAAAGAGAAGATCAAAGAGGATTTTTTAGATTTCAAAATAGAGGATTGTTGGCCTTTATTTTCTTTGAATGTTTCCTACAAGGAACATGACCGGCGATGGAAGTTTAAAAAGGAATAGGCAAGAGAGGATCAAGGGATCTTACCATGACTTCGGCAAGGGCTTGGCTATGATTGTCGGTGAATACAATGGGTTCAAACTGTCGGTGATCAATAAGAGAATGGAGAAAAGATGAGTGGCGGCTGCGATATGGACACCAATAGAGGGATTAGGGTGTTTGAATAGAAGTGGAGGAGGACTCTTCCTCCATCATAAACAAATAGGGATCTCCCCTATTTCAGTTGAGCCTCACATTCCCTTCTCCATAAAAAAATATCATCCTCGAAATCTGATATATCTTAAATTTGTAAAAAGGTCTAAGTATTTGATCTTAACTAGAAAAACCATCAAAACTTTCTAAGTCAAAGAGATACCATTTTTGACCATCTTAACAATAATTCTAACCACCATGATTTTGCTGTGCACTTTGATTTAAACTATCAATATTCTTTGGATCTACTAGGTCCAAGTGACTTCCAATCAAAATACCACTTTGTATTATAAACTGAAAGATTCAAAATTTTGAATTCGAAGTAAAGCCAAGAAAGAACACTTAAGTCTCATTCCCAATTTACCTCAAGTACATCCATCTTAACCAACTCCTAAGCCAATTACCACATTTAAAATCCACCTATGATCTACATACAAGTTTGAAACTCAAAGAATCAAATATTATAAAATCTTTTTTTTTTCTAGCCAAAACTTCAAACAATTTCTCATAAATGAATCCTAAACTATCACCAAAATAATTAACTTCAAGCAAGAAATAATATCTTAATATACCCCATACCAAATTGAACCTCCAAATTCACTTAAATAACTAATAATAATAATAATAATAATAATAATGCATAATAGTATTTAATGGCAAATCCTCTTACATTTAATTTGAATCAAAATCTAGCAAAGCAGAACCTTAAACTCATATTGCCATGCCATGAGAAATCTCAACCAGCTTATTACACTGGTTATGGGCACAATAGGGCGACATTTTAAGTTTATCAAAATAGCAAGCATCATAAATATTCAGATAAAATAATATAAAGCTATCAATCAAAAAAAGTAGATAAAGACATCTCATAGCCTAGTTCTACCCAACTCTCAACCTTTCCAACAAGTCTTAAGAATTCTAAAATATATCACTATTTTTGTCATAATCTTGTCACAATTGGTAATGATCTTAAACCTAAGCTCTGATACTAAATCTATTACACCCTGAACCGACTATACGATAGATGCCGCATACCTATAGGACGAGCCCTACAAGCATGCAGGGCTACAAATCAAATCATGAAAATTTTAAAATGATGATGATAATAATAATAATAATAAGCCTTCAATTCTAAAAAATCAATCTAATAAAAATTAATTAATTTTCTTTCAAAATAAATATCGTTATGTAACATAAATCATAATGTTCTATCCAAAAAAGATATCCAAACTAAATCAAACTAAGCTAAAAATCTAGAAAACTCAAATATCTCCCAATGATCTAGTACACTCTTCCATATCTGGAATAATTATGATTCATGATCTTAAAAATAGAAAAAAATAATGAGCTACATTAGCTTAGTAAGCAACATAACACATTAAAGTGGGTCTAAGCACATTGAGCATATAAATCACATAATATTGATTGAGAGGGACAAATATCAAATAACATATTTTTTTTTTTGAATGTCATTAATAATTAATTAATTTTATTATTAATAACTTAAAAGTCTTAACAAATTAAGAAATTCTAAAGAATCCAGATGAATTTTATTAAGGTATTATTAGGGATATAGCTTATACTCGATATAAGGATAAAGAAGAGCAAGAATGATCGGGCAATAGGATCCCACAACTTGATTATCCGACTAATCTAGTTTGCTTGATTAAGAATCATATCAAAATACAACTGGCATATAATAATCAAAGATGTCCAAAATCTACTAGGATCTAATAAAGACTTGGGTGGAGGCCGATGTGCTACTCAGCAGTCATCGATCAAAGCTTCTATACTGAAAACAATACGACTTACAAAAGAGAATTCAAGGTCAACTACCCTTTAGAGAGAGAAAAGAGACTTGAGAAGAGAGAGAAAGAGAGACGAGAGAGGGAAAAGAGAGAAGGTGGAGGAGAGACAAGAAGAAGAGAAAATCTCTCTTCTTTTTTTCCCTCTCTTTCTTTCTTTTCCTCTTCTTCTTCCTCCCATTTTCTTTGGCTTCTTGGCAAAACCGGGCACCCCATGTCCGAGTTTATTTAAGATAGAGAAGAAGATGGTGGTGGTGATATGGAAGATCGGTGACAAGGCTACCAATAACAGCGACAAAATGGTTGGTGCAAGAAAATGACAAAAATAGGGTCTCGGCCTCTTATTGGCTTATTTTCATGGTTCTTTGACGATGGACTCTAGCGATGGTTGGGAATGATAAATTAAGAGAATAAGTCTCCATCTCTAGAAATGAGCATCAACAACAAAGAATGCTCGATAAAGAAGATCAAAAAGAAATTTTCAGATCTGAAAATAGGGGATTATTGGCCTTTCATTTCTTTTGATTTTTTCGACGAAAAACATGACCAATGATGGAAGTTTAAGAAGGAATAAGTAAGAGAGGATCATGGGATCTTACCTTGACTTCAGCAAGGGCTTGGCTACTATTGTCAGTGAACATAATAGGCTCAAACCATCAATGATCAATGGGAAAAGATGGAAGAAAGATGAGTGGCAACTACAATGGACACTGGTGCAAGGGTTAGGGGGTTTAAATAGAAGTGGAGGCTAGGTTCCCTAGCCTCCGACAAAGGCATGATGGAGGACTCTTCCTCCTCCATCATGAACAAATAGGGGTCTCCCCTATTTCGGTTGGGCTTTATAGTTGATAAACCTATCTTTATCTAATTGATGAAGTCTATATTTTAAACGTTTATCTTTCTATTGATCTTATCACTTGTAAAGCAAATGCTGTACATACTAGTTATCATTTGCACCGGTATGGCCAAACTTAATCAAGGTTTTCTTTTAGTTTCTCCTCATTTATAGTTTGCCTTCTATGTATTTGCGAGTTTGCCCTAACTGTATGACCATTTAAACAAAATCGATTAGTTCGAATATGTACATGCAAAGGGTTGTGACCGTTGGTCTCTTGCTCATGTTTACCTATAGGCCTAGAAGGTAACACCATGCCAACACATTTCTCTTAAAGATAGCACAACCATGAGAATCTATTTTTTTCATCTTAAACAAAGACTTAAAAAATATAAACTTTTTAAACTCTTCCATTAATCCATTCTCTCTTTGCTTAGATACCCTGATTTTTGCATATGTTACAAAGATAATGGACCTCTAGGAAGTATTTTAAAGCAAATCAAACTCATCCATGTTTTATAGGATTTCCATATAGATCAAAGCATATGAAAATCTTCAAATGTCCTTCAAACAAAAGCACATAAGAGATTTGATAGGCCATGACTAAGATATGAGATAGGACAAGGTGGCTCATCTGTTCAAGTTACTTATATTCCACTATTAAAAATCTAGGTCACTACTTTGTGAATCATTTTGAAGAATGCAACATGTGTGCTTGCATGCAATCTTTTAAACCTATTCATTGGGATAAAGCTATTTTTGTTTTCAAGTAATGGTTAAATTAGGTCAATCATAGCATTTACAGTTTGGCAAACAATATCTTTAAAGTTTCTTCCACGCTCCTCTTCCATCAGTTCCTCTTTGCCTTCTGTCTATTTCGCCTCTCTTGCTCTATTCAAGTCAAACCATATCTTTCCTTCCTTTTTTTCCCCTCTACTCCAACTACTACCATCTATTCTAGTGTTATATGAAAACCATGGGAAACTATGGCCTTGGTTTTTACATTCATTGCTCCTTTTTCTTGGTTAGAGAAGAAAAACAAGAAATTTGGGTATACAAAAATCGGAATGTTGCTAACTTTAGATGGAGACAAGAATGGCATGGATCACTTTCTTCATCTTTGTGAAGGATGGTGGTCTCTTTGCTTTTGAGGTGATGCACCTTCCATCTTGGGCTATATTATCCTTTCCACAACATGGTGATATTATATCTTCTTTATAGTGAATAATATGTGTTTTAGTTCCTTTTACTCTAATATATCCAATCTATATATAAAATATATTATGGTTGTAGCATGGGGGCCTTGGGAGCTAAAAGCAATGTCCATCGTGTGAAGGCTTGTATATGTGACGAAATCAACATGACTGTATGTGTCCTCCATGCGTTATTCTCATTGGTCATAATTTCTGCTATGCATGCCTAAATGAGAACATCTTCCATGGTTCTTGTATAATTCCTTGACTATTACCTATAACTTTACTCCTTAAAAGGTATCATCGAAATTTTTAAAATTAAAGTAAATTTCAAGTCTAGTCTTTGCTTGATTTTGATAGGCATGCTAAAATGGTCAAAATAGTTGAGCTTTCATCTAAATAAAGCCTACTAAGTATGATTTTTTATTCCATATTGTGGAAGTTGATGACATCTTGGTTGCCCTGCTATGAGGCATTGCCTTAATATGAATTTTACTATTTCTTTTCTAGTAAGACATTTGGATGCTATTGGAGTGATGACTCTTCTAAAGACAAATATTTGCAAATGATTCATTTAGATGGTTCTAATTGAAGGAAAATCCTGAATTTTTTGGATCAGGTTCGTTCAGATCTGATTGGATCGAGAGGCATATTTCAAAATTTTTTTCTTGGATCCTCATCAGATCTGACACTTTTCAGATCTGATTTTATGATCTGATAAATAAAAAAATTAAATTAAATTAATTTTAAATTAATTTTATCTTGATTTTGGATAATCTGATTATCCATTGATGATCCTATCGAAGCTCTGAGATTCTGAATCTAGCCATGCAAGCACCTGACCTCTACCGATATCCACTCGGACTGGATCTAGAGATCTTCTTTTTCTCTTTTTTTTTTTCAAAAATCAGATCTAGATCTGATTTAGAGAATCTTCAAAACTTCTTCTGAAGATCATCCATCGTCTCTGCAGCAGTGCTGCCTTCTTTCTTTTTCGTCAGCCTTTTCTTGCCTGACTTGCACTAATCTGAAAGCCCAACTTTTTTGAGCATGGAGAGGAGAGAGAGGGCCGGGTGGTGGCATGGAAAAGAGAGAGGGACAATCTTGGGGCGTGGCTAAGAGGAGGAGAGCTTAGAAGTGGGCGCGGATAGGATCTATTTATAGACTCTACTGCGTCATACAGTGCTGCATCATCCTAATCAATCATGTTGCTTCGTACAATCAGATCTAAATCTAATTGATGGGATGACATCATCTAATCCAATTAGATGAGAGACTCATAGGTTCATTCTTAGATGGTACCTAAGACTGGTCAAAGTAGATACCCAAGGGCCACCTAAGTAGAAACCAAGAAGTAACCTGGAGTCCCATCCGTATGGGATTCCAGCATTCCCATCCATGGGCACATGCCATCCTAGCCATGCACTCCCTTCTTTCCAATTTCCAGAGAAGGGATAAGCCCCTATCTGCTTTTCAATAAGTGCATGACACATGGATAGATGTTCAAGGATCAAAGGTCAACATTTCACCAAGTCAAAGTACAAGAATTAGCAGGTGACAAAAAATAGCAGGTGTTGTCTCAAATTTATCTCATAAATTAAGATAATTCTTTTCTGACTTGGACAAGCTTCAATCAGACCAGGTAAATATATCTGAGTGAGCACAAACTCATTTGGCTCAATCGAGATAACTTTTATGATAGAAAAAGAAGAACGTTAGGCTCAATCGTGTGCTAGCATGATTTTCTTGAACCTAATTGAATCTTATTCAAATCAATTGAACTGGGTTAGTCCAATTGATGATATCCAGATCCAAACTCTTATTTGTGTGATCTAGTTAGGTTTAGTTCTGTATGATAATGGGATATGTCATGATCTCCATCATCGACATCATCGAAACTTCTTTCGATGGATCAGAACTCTTCTGATTCAGACAACTTAGAATGATCGATCATCTAAATCATTCTAATTACTCCCAAAATCCACCAGTGACACCTAGCAGCATATGGTGGCAACCCATCAAAATTGAAAATGAATCTCTTGGTGCAGCTACTTGTGTGATTAAGTTCTTCTATCTTGAGCATCCGATCAGATTAGGGTTAAGGTGAACTCGTCAAACCCTAATTTCTATCATATGATTTAATCATTCGATTCAAGTCTGATGTGAAAATCTTAATAGAAACTCTTTCTATTATTTCACTCTCTGCCATGGCCATGGGCTTATGGACTTGATTCTCATGATCATCATAGGGCTGCTCCTCATCTACCGAGGTAGATAGATTCCATCTTGGTGCAATCCAATTCCTACAATGAACATGTTATAGCCAACATACACTTCAGAGTTCCGAATGGCTAGGAGATCGAGTCATGGTGTAGTCAAACTATAACACCCTCAAGGTGAACTATCGATGCACCTCAGATCAAAGAACCAGACACACCACTGCAGCATTGAGTCAATCATCGATGAGAAGATGACTTCCTTATGACTACTCGAGGTGGTCACGCTCAGTGCCCTCATTCTCTAACGAGTATCTGTACTCTCGCTCTGGTATCTTTACACCATAGACGTAAGACTCATCTACTACAAAGAAGCGATTATATACTAATCTTCCAGATCAATCATCATCCTCATGATGATCCTACGGTCAGAAGCATTTTATGAGTTAATAAATGAAAATTCGTGTCTTAAATTTTCAACTCTTGAAAATATGAATTATTATTACCACAACTCAAGAAATGTATCATAGACACTAAATACACTTATATGATAGAAAATAACCCATTTTATTATTTATAGTTAAAATTATAATTTTGCTCTTAGAAGTGTATTACAAGTGTTAGCCAATTCTGACTTCTAGGGCACACATATCTAACAAACTTTCACTTGACCTAAAGCCAATTAGCTACAAATCTAAGTCTCATCTTCTCAATGTGGGCTTTGATCTTCTGCTAGTCCAATGACTTTGTAAGCGGATCCATCGTATTGTCTGCAGAGTCAACTCTCTTGACCTCGATGTAATTCTTCTCGAGATAATCGTGGATGAGATGGTAACACCGCTCGATGTGCTTGGATTTCTGATGAGACCTCGGCTCCTTAGCAAGTGCTATGGCACCATTGTTGTCGTAGTACAAAGGAAAGGCATCTAATGGCATCACTCCAATCTCTGCGGCAAACTTCTTATACTAGAATGCCTCCTTTGCAGCTTCTGATGCAGCGATATATTCTGCTTCCATGGTGAAATCTGCTATCACTATCTACTTAAAACTTTTTCAACTGATAGCTCCACCATTGCACACAAATAGACTTTTAGATGTTAACTTTCGATCATCTACATCGGACATAAAGTCCAAGTCTGTATAGCTCTGGACATGGAGTTCTCTATTGCCAAAGATCAGTAACATATCCTTAGTTCTTCTTAGGTACTTAAGGATACATTTCATAGAAGTCCAGTGTTCTTCACCTGGATTCGACTGATATCTGCTCGTGACACTCACAGCATGGGCTATATCAGATCGTGTACATAACATGACATACATGAGGCTCCCTATTGCTGAAGCATAAGGGATCTTGCTTATGCGTTCTATTTTCTTAGGTGTGCTAGGGCACATCTTCTTAAAAGATGAATGCCATGCCTGAAGGGTACTAAACCCCTCTTAGAATTTTTCATACTAAATCTCTTTAGTACTTCCTCTATGTACATCTTCTGTGAAAGTCCTAGCATCCTATTCGATCTATCTTTATAGACTTTAATTCTTAGAATAAAGGATGCTTCTCTTAGATCTTTCATGAAGAATTCTTTAGATAACCATATTTTAACTGTGGTCAACATGAAAATATCATTTCCGATAAGGAGGATGTCATCCACGTACAATACAAGAAAGACAACAGCACTCCCACTGACCTTTTGTGAAGATACATGGCTCCTCCTCATTCTTGATGAAACTAAATATTTTGATCACATCATTAAAATGAGTATTCCAGCTCTGAGATACTTGCTTAAGTCCATATATGGACCTTTACAGCCTGCATACCTTGTGATCATCATCACTAGATGTGAAACCTAGCGGCTGTTCCATATAGATATCTTCCTCAAGATATCTATTTAAGAATACCATTTTCACGTTCATTTACCATATTTCATAATCAAAATAGACTGTAATAGCAAGCAATGTATGGATGAATTTTAGCATAGCTACTGACGAAAAGGTATCCTGATAGTCAATGCCTTCGCATTGACTATAACCTTTTGCCACTAATCTAGTCTTGAATGTCTCCACATTTCTATTTGCACCAATCTTTCTCTTGTAGATCCATTTACACCAAATAGGTACTATACCTTCTGGTGGATCTACCAAGGTCCAGACTTGGTTTGAGTGCATTGAGTCAATTTCTGACTTCATTGCCTCTAACTATTTCTCGAAGTCAATATCTGATATCGCCTCGTTATAGATTTTAAATTATCATCATAAACCCCATTACCTATGAGGAACATTTTCTCTACATCCTCTGAAATAGTACCTAAGTACCTCTTAGGGGGACAAAAAATCTTTTTCGATCTACGAGGTGGAGGAGGTAGTGTATGGATTGGCTTAATCTGACTCGGTTCCATTTGGTCCTTAGCTCGTTACTCTTGTGAGACTTTCTCATCGAGCTTGATCTGCTTTCCAATGCCGCTATCTTGAATAAACTATTTTTCAAGAAAGATGGCATGTCAACTCACAATCACATTGTGATCTTCTAGAAAGTAGAAATAATATCCTAATGACTCTTTAGGATATCCTATGAATCGAGCTCTAAAGGACCTAAAGTCTAACTTGTCCGCTTGTTGTCTTTTGACATGAGCCGGATAACCCCAAATTCTGAGATGACTCAGACTTGATTTCTTACCATGCCATATCTTATACGATGTGGTAGAAATGATTTTAGAAGGAACCCTATTCAGTAAGTATATTGCAGTTAATAAATAGTATCCCCAAAGAAAATCAAGAAGGTCTGTGAAGCTCATCATGGATCGGACCATATCTAATAGGATCCGATTCTTTCATTCTGAAATCCCATTGAGTTATGGTGTTCCTAGTGGAGTCCATTAAGAGACTATGCTATTTTCTTTGAGATAGTTCAGAAATTTTTGATTAAGGTATTCACCTTCTTGATCTGATCGAAGAATCTTAATGAGTTTTCCAATTTATTTTTCTACTTCATGTCTAAATTCTTTGAACTTTTCAAAAGCTTCAGACTTGTGTCTCATAAGATACACATACCCATACCTAAATAAATCATCGATAAAGATTATGAAGTAGACAAAGTTGCCTCTAGCCGGCACATCAAATGGGCTGCACACACCTGTATGTACTAGGGCAAGAAGATCCGTGGCCCTTTCTCCATGTTCTACGAAAGGGAGTTTAGTCATTTTGCCATGAAGATAGGATTCATAAATTGGATATGACTCGAAAGTCAATGGACTCAATAGTCCGATTTTCTCCAATTTATTAACCCTATCTTCTGCTATATGACCTAATCTTAGGTACCATAGATATCTATCATTAGGACTATCCCTAGGATGTTTTGATTTTATGGCATTCATATTTTGTTCGAAGTTAAAAATAGATACATCAACATGTAACTGATAAAGATCATTAATAAGAAAATTATTTATAATTTTATTTTTTTCATAAAGAATATTACAATGGTCCTTAAGAAAACTAATTACATAGCCTTCTAATGCAAGGAAAGAAATAGAAATCAAATTTTTGCTTGCTGTAGGCACATAATAATAGCCTTTTAATACTAAGTCTAAACCAGATGGTAGTTGAAGAGGATATGTTCTCACGGCCACGGCAGCAACTCTTGCTCCATTTTTTATGTGCAGGATCATCTCACCATCCCTCAGCCTCCTGCTATCCTCAAGATTCTGCATAGAAGTGCACAAGTGAGCACTAGAATCAGAGTCAAGCACCCAATTGAATGCAGAAAAAATTGTAAGATTAGACTCAATAACGAGCATACCTCCAGAAGGACCAGCCTCCTTCTTATTCTTTAGGGTGGCCAAGTAAGTAGGACAGTTTTGCTTCCAGTGGCCGTCATTGTTGCAATGAAAATACTTTTCTTTGTCAGCGGCCTTCTTCTTCAGCTCTGCCTTTTTCTTCTTTCCTCCTTCCATCTTCTACTTTTTCACAGACTTCTTCTTTTTTCAAAAGATTTTTTCTTAGAAGAAGTCTATTCCAAAGCAAGCACTGAGCCTTTAGAACCTTTCATGGAAAGCTCAACGGTAACCAGCATGTTCATAAGTTCAACCAAGGTATTTTGAAGTTTATGCTTATGGTAGTTCATGATGAAATGCCCATACGCATTAGTCAAGAATTGTAAAATTATATCATTCTACAGATCCAAGTCCAACCTCACTCCGAGCTTTTTATGCTCTTCCAAGTCCTTGATGATCATCAGACAATGATTTTGGACTGACTGCCCATCATGCATCTTAGTCTTGAACAGTCATTTAGTGACTTGATACTTGGCTGCATGACTCTATTCACCAAACATTTTCTATAGGTGAGCCAACATTTGGTGAGCAGTTTTGATATCTTAATGTTGGCGCTGAAGCTCATCAGACATCGAGTCCAACATGTAGATCTGGCCTTATTATCTTCGTCAGTCCACTTATCTAGAGATGCTCTCTGTTCAGTGGATGGACGATCTGATAAAGTGAAAGGGTCCGGGTCCAATATGTGAGTTAATTTCTCAGAACCCAAAATAATTTTGAAGTTTTAGAGCCAATCCTTATAATTTGGTCCGGTCAGTCTATGGGTGTCCAGAATTCATGCTAGTGGGTTGAATGCAGATATTTTTCTATAGAGAGTCAAAGTTTTTAGTTAGATATTATAATTAAGACTTTAACCAATTTATGTAGAGATTTTATTTTAAAATAAATTAGCTTTCACTATTTTTTTGGATCTCTATACTTCCTCTATAGAGATGCGAAAATCTCTACGATTATGATTTCTAATCGATGGTGCGGTCCCACCAACTGACTCATCACCTCACCTAATAGTTATTGGTGATGGGTTAGCTAATGAGTGAATAACTCTTGTTCAATGATTTTCTAATCATGGTACACTCAAACTTAGTCTCTAATTCATGAGTCTCACTGTATCCGAAATATTGATCCACTCCTTAGTTAAGTCAAACCCACCATTTGCACATATTGGATTCCTAATTGGATCTCTCATCGTATCCAGAATATTGAGTCCAATCCATCCTCCAGCCTGTAGCATCCAATACCTAATAGATATTGTTGCATCTTTCTGATACAACTGAGCCACTGTAATCAGCCGAGACCAATCAACCCCGAGAAGAGTCCACACATTTACAATGGTGGAAGATCTTAGACTTAATCTTTTCTTAGAAAGTTTTGATTTAGGTCTTATTAAACTAGACTTGACATAGTCATAACCATTATGACTAACCTAGTGGCATGAGTTAGCTTGGATTATTGACCACCTCAGATCAGAACTGAGTCAACAAACATGACCAGGTAAGTGAGACCAGTGGAAGGGATATGCCATTAACTCGATAAGAATGCATTCGAGTCGAGTAGCTTCTAATTAAAAATCAATCGATTGTATCTGCCAGACTTACCTTAGACATCAAATTATCGAGACAGAACCAATTGGATTAGCCTACAATCCAAACTCTAACCACTGAGCCTAATTAGGTCTTAGCTTGATCGATCACATTCATGACTCAATCCTGACCCAGACTTAATCCTATTAGGCTGGTCAATTTAGCAGTGTTGATCCCATCTAACCAACTCTTGATTCGATTTGATCAACCGCTTAGACCTAATTGAGCTATCCAAGTTCGAATCTAATTTTATGAATATATCTTAAATCTAAAATTCTCAATTTTAGACCTAATTGATATTTCATAAATTTAATTCATAATTAAGTTAGGGTTCTTAAACAAAATATATAAATAAGATCCTAAGATTTCAGGATCTAGGATTTTGCAGAAAGTAAGTTTTCAATTTTTGATTAAGGATGAATGCGCAGCACCTCTACACATTATAAGAACACCCCATCAAATGGGAGGAGAGGGTCTTTAATTTTTACTTTATTCTTATGACCTGACGGCCAAGGGGAACGCCTTAATCAGAAATACAACTAATCTACAAAAACTAATTAGATCTAAGCATATCTCATATAAAAAAAATAGATCTAATTAAAATATATTTTGTATATATCACATATATCATGCATGCATATTTTTTAGATCTAAATTATCTCATAATCATCTAAAAAATTAAATTTAAATTTGGTCTTATCAAATAAAATTTAATTTAGACCCTTTTTATAGAATTATTCTACAACTAGTCTAAACATGAAACTATCATATCTCATATGAATAAATTAAATTTAATTTATTTTTTATTTTTAGATCTGATTATAATATTTATAAAATTAAAAAATAATAAATAAATAGATCTAAAAATTATATTTAATTAAATAAAAATATGATTATACTAGACTATACATAGAATAATTCTATTCCTAGTCTAGTTATGTATCTCATACATATTAGATCTAGATTAATTAATTTTAATTTTTAATTTTTTTAATTTTAGATCTAATCATATCTCATGTGATATCTAAAATTATTAATTAATTAGATTAAATTAGATCTAAATAAATTTTATAAGAACCTGGCTCTGATATCAGTTGAAGGAAAATTCTGAATTTCTCAGGTTAGGTTCGTTCATATCTAATTGGATCGAGAGGCATATTTTAAAAATTTTTTCTTGAATCCTCGTTAGATCTGATACTTTTTAGATCTAATTTTATGATCTGATAAATAAAAAATTAAATTAAATTAATTCTAAATTAATTTTATCTTAATTTTGGATAATCTAATTATCCGTTGATGATCCTGCCGAAGCCCTAAGGTTCTAGATCTAGCCACGCAAGCGTCCGACCTCTATCAGTATCCACTCAGGCTGGATCTAGAGATCTTCTTCTTCTCTTTTTTTTCTTCAAAAATTAGATCTAGATCTGATTTGGAGAATCTTCAAAACTTCTTCTGAAGATCACCCATCGTCTCTGCAGCAGTGCTGCCTTCTTCCTTTTTCGTTAACTTTTTCTTGCCTGACTTGCACTAATCTGAAGACCCAATTTTCTTGGGCATGGAGAGGAGAGAGAGGGCCAGATGGTGGCATGGAGAAGAAAAAGAGGCAGCCTTGGGGCGTGGCTAAGAAGAGGAGAGCTTAGAAGTGGGCGTAGATAGGGTCTATTTATAGACTCTACTGCGCCATGCAGTGCTGCATCATCCCGGCTAATCATATTGCTTCATGCAATTAGATCTAAATCTAATTGATGGGATGACATCACCTGATCCAATCAGATGAGAGATCCATAGGTTCATTCTTAGATGGCGTCTAAGACTGATCAAAGTAGATACCCAAGGGCCACCTAAGTAGAAACCAAGAAGCAACCTAGAGTCCTATCCATATAGGACTCCAGCATCCCTATCCATGGGCGCACGCCATCCTAGGCATGCACCCCCTTCTTTCCAATTTTTAGAGAGGGGACAAGCCTCTATCTGCTCTTCAATAAGTGCATGACACATGGGCAAATGTCCAAGGGTCAAAGGTCAACGTTTGACCAAGTCAAAGTACAAAAATTTGTAGGTGATGAAAAATGACAGGTATTGTCTCAAATTTATCTCATAAATTAAGACAACCTTTTTCTAACTTGGACAAGCTTCAGTCAGACTAGGTAAAGGTATCTGAGTGAGCACAAACTCATTTGGCTCAATCGAGATAACTTTTATGATAGAAAAAGGAGAACGTTAGGCTCAATCGTGTGCTAGCATGATTTCCTTGAACCTAATTGAATCTTATTCAAATCAATTGAACTGGATTAGTCTAATTGATGATATCCAGATCCAAATCCTTATTTGTATAATCCAGTTAGGTTTAGTTCTGTATGGTAATGGGATATGTCATGATCTCCATCATCGACATCATCGAAACTTCTTTCGATGGATCAGAACTCTTCTGATTCAGACAACTTAGAATGATCGATCATCTAAATCATTCTAATTACTCCCAAAATCCATCGGTGACACCTAGCAGCATATGGTGGCAATCCATCAAAACTGAAAATGAACCTCTTGGTGCAGCTATTTGTATGATTAAGTTCTTCTATCTTGAGCCCCGATCAGATTAGGGTTAAGGCGAACTCGTCAAACCCTAATTTATGATTTAATCATTCAATTCAAGTCCGATGTGAAAACCTTAATAGAAACTCTTCCTATTATTTCACACTGTGCCATGACCATGGGCTTATGGACTTGATTCTCATGATCATCATAGGGCTGCTCCTCTTCTACCGAGGTAGATAGATTCCATCTTAGTGCAATCCAATTCCTACAATGAATATGTTATAGCCAACATACACCTCAAAATTTTGAATGGCTAGGAGATCGAGTCATAGTGTAGTCAAACTATAACACCCTCAAGGTGAACTGCCGATGCACCTCAGGTCAAAGAACCAGACACACCACTGCAACATCAAGTCAGTCATCGACGAGAAGATAAACTTTCTTATGACTACTCGAGGTGGTCACGCTCAGTATCCTCGTTCTCTAATTAGTACCTATACTCTCGTTCTAGTATCTCTACACCGTAGACTTAAGACTCATCTACTATAAAGAAGCGATTGTACACTAATCTTCCAGATCAATTACCATCCTCATGATGATCCTATGATCAGGAGCATTTTATGAGTTAATAAATAAAAATTCATGTCTTAAATTTTCAACTATTGAAAATATGAATTATTATTACCACTAACTCAAGGGATGTATCACAGACACTAAATACACTTATATGATAGAAAATAATCCATTTTATTATTTATAGTCAAAATTATAATTTTATCCTTAGAAGTGTATTATAAGTGTCAGCCAATTCTGACTTCTAGGGCACACATATCTAACACTAATGAGACTAGCTATCCATATCACATTGAAAGAAGACTAGTATTTTACTACTTTAAATTGTGGTAGTGTAGTGTGCACTTGTCCAACCCCAAACCCAACATCTGATTCGCCAACATGGCATGGTTGCATGAACCCTAGAGTGAAGCCCTAGAGGTTATGCAAGGCCTGCATAAATAAACAAGCCCACAAGAATATCAAAAGAATTATAAAATTTTAATCATATTTATCAAACCAAACTAATCCATCTTTATTGAATAAGGTTCACAAGATTGAAGCATTTATTTGGTATCAAAAAATCCACTAATTAACTAAAGACTCATCGCTCAAACTTTATGCTCAAACCCGTTCAATGCTACACATCCCGTAACTCTCTATAAGGAAAGAGAAAATTTGAGATTGTGAGATTTACAATCCAATAAGAATCTCATCATACATATGCCAATATAATAATATAATTAAAAATAATGAATGAGCAATTATCAAAGCAAAATCATAAGTCATAAAATCTCATGTCAGGTATGCATTATAACTCAATAATTATATAAATATATCATGAATCATTTATTATCATCAATCCATCATACATATTATATGTATGTTTATACAATTTATCATTTATGTTTCATTAAAATTTTTCAAATCAATCATCATCTTTTGGTTTGGACTAATTGTTAGATATATGTGCCCTAGAAGCCAGAATTGGTTGACATTTGTAATACACTTCTAGGAGCAAAATTATAATTTTGACTATAATCAATAAAATGAATTATTTTCTATCACATATGTATATTTAGTATCTGTGATACATCCTTTGAGTTAATAATAATGATAATTCATATTTTCAAGAGTTGAAAATTTAAGACATGAATAATCATTATTAACTCATAAAATGCTTCCGATCATAGGATCATCACGAGGATGGTGATTGATCCGAAAGGTTGGTGTACAATCACTTCTCTTTAGTAGATGAGTCTTGAGTCTATGGTATGGAGATACCGAAGCAAGAGTACAGGTACTCATTAGAGAATGAGGGCACTGAGTGTGACCACCTCGAGTAGTCATTAGAAAGTCTATCTTCTCGTCAATGACTGACTCGATGCTGCAGTGGTGTGTCTAGTTCTTTGACCTGAGGTGCATCGGCAGTTCACCTTGAGGGTGTTATAGTTTGACTACACCATAACTCAATCTTCTAGCCATTCGAAATCCTGAGGTGTATGTTGGCTATAGCATGTTCATTGTAGGAACTGGATTGCATCAAGATGGAATCTATCTACCTCGGTGGTAGAGGAGCAGCCCTATGATAATCATGAGAATCAAGTCCAGAAGCTCATGGCCATGGCAGAGTGAAATAATAGAAAGAGTTTCTATTTAGGTTTTCACATCGGACTTGAATCGATTGATTACATCATATGACAAAAACTAGGGTTTGACGAGTTCACCTTAACCCTAATCTGATCGAGACTCAAGATAGAAGAACTTAATCACACAAGGTAGCTATACCAAGAGGTTTGCATTCAGCTCTGATGGGTTGCCACCATATACTGCTAGGTGTCACTGGTGGATTTTGGGAGCAATTAGAATGATTTAGATGATCGATCATTCTAGCTGTTCGAATCAGAAGAGTTCTGATCCATCGAAAGAAGTTTCGATGATATCGATGATAGAGATCATGACATATTCCATTACCATATAGAACTGAATCTAACTAGATCACACAAATAAGGATTTGAATCTGGTGATCATCAATTGAACTAATCCAGTTCAATTGATCTGAATGAGATTCAATTAGGTTCAAAAAAATCATGCTAGCACTCGATTGAACCTAACGTTCTTCTTTTACTATCATAAATAGTTGTCCTGACTGAGCCAAAGGAGTTTGTGCTCGATCAGAGGCCTTGGTCTGACTGGAGCCTGTCCAGGTCAGAAAAGGATTATCTTATTTTGTAAGACAATACCATTTTTGGTCACCTGCCATTTCTTCGTCCTTTGACTTTGGTCAAAAGTTGATCTTTGACTGGTCAAATATTGACCATTGATACTTTGACTTCTGTCCACGTGTCACGCATCTATTGGAGAGCTGGTGGGGGCTTGTCTCTCTGTCAGAAACTGGCAAGGAGGTGGGCGCACGCCATACTTTGACTTCTATCCATGTGTCATGCACCTATTGGAGAGCTGGTGGGGGCTTGTCCTCCTACCATAAATTGGCAAGGAGGAGGGCGCATGCCAAGGGTGGCGTGCGCCCAAGCTTGAGGCACCCAGGAGTTCCTATTGGATAGAAACTCCATCTTCTTTTTGGATTTCGATTAGACTCCTCCTAAGAACCAACTTTGACTGATCTTAGGCACCATATAAGGATGAATCCAAGGGACTCTATTCCCACCAATCAAATTTAGATCTGATTTCACAAAAGGTTGTGATTGGTTGGGATGAAGAGGAGTTGGATCACGCATAGTCTATAAATAAGACCCTGCGCCCAACTCAAAAGGTAATGCAATTCACAATGCCCCAAGGCTGCCTCTCTCTTCCTCCTCCATGCCAAGTCCGTCATCTCCCTCTCCTCTCCACGTTCAAAGTAGTTTGAGATTCAGTTGGTGCAATCTAGGTGAGAGAAAGGCGACAGAAAGCTAGAAGGCTGCGCTGCTGCAAAGGACAACTGCTGATCTTCAAAAGTCATTTTGAAGATCCTCCAAATCAGATTCAGATCTGATTTTTGAAGATGTGATAGAGAAGAAGAGGATCTCTAGATCCAGCTTGAGTGGATACCGGTAGAGGCCAGGCACTTGCGTGGCTAGATCCAGAACCTTCCGCTGCTTATAGGATCATCAACGGGTAATAGGATTACCCTACATCAAGGTAAATTAAATATGATTTAATTTATCTATATTTTATTTTAATTATTAAAATAATAAAAATTAGATCTAAAATATTTTAGATCTGATTCAGATCAAAATTTTTTTTTTTTAAAATATATCTCTTGATCCGATCAGATCTGAACGAACCTGGTCCAGAAAATCAGGATTTTCCTTCAACTGGTATCAGAGCCAAGATTCTAAAGTATTTAGATCTAATTTTAAATTTATTTTAATCAAAAAATAAATGATTTTAGATGTCACATGAGATGTGATCAGATCTAAAATAAAAAATAAAATAAAATTAAATGATTTGGATCTAATATTAAAAAATATGCATGACTTGTTCTAAAATAGAATAGTTCTATAGAATAGTCTTGCATGTTTATAATTTAATTTGATTAAATTATATTTTAGATCTATTTATTTACTATTTTTTGATATTATAATTATTATAATAATATCTAAAAAATAGTAAATAAAAATTATTTAATTTTAACATCATATGAGATATGATTGATGCATGTCTAGACTAGTTGTAGAATAGTTCTACATAGTTGTCTAGATTAGAGTTTATTTTGATAAGATCAATTTAAATCTAATTTTTTAGATTATTATGAGATAATTTAGATCTAAAAATATGCATGATTCGATACATGAGATGTATGCAAAATATGCCATGATTAGATCTAATTTGTATATGAGATATATGATATAGATCTAAAATTATTTTGTAGTATTACATGTTCCTGATTAAGGCATTCCTCTTGGCCGTCCGGTCATAAGAACGAAGAAAGGTTTAAAGGCCCTCTCCTCCCATCCGATGGGGTGTTCTTATGATGTGTAGGGGTGCTGCGTGTTCGTCCTTAATCAGAAATTCCAAAACTTACTTTCTGCAAAATCCTAGATCCTGAAATCCTAGGATTTATTGTGCATATTTTATTTATGAACCCTACTTAATTAAGAATTAAGATTATAAAATATTAATTAGGTCTAAAATTAAGAATTTTAGATCTAAGACATATTCATAATACTGGGTTCGGGCTTGGGTAGCTCAATTAGGTCTAAGCGGTTGATCAAACCGAATCAAGAGTTGGTTAGATGGGATCAACAATGCTTAAATTGACCAGCCTAATAGGATTAAGTCTGGGTCAAGATCGAGTCACGATCAAGCAAGACCTAATTAGGCTCAGAGGTTAGAGTCTGGATTGTAGGCTAACCCAATTGGTTCTGGCTCAACAATTTGGTGTCTAAGGTAAGTTTGGCACATACGACCGACTGATTTTTAATTGGAAGCTACTCGACCTGAATGCATTCTTGTATGAGTTAATGGCATATTCCTTCCACCGATCTCACTTACCTGGCCATATCTGTTGACACAGTTCTGATCTGAGGTGGTCAATAATCCGAGCTAACCCATGCCACTAGGTTAGTCATAATTGTTATGACTATGAGCAAGTCTAGTTTAATGAGACCTGAATCAATTCTCCCTAAGAAAAGATTAAGTCTGAGGTCTTCCACCATTGTAGATGTGCGGGCCCTTTCCCGGGGTTGATTGTTCTCGGCTGGATACAGTGGCTCAGTTGCACCGGAAAGATGCAACCATGTCTATTAGGCATTGGATGCTATGGGCTGGAGGATGAGTTGGGCTCAATATTTTGGATACGGTGAGAGACTCAATTAGGAACCCAGTCTATGCAAATGGTGGGTCTGACTTAACTAAGGAGTGGATCAATATTTCGGATACGGTGAGATTCATGAATTAGAGACCAAGTTTGGGTGCACCATGATTAGAGAATCATTGAACAAGAGTTGTTCACTCATTGGCTAACCCATCACCAATAACTGTTAGGTGAGGTGATGAGTCAGTTGGTGAGACCGCACCACCCACTAGAAATCATTAATCATGGAGATTTTTGCATCTCTACAGAGGGAGTGTAGGGATCCGAGAAAATAGTGGAAGCTAATTTATTTAAAAATAAAATCTCTAAATAAATTGGTCAAGTCATAATTACAGTATCTAACTAGAATCTTTGACTCTCTATAGAAAAATGTCTGCGTCCAACCCATTAGCACGTATCCTGGACACACATAGACTGACCGGAATCCCAATTATAAAGATTGGCTCAGAAACTACAAAATTATTTTGGGTTTTGAGAAGTTAACCCATGTATTTGGATCCAGGACCCTCCCACCTTACCAGCCCGTCCATCCACTGAACAGAGAGCGTCTCTGAAAAAATGGATAGACGAAGATAATAAGGCCAGATATTACATGTTGGGCTCGATGTCTGATGAGCTCCAGCGCCAACATGAAGATATCGGGACTGCTCGCCAAATGTTGGCTCACCTGTAAGGAGATGTTTGGTGAACAGAGTCGCGCAGCCAAATATCAAGTCACAAAATGACTTTTTAAGGCTAAGATGCGTGATGGGCAGTCAGTCCAAGATCACTGTCTGATGAATGATCAAGGACATGGAAGAGCTTGAGAAGCTCGGTGTGAAGTTAGACTTGGATCTGCAGAACGATATTATTCTGCAATCCTTGACTGATGCATATGGGCAATTCATCATGAATTACCACATGCATAAACTTCAAAATTCCTTGGCCGAATTAATGAATATGCTGGTCACCGCTGAGCTTTCTATGAAAGGTTCTAAAGGCTCAGTTCTTGCTATGGAACGGACTTCTTCCAAAAGAAAGTCTTATGGAAAGAAAAAGAAGTCTGTGAAAAAGCAGAAGGTGGAAGGAGGAAAGAAGAAGAAGGCAGAGCCGAAGAAGAAGGCCGACTGTCAAAGAAAAGTGTTTCCATTGCAACAGCGACGGCCATTGAAAGCGGAACTGCCCTACTTACCTGGCCACCCTGAAGAACAAGAAGGAAGGTCCTTCTGGAGGTATGCTCGTTATTGAGTCTAACCTTATGATTTCTTCTGCATCCAGTTGGGTGCTTGACTCTGGTTCTAGTGCTCATCTGTGCACTTCCATGCAGGGTCTTGAGGATAGCAGGAGGCTGAGGGATGGAGACATGATCCTACGCATCGGTAAAATGGAGCAAGAGTTGCTGCAGTAGCCGTGGTGAAAACATACCCTCTTCGATTACCATCTGGTTTAGACTTAGTTTTGAAAGACTGTTATTATGTGCCTGCAGCTAGCAGGAATTTGATTTCTGTTTCATGCTTAGCACTAAGAAGGCTATGTGATTACCTTCTTTAAGGACCATTGTAACATTCTTTATGAAAGAAATAAAATTGCAAATGGTTTTTTTTTATTAATGGTCTTTATCAGCTACATATTGATGTACCTATTCTAACTATCGAGCAAAACGTGAATGCCAAACGACCTAGGGATAGTCCAAACGATAGATATCTATGGCACCTGAGATTAGGTCATATAGCAGAAGATAGGATCAACAAATTGGAGAAAAATGGGCTATTGAGTCCATTGACTTTCGAGTCATATCCAACTTGTGAATCTTGTCTTCAAGGCAAAATGACTAAACTCCCTTTTGTTGGACATGGGGAAAGGGCCACAGATCTCCTTGCCCTAGTACATACTGATGTGTGCGGCCCATTTGATGTGCCGGCTAGAGGCAATTTTGTCTACTTCATTACCTTTACCGATGATCTGTCTAGGTATGGGTATGTGTATCTTATGAGACACAAGTCTGAAGCTTTTGAAAAGTTCAAAGAATTCAGACATGAAGTAGAAAAATAAACTGGAAAAATCCCATTAAGGTTCTTCGATCAGATCGAGGAGGTGAATACCTTAGCCGAGAATTCCTAGACTATCTCAAAGAAAATGGCATAGTCTCTCAATGGACTCCACCAGGAACACCTCAACTCAACGGGATTTCAGAACGGAGAAATCGGACTCTATTGGATATGGTCCGATCCATGATGAGCTTCACAGACCTTCCCTGATTTTCTTTGGGGACACTTCATTGTTAACTTCAATTTATCTACTGAATAGGGTTCCCTCTAAAACCGTTCCTACCACACCGTATGAGATATGGCATGGTAAGAAACCAAGTCTGAGTCATCTCAGAATTTGGGGTTGTCCGGCTCATGTCAAAAGACAACAAGCGGACAAGTTAGAGTTTAGGTCCTTCAGAGCTCGATTCATAGGATATCCTAAAGAGTCATTAGGATACTATTTCTACATTCCAGAAGACCACAATGTGATTGTGAGTCGACATGCCATCTTTCTTGAAAAATAGTTTATTCAAGATAGCGGCATTGGAAAGCAGATTAAGCTTGATGAGAAAGTCTCACAAGTACAACGAGCTAAGGACCAATTGGAACCAAATCAGGTTGAGCCAATAAGAACACTACCTCCTCCACCTCGTAGATCGGAAAAGAGTTTTCCGTCCTCCCTGAAAGATACTTAGGTATTATTTCAGAGAAAGTAGAGAAAATGTTCCTCATAGGTAATGGTGCTCATGGTGATGATCCCAAAACCTACAACGAGGCGATATCAGATATCGACTCCGAGAAATGGCTAGAGATAATGCAGTCAGAAATTGACTCGATGCACTCAAACCAAGTCTGGACCTTGGTAGATCCACCAGAAGGTATAGTACCTATTGGGTGTAAATGGATCTTCAAGAGAAAGATTGGTGCAGATGGAAATGTGGAGACATTCAAGGCTAGACTAGTGGCAAAAGGTTATAGTCAACGCGAAGGCATTGACTATCAGGATACCTTTTCTCCAGTGGCTATGCTAAAATCCATCCGCACATTGCTTGCCGTTGCAGCCTATTTCGATTATGAAATATGGCAAATGGACGTGAAAATGGCATTCTTAAATGGATATCTTGAGGAAGATATCTATATGGAACAGCCGCTAGGTTTCACATCCAGTGATACTGATCACAAGGTTTGCAAGCTGCAAAGGTCCATATATGGACTTAAGCAAGCATCTCGGAGCTGGAACACTCATTTCAATGATGTGATCAAAATGTTTGGTTTCATCAAAAATGAAGAGGAACCATGTGTTTTCAAAAAGATCAGTGGGAGCACTGTTGTCTTCCTCATATTGTACGTGAATGACATCCTCCTTATTGGGAATGATATTCCCATGTTGACGAAGTCAAAATATGGTTGTCCAAGGAATTCTCCATGAAAGACCTAGGTGAAGCATCCTTTATTCTAGGAATTAAGGTCTATAGGGATAGACCGAATAGGATGCTAGGACTTTCACAGAAGATGTACATAGAGGAAAGTACTAAAGAGGTTTAGTATGGAAAACTCTAAGAGGAGATTAATACCCTTCAGACATGGTATTCATCTTTCCAAGAAGATGTGCCCTAGCACACCTGAGGAAATAGAACGCATGAGCAAGATCCCTTATGCTTCTGCAATAGGGAGCCTCATGTATGCCATGCTATGTACACGACCTGATATAGCCCATGCTGTGAGTGTCACAAGCAGATATCAGTCAAATCCAGGTGAAGAACACTGGACTTCTGTGAAATGTATCCTTAAGTACTTGAGAAGAACTAAGGATATGATGTTGGTCTTTGGTAATGGAGAACTCCAAGTCCAGGGATACACAGACTCGGATTTCATGTCCGATATAGATGATCGAAAGTCGACATCTGGGAGTCTGTTTGTGTGCAATGGTGGTGCTGTCAGCTGGAAGAGTTCCAAGCAAACATGATAGCAGATTCCACCATGGAAGCAGAATATATCGCTGCATCAGAGGCTGCGAAGGAAGCATTCTGGTACAAGAAGTTTGCTGCAGAAATCGGAGTAATGCCATCAGATGCCATTCCTCTATACTGCGACAACAATGGCGCCATAGCCCTTGCTAAGGAGCCGAGGTCTCACCAGAAATCCAAGCACATTGAGCGGCGATACCACCTCATCCGCGATTACCTCGAGAAGGGTTACGTCGAGGTCAAGAGAGTCAACTCCACAGATAATGTGGCAGACCCACTTACAAAGCCGTTGGGCCAGCAGAAGATCGAAGCCCACCTTGAGAAGATGGGACTTAGACTTGTAGCCAATTGGCTTTAGGACAAGTGGGAGATTGTTAGATATATGTGCCCTAGAAGCCAGAATTGGCTGACACTTGTAATACACTTCTAGGGGCAAAATTATAATTTTGACTATAATCAATAAAATGGGTTATTTTCTATCACATATGTGTATTTAGTGTCTGTGATACATCCTTTGAGTTAATGGTAATGATAATTCATATTTTCAAGAGTTGAAAATTTAAGACATGAATAATCATTATTAACTCATAAAATGCTCCCGACCATAGGATCATCACGAGGATGGTGATTGATCCGAAAGGTTGGTGTACAATCGCTTCTCTTTAGTAGATGAGTCTTGAGTCTACGGTGTGGAGACACCGGAGCGAGAGTACAGGTACTCGTTAGAGAACGAGGGCACTGAGCGTGACCACCTCGAGTAGTCATTAGGAAGTCTACCTTCTCGTCAATGACTGACTCGATGCTGCAGTAGGTGTGTCTGGTTCTTTGACCTGAGGTGCATCGGCAGTTCACCTTGAGGGTGTTATAGTTTGACTACACCATTACTCGGTCTCCTAGCCATATCGGAAATCCTGAGGTGTATGTTGGCTATAGCATGTTCATTGTAGGAACTGGATTGCATCAAGATGGAATCTATCTACCTCGGTGGTAGAGGAGCAGCCCTATGATGATCATGAGAATCAAGTCCAGAAGCCCATGGCCATGGCAGAGTGAAATAATAGAAAGAGTTTCTATTTAGGTTTTCACATCGGACTTGAATCGAATGATTACATCATATGACAGAAACTAGGGTTTGACGAGTTCACCTTAACCCTAATCTGATCGGGGCTCAAGATAGAAGAACTTAATCACACAGGTAGCTGCACCAAGAGGTTCGCATTCAGCTCTGATGGGTTGCCACCATATACTGCTAGGTGTCACTGGTGGATTTTGGGAGCAATTAGAATGATTTAGATGATCGATCATTCTAGCTGTTCGAATCAGAAGAGTTCTGATCCATCGAAAGAGAGTTTCGATGATGTCGATGATAGAGATCATGACATATCCCATTACCATACAGAACTGAACCTAACTGGGTCACACAAACAAGGGTTTGAATCTGGTGATCATCAATTGAACTGATCTAGTTCAATTGATCTGAATGAGATTCAATTAGGTTCAAGAAAATCGTGCTAGCACTCGATTGAACCTAACGTTCTTCTTTTACTATCATAAATAGTTGTCCTGACTGAGCCAAAGGAGTTTGTGCTCGAATCAGAGGCCTTCACTTGGTCTGACTGGAGCTTGTCCAAGTCAGAAAAGGGTTGTCTTATTTTGTAAGACAATACCTGCCATTTTTGGTCACCTGCCATTTCTCGTCCTTTGACTTTGGTCAAAAGTTGACCTTTGACTGGTCAAATGTTGACCATTGATACTTTGACTTCTGTCCACATGTCATGCACCTATTGGAGAGCTGGTGGGGGCTTGTCCCCCTGCCAGAACCTGGCAAGGAGGAGGGCGCACGCCACCCTTAAGCTTGGAGGCGCCCAGGAGTCCCTGTTGGATAGGGACTCCATCTCCTTTTTGGATTCCGATTAGACTCCTCCTAAGAACCAACTTTGACTGGTCTTAGGCACCATCTAAGGATGAATCCAAGGGACTCTATTCCCACCAATCAGATTTAGATCTGATTTCACAAAGGGTTGTGATTGGTTGGGATGAAGAGGAGTTGGATCACGCATAGTCTATAAATAAGACCCTGCGCCCAACTCAAAAGGTAATGCAATTCACAATGCCCCAAGGCTGCCTCTCTCTTCCTCCTCCATGCCAAGTCCATCTTCTCCCTCTCCTCTCCATGCCCAAAGTAGTTTGGGATCCAGTTGGTGCAATCTAGATCGAGAGAAAGGCGATAGAAAGCTAGAAGGCTGCGCTGTTGCAAAGGACAACTGCTGATCTTCGAAAGCGATTTTGAAGATCCTCCAAATTAGATTCAGATCTAATTTTTGGAGATATGATAGAGAAGAAAAGGATCTCTAGATCCAGCCCGAGTGGATACCGATAGAGGCTAGGCACTTGTGTGGCTAGATCCAGAACCTTCCACTGCTTATAGGATCATCAACGGATAATAGAATTACCCTACATCAAGATAAATTAAATATGATTTAATTTATCTATATTTTATTTTAATTATTAAAATAATAAAAATTAGATTTGAAATATTCCAGATCTGATTCAAATTAAAGAAAAAAAATTTTAAAATATATCTTTTGATCCGATCAGATCTGAACGAACCTGATCCAGAAAATTAGAATTTTTCTTCACCAATCATGCTCACGCTTCGGTCCGTGACTGGCATATCATAAACCACAAATCAGTCTATGATGGCAATTCATAATAACTATGTTTCGATCCGTAATGGCAAATCAGAATATCTGTGCTTTAGCCCATGGTAGCAATCCATAATAACTGTGCTTCGACTTACAATGGAAAATTATAATAACCATATTTTGGCCCATAGTGACAAACCAAAATATCCATGATTTGGCTCACTGTTACAAACCAAGATATCATGATTCGGTCAATAATTGGCAATTCAAGGTGTTACAATTCAGCCAGTGATTGGTAATCCACATTATAGCTAGTCTAAATCCTCTTGCATATTCAATAGTTCTTTCATATATAATTTGTATTATATTTCTTGTTCAATTTTCAAATATCAACATATTTTCAACAATCAAATAGTTAACATGTGATACATATATAATAAATAATTATATATCTATAAAAGCCAAAATCATCATGCATGATACAAACACATATATATAGATGATCAATTCTTACTTCTACCAGTCTATGACTCAAGTACTGCTATTGATCAATTCTTCGATCTACGAACTCAAGATCAAGATATTTTTGCTTGATATCTTGTATAGCTAATTGCACCTCTATATAATCAAAATCAATATAAAAATTATATACAATTAAGGTTAAGAAAGATTATGTAAAGACATCCGAATATTATAGGTCCAGAACCCCTTCTAGGGTCAATCAATTGATCTAGGAACCCTCTACTAATCCATAGAATTTTTAGAGAGAAATCCACGAAGAGAGAAAATTTTAGAGAGAGAAAGTAGAGAAAGAAACTCATAGAAAGAGTAAGTGGAGAGAAGATAGAGAAAGGAGAGAGGAAAGAGAGAGAAAACTCTTTTTTTTTCTCCTTTTTTTTTTTTTTTTTTTTTTTCTTTCTCTCACTTTCTCCCTTTCTTCTTTATTAAAACAAGGGAAGGGGGTCTTAAGCCGACCCACCTCCCATGGCCGTGGCCTTCTTCAGTAATGCCTCAGGTGGCTGCGGCTGGGGGTGGCTCTAGCTCTCGGCAACCAAGACAAGGCAGCAACCCAACAACAGTAGGCGGTCTGGTGGAAAGAAAAGAAAGAAAATAAAAATAGGAGAGATTCAGTCTCCTATAAAATTCTACAACCGGTAGCTCAATCCTACCATTAAAAGCTCTCTATAGTTCGGAAAAGAGAAGAGGAAGGAGAATAGGAGTTTGTTACCTCAACTTCGATGGTCGATTAATGGTGGCTCGCTGAAAATATTCTATGGAAAGAACTTTCTAATTTTCACAACTTCGTCGATGATTGGTTGGGGATTTAATGGAGACAACTAGAGAATTTATAGGCATGGATCTTAGGGTCTTTGTTGGAGTTTGATCAGCCCTAGGATCCTTCTCCAATCAAACTTAGAAGAGGAGACAAACTCTATCAAGAGTTTGCCTCATGTTCTTAGTGCATGAGGTTCTATATTTTTTTCTTTTTTTTTACTTACTTTAAGATTCATGTAGAAAATTAAAAGAATCTGGATCCTTACATTCTCCCTCCGCCCCCCCCCCCCCTCCCTCTTAAAATAATTTGGTCCTTGAAATATGCACACTACAAAGCCAAAACCTTAGGGGTACCAAAATTGTTATCTTACCCTTGATCTCTAAATAGCCTCCTTCATTGAAAAACAAAATTCTAGTCTTCAAAGTTATCATGCCTAGAGTCTTGGAATCAGAATAACAAATCATCTATTTTACCTTTGAACTTTCACATGATATCATCTTTGACATGATTGTTCTATATAAGGAGAGGGCCTTTTTTTTTCTAAAACTTGATCTTCCTTCACTATAATTTATAATTATATACTCCTTGTAGTTCAGATTCATATGAAATAACGAGCAATTTAAGTTTTTGTCAAATAACATACTCTCTAATATTGACACGTGAAACGTAGTGCATGCATTCAATAGAATTTATGGTAATGCTCATTATCTTACTTAGGATTCACGTATGTTCATCTCATGATAACAATCATTAGCATGTATACTCAAAAGAAAAATCATAAGGAGTTAGTTTAGTACCTGCCCTCATCGAATCAAAAGCCACAACATTTTGTTGAGTAAGTACGTAAACCCACCCTTGGGTCCTAAGTTTCTACAGTGCATCTTGGGGTGCTTGGTTTGCTAAGTTCCTTTATATGAATTGAAAAGCTTGATACTTTTGTGATTCTTTCCTATGAGGATAAATAATTACCTTATATATGTCCTGGTCGACCACATTTATAATAAGTTTCTCCAGGCCATATACAATTATTCTGATAATGGGGTCCACCACATCTATAACATTTAATTTCACATAAAGGCTAAGCTCTAGATTTGTAGTAGTGGATCTCTTGGCCCCAAATTCAGTATTATTATCCTGCTAACTCTGAGAATCATTAAATTGGATCCTTTTCTTCAAATTCGTTTCTTTTGAAATTTGAGCATCATTAAGTCCTCGCACTATCACTAAGGCTTATTGACAACTTTCTTATAAGTGGATAACTTAAAAGCATTTATTTATTGCTGGATCTGACCTTTAAATCTATTTTCAAATTTTTTGGTTGGAACATCCTCCTCAACTATCAGTGTTGGAGAATATCTAGATAGTTCTTCAAAATTTGTCGCATATTAGGCAACAATCATACTACCCTGTTCCAATCGATCAAACTCTCTCAGAATTTCTAACATTGGATGCTCTGAGAAAAATACCTTTTATAAATAATGGTTTTAAATCCTTCTCATATAAAGGATTCATCAAGTAGCCCTAACTTTTCAATCTCCATCTCCCACCAATCGGTTGCCTCACCTTGCAATATAAAGGTGGCAAAAGTGACTTTTTCTTCAGCAAGATATCTCAGGACTTGAAATACTTTCTTGATTGCTTTTAACCAACTTTCAGCTTCCTTGAGGTCAAAGGTTCCCATGAATGCCGGTGGTGCATATTTCTTAAAATCTGTCAAACTAATTTGATGCTTTCGTTGATTTCTAGCTTCCTGCTGCTACTTCTACATTAATAATTCTATGATCATCTATTGTTATTCCTGCTATGCCTCCAATATCTTTCTCATATCTTTCATAGCAATATTTTGTTTATTGCACAAATACTTGTATTAACTAAAAGGCTATAATAGGTTCCCCAAGCTAGATTTTGGGTTCACCTAGGGTCTTCATCCTTGGAGTGTTTTCAACGGGCTCATTAGGATGTTCTTGTAGATGTATGCTACTAACTGATGATGGTGGGGTGTCTTCTTGCTACCTAGGAGGCTCCCAAGTATTGGAGACATCAGCAAATCGGATAGGCCTTCTAGCACTCCTATGTCCATTCCCTCGTGCCATATAATCCTATACCAATAATTGTTAGTATTTACAAATTACCTTAACCTAAATGACTTATACATATCACGAATACACCTTATGGTATTTTACCCACACTTAGAAATCTACCCACATTCACTCTCTTTAAACTTATACCCAAGGGTCTTAAAACTTAGGCTCTGATACCACTTCTATCATGCCCCAAACCTAACACTTGGTTTAGCTACACGACACAACCACATGAACCCTAGAGTGAAGCTCTAGAGGTCATGCAAGGACTAAATAATAAACAAGTCCATAAGAATATTAAAAGAATTTTAAATTTTAATCATATTTATCAAACCAAATCAATTCATCTTTATTGAATAAGATTCACAAGATTGAAGTATTTACTTGATATCAAAAACTCCACTAATTAACTAACTATTAACCCCATCACTCAAACTCCATGCTCAAACCTATCCAATGCTACCCATCTCGTAACTCTATAAAGAAAGAGAGAAAGAGAAAATTTGGGGTTATGAGCTTTACAGCTCAGTAAGAATCCTATCACACATATATCAATATAATAATATAATTTAAAATAATAAATAAGTAATTATCAAAGAAAAATTATAAGTCATAAAATCTTATATCAGGTATGCATTATAACTCAATAATTATATAAATATATCATAATCATGTATTATTATAAATCCATTATAGATATCATATGTATGTTCATATGATTTATCATTTATGTTTCATTAATTTTTTTTAAATCAATCATCATATTTTAGTTTGGACTAATCACGCTCACGCTTTGACCCATAACCGGCAAACCATAAATCATGCTTCAATCGATGGTGGCAATCGATAATAACTATATTGTGATCCACAGTGCCAAACCAAATATCCACGCTTCGATCAATGGTGGCTATATATACATGGGTGTGGGGCCATGCCTGGCATAGCTCGACCCAAACCCATCGGGCCAAGATCTAAATGGGCCATGCCAGGTGTAGCCTATTTAACCCAAACCTCGGCCTGGCATGGTCCTAGGCCTGGGGTTTGGTGGGTCATGCCAAGCACGGCACATGGCCCATCAAGCCTGCGGGCCTAATGGGTGGCCTACTTTTTTTCTTTTTTTTAAAAAAAAAAAGCAACCCACACGAGCTATGCTAGGCACCGCCCATTTATGCCTGTTACGGGCCATGCCTTAATGCCGTTATAGGCCAGGCACAGCCCATAATGGCTCATAATGGCTAATTCAATTTTTTTTTTGATTGGATGATGGCTAGTTTTTGTTTGTTTACCATTTTAACCCCCCAATAGCCATAAAATGACTAATTTTAGGGATAATTTAGAAAAATAAAAATATTAGGATTCCTATAAATAAACTCCTCTTTCATTTTTACCATACCAAATCCACTCTTCTTTTTTCTCTACTACTACTCTTTCTTCTCTTCTACCAATATTTAGCAAGTGTTCAATATTTAGTAATTAGCAAGTATTCAAGTATTACATAAGAAGAGGATTAGTCTATCTATTAGAGCCTTGGAGGTTCTTATTAAGGTTCTGAGGAGCACAAGAGGAAGCTCATAAATCTCTACCTACCTGTACTCAATTTCTTCATTTGATAAGTTTTTGTTATTTGCATAACTCATATTTAAATATGATATCTTTTGATGAGAGTCATTTTGGTATTTTCTTGATCTTTGAGGGAGAAGAAACTACAGTTTCTGCTCTCTCTAAAATCAAAACTAAAGATCAAGGATCTGTCTCTTCTTTCCGTAAGAGGACTAGTATGGTATGGAATGACTTTAAAAGAGTCATGGTAGATAAAGTTTTAAAAGCAAAATATAAAAAATATATCAAATTATATAGTTGTACTAGTAGTGGAAGAACTGGCCATTTGAAGAGATATCAAGAAAATTATATTATGAGTGATGCTCATCTTTAAAGCATTCTTAATATACAAGAGGATAATCTTGTAGGTAATTTTGTGTGAAACCATGAAAATCAAAGAAAAACACTGATAAAATAGATAATTAAGGATGAATTACCTTTTAGCTTATGTAAGTCTTTTAATTTTAAAAAGTATGTTCAATTAGCCCTAAAATCTACTTATAAAAGAACTAGTAGATGTACATTTAAAAGAGTAGCTATGACTAACTTTTTAGTAATAAAATAAAATTTAACTCTCTCTATCTTAAATTCAAAAATATTATTAACTTCTAATATTTGGATAGAATCTATTGATAGTTATTATTTTATTGTCGTTATTACTCATTATATTAATAATGATTAGCTATTAAATAAATATATTCTTGCTTTTTATGTTTTTAATTTTTCATGTTCTGGGCAATAAATTTTTAACACTATTTATCAAACTATATGTTCAAATGATATAAATGATAAAACTATGTCTATTACTTTTGATAATGTATCTAATAATAATTCTATCAGATTATTGAAGAACTCATTGCATCTCATTCTAAATGAAAATTTATTGCATATTAGATATGCATATCATATTTTAAATCTCTCTATTCAATCTGGCATGGGTATGGCTCAAGATGTTATTGTAAAAATTAAAAATATAGTTTCTTTTTTCATACTTTAAGAGCAAGGCTTCAAAAATTTAAGCAAATATATATAGATCATAATAAATACTTTAAAAATTTAAACTTAATATAGTTACTTGTTGAAACTCAACATATACCATGATACATGATGCATATCCATATAAAAATTTATTAAGTGCATATATTAATGATCGTAGATTAGATTTTATATTGAGTAAAAATGATTGGAACAAAGATAAAATTTTGCAAAAACTTTTGGTTAGTTTTTATAATGCCACTAAATTTTTTTTTGGTATTTATTATCCTACCCCTTGTTTATTTTTGCAACAAGCATATCTTATTAGCTAAAAATTTGCATAACATGGATGTGATGATGTTTTAGCATCTATTATTTATGAAATAAAATCTAAATAGGATGAATATTGGGACAGGATATCCTACGCATAACTTAACCGCTATATTTGATTCACATATTAAATTAAATGGTATGCTAATTTTACTTGATGCATATTATGAAAATATAAATCAAGATCCTAAACCCACAAAAATTGAAGAAAACTAATTTTTTAATGGTATTTATGCTTTATATGATGAAAAAGTTCATGGATCTAGTACTTCTCATTCACAAACCTCCATCTCTTCTTCTAATACTTCTCATTCATCATCTATTTTTTCATTCATTGCACATAGGAGATATATATATGCTTCTTTAAGTTTATCTATATCTTCATCTTTAAGTAGTGAACTTGAATTTTATTTATGAAATGATCTTCAATATGCATACGATAAAAATCAAGTACAATCTTGATGTATTAGCCTAATAGAAAAGTGTTAAAAATTAATATTCTATAATGTCCACCATTGTACATGATATCTTACCTGTACCGATATCCACAGTAGCATTGGGATTTCCTTTTAGTACAGGTCGACGTGCTTTGAACAAAAAAAGGGATAGGATGACCGATGAAATAATTGAAATGCTGCTCTGCTTCAAAGATTGATTAGATACTATTGAGGATAAATTCCGCTCCCGCTGAAGTCCAGTCTGATGCTTAGCCTAATGCAATTGGGAATCACAGAAGAGCTTCGATCAAAAATTCTCCCTCCAGCGGTCAAACCCCAACTAAACTCCTCCAACGATCGGACCCCAGTCGAACTCTTCCAGCAGCCGAACCCCAATCGAACTCCTTTAGTGGCTGAACTCTTCCAGCGGTCGAACTCCTTCTAGATTTTTTCTTCAGTCGAACTCCTCTAGTGGTCGAACCCCAACCAAACTCCTCCAGCGGTCGAATTTTAGTCGAACTCCTTCAGCGGTTGAACTCCTCCAGTGGTCAAACTTTTTTTAAACTTCTTCTTCAGTCGGATTCCTCCAGGAGTCGAACTCCTTCTTCAATCGAATTTCTCCAGAAGTTGAACTTCTTTCAGACTTCTCCTTTAGTCGGATTTCTTTCAAACTTCTTCTTTAGTCGGATTCCTTCAGGAGCCGAACTCCATTCGAACTTCTCCCTCAGTCGGATTTCTTCTGGACTTCTCCTTCAATCGGATTTTTCCAGGAGTCAAACTTCTTCCAGACTTCTCCTTCAGTTGGATTCCTTCAGGAGTTGAACTCCTTCCGAAATTTTTCTTCAGTCAGATACCTCAAGGAGCCGTACTCCTTTTGGATTTCTTCTTCAGTCGAATTTCTTTAGTGGATTACTTTCAGATTTCAGCTAGCATTCCTTTCGGATGATTTTCTATAGCTGTATTTCTTTTAGAAGTCCAAACTTCTCTAAAATTGATATATGTCAAAGTTCTTCACCAACCAACGCCTACTTTCTTCGAACTTCGACTATTAAATTTCGACGAACGGGCACATCACTGCAAGCGACACCTCTCTCTCCATAGCAAACTCCACATGGCCCCAAGTGGCCCACTATCGGATGGTTATGGCTGTCACTATCAGTCTAATGATATCTCTCTCTGTAGCAAATCCCATGCGGTTCTGAGTGGCCCACTATCAGATGGTTATGACTGTCACTATCAGTCTGGCAATACCTCTCTCTCCATAATAAATCCCATGCAGTCCTAAGCAGCCTACTACCTGATGGTATGGTTGTCACTATCAGTCCGCTATAGGCTTCATCTATAAAAAGAAATCCTTCGGATATGTTTTCTCTAAGCTCTCTTCTTCTTTTCGAAACTCTGCTGAATTTTTTTCTAAGCACTCTATTTCTTTTAGCCAGAAGAGCTGACTTGATCATCGAAGGATCCTACCGAAGCCACCACCACCGACTCTGAATGAAATTTTATTTTGCAGATCACCGACGGTGACCTCTTCCTCAGCTTCAGCTCGATCCGACGTCAACTAGATTCTGCACCAACAGGATTAGCACTAGAGGAAGGGCCTCTATTTTTTAGCTTTTTTTGTTCTTAAAGGAGTGCTCAACAGTGATCTCTCTTCTTCCTCTCTAGAGTTCTTTCTGAAAAAAAAATGCCTCCCAGGAAAGCTTCGACTTAGCGATCAACGATCTTTGCAGTCAGATCCCATCCAAACCTATCCGCTCTTGCTTCAATTTCGACAACTCAAGCTTCGATAGTTCAACCTGCTAGTCCAACAGGTTCACGATCTCATGGAGATAGTGTAGGCCATACATCGACAGGCCCCGATGTCGATTCGATTAGAGCAGACTTTTTTAAAGCTCCATGATTCGATCTAGGGATGGCCAACTTGGGCTAACCGATCGGTGACCTCCAAAAAAGAAAAGTAGAGGGTGGAGAACCCTTGCTCGGACCATGACTTGACCCAAGGGAGAGCCTTGCACCTATTCCACCAAAAAATCCTAGAGATCAACGATTATGAAGATCTTCTAGATCAAAGGCTTCTGAAAATGAGCCAACGAATCGAAGAACTCCGCCATACTTCCTCCTCACATGATAATGATATTTGCACTGACCCTCCTTTTTCTCAGAAGATTATGCAAGAGCCTGTTTTGTCGAACTTCAAGCATTTCTAATTTGAAAGTTACGATGGAACCTCTGATCCAGTCGATCATCTAAAGGCCTTTCGAACCATGATGCTGCTCTATGGTGCATTAGATGCCATCTTATGCTGAGCTTTTCCATCTATCTTAAAGAAAATAGTAAGAAATAGGTACTCGACATTGAAGTCGAATACGATCTTCTTCTTTGATTAGATGAGCCATCAGTTTATGGCTCACTTCGTTAATAACCGACGTCCCCACCGAGGTTCGAATTTTTTGATGAATATCAAGCAGAAGGAGGGAGAATCTATCTGGGCTTATGTCGTCCGATTTAATGCTGCTGCATTGGCAGTCCGAAACCTAGATCAGTCTGTTGCAATGGCTGTGCTTAAGGATGACCTTCAGAATAATGATTTACTGTTCTTCCTGGAGAAGAAGTACCACAAGAATATTGCTGATTTGCTAGCTCGAACTGAAGGATATGCTCGAGCGAAGAAGCCTTCAAGTTGAAGGACGAGGAAGCCATAGGAGAGCAACGAGCGAGCGAGTCTAATAAACCCACAGTTGATGGAGGGCTGAATGAAGTTCGACCATGCTCACGGACTCTCCCTGAGTATAAGCGAGTCTGAACTCCTCCTCGAGCTCATCGTCAAAGAAGCCCTGATAGAAAGGTACGACGAAGTTCTCCCCCAGAAGGTTTCATAACTACGCCCCCCTCAATGTTCCACAGACGCCGACCTGAAGCAAAAGAAAATCGATTGAGGACACTGCCACAGCCAAAATCACCAAAGAGAAAGAAACAATAAGAAGATTGACCGTCTCTCGGCATCATCAATATTATCTCTGGGGGACTTAGTGCTTCGACGAGCCACCATCTCTCGACCTCAGAGCCAGAAAAAGCTTACCCCAAATTGGAAAGATCCATATGAAATAGAGGAGGTCATCCGGCATGGAGCTTATCGCCTGAAGGAGCTCGAAGGAATAACGCTCTTATGATCTTAGAATTTAGAAAATCTGAGAATGTGCTACCAGTAATTTTTCTCTCATAAAATTCCTCCATTTCAATATTATGATTCTTGGTACAAAAACTATGTGATGATAGAAAAGAAGCAATCGAAAGTGACCTTGTTAGGAATAGGAGGAGAACCTCGTCCTAACATGAGCAAGTCGAAGACCTTCAGTTATTCAATATAGAAGGAGAAGAGAGGTCCATTCAACAGCCCATCTGTGCTTCTATTGCCATGTTAGGAACAGAAGAAAAATCTCATCCTAACATGAGTAAGTCGAAGATTTCCGATTATTTAAGATAGGAGGAGAAAAGATGTCCGTTCAACAGTCCATCTATGTCCCTATTGCCATATTAGGAATAGAAGGAGAACCTCATCCTAACATGAGCAAGTCGAAGACCTCCGATTATTTAAGATAAGAGAAGAAAAGATGCCCATTCAATAGCCCATCTGTGCTCCTATTGCCATGTTAGGAATAAGAGGAGAACCTTATCCTAACATGAGCAAGTCGAAGACCTCTGATTATTTAAGATAGAAAAAGAAAAGAGGTTCGTTCAACGATCCATGTGTGCCCCTATTGTCATATTAGGAACAGGATGAGAACCTCATCCTAACATGAGCAAGTCGAAGACCTCCGATTATTTAAGATAGGAGGAGGAGAGAGGTCCGTTCAACGGTCCATCTGTGTCCCTATTGTCATGTTAGAAATAAGAGAAGAACCTCGTCCTACCATGAGTAAGTCGAAGACCTCCGATTATTTAAAACAGAAGGAGGAGAGAGGTCCATTCAACAACAGTCCATCTGTACCTCTATTGTCAATGTTAGGAATAGGAGAAAAACCTCATCCTAACATGAGCAAGTCGATGGCCTCGTTCATTTTAGACGAGATGAGAGAAGAGGCCCTGACAATAGCCCTTATATGTCCTTACAGTCCATTAGGAATAGGAGGAGAACCTCGTCCTAATGTGAGCAAAGTCGAAGACCTCGTTCATTTTAGACGAGATGAGGAAAGAGGTTCTGACAACGATCCTTATGTGTTCCTACAGTCCATTAGGAATAGAAGGAGAACCTCGTCCTAAGTGGAGCAAAGTCGAAGGCCTCATTCATTTTAGATGAGATGAGGGAAAAGGCCCTCACAACGATCCTTATATGCTCCTACAGTCCATTAGGAATAGAAGGAGAATCTCATCCTAACGTGAGCAAAATCGAAGGCCTCGTTTCTTTTAGATGAGATGAGGAGAGAGGCCCTGACAATGGCCCTTATGTACCCCTACAGCCCATTAGGAATAGGAGGAGAACCTCATCCTAACGTGAGCAAAGTTGAAGACCTCATTCATTTTAGACGAGATGAGGAGAGAGGTCCTAACAATGGCCCTTATATGCTCCTACAGTCCATTAGAAATTGGAGGAGAACCTCATCCTAACATGAGCAAAGTTGAAGGCCTCATTCATTTTAGACGAGGTGAGAAGAGAGGCCCCAACTCGGTTAAAGATAAGATCTCCTCCGAGCTTCAATTTTAACGTCAATAAGATATAAGATCTCCTTCAACCTCGACTAAAGATAAGATCTCTTCCGAGCTTTAACATCAACGTCAATAGGAGATAAGATCTCCTTCAATCTCGATTGAAGATAAGATCTCCCTCGAGTTCTAACCCTTCAACAGGAGATAAGATCTTCTTCAACCTTGACTGGAGATAAGATCTTCCACAAGCTTCAACGTCAATGTTAACAGGAGATAAGATCTCTCCCGAGCTTCAACATTAGTAGGAGATAAGATCTCCTTCAACCTCGATTGGAGATAAGATCTCCTCCGAACTTCAACATCAACCTCAACAGGAGATAAAATCTCCTTCAACCTCAGCTGAAGATAAGATCTCCCTCAAGCTTCCAGGAGCTTCGACCTCAACAGAAGATAAGATCTTCTTTAACCTCGATAGGAGTTAAGATCTCCCCCGAGCTTCAACCTGAATGGATGTAGAGCCCGAAAAAGAACTTTGACAGTCATCTTTTTTGTACTTCTTTTTTTCGAATTTCGAATTCGAAAGTGGAGGAACTATTGTTGGGGATAAATTTCATTCCCGTCGAAGTCCACTCTAATGCTTAGCCTAATGCAAGTAGTAATCACGAAAGAGCTTCGATCAAAATTTCTTCCTCCAACAGCCGAACCTCAGTCGAACTCCTCCAATAGTTGGATCCCAGTCGAACTCCTCTAATGATCGAACTCCAATCAAACTCCTCCAGTGGCCAAACTCCAGTCAAACTCCTTCAGAAGAGGAACTCCTCCAGTGGCCGAATCCCTGCCAAACTCCTTCAGCGGCTGAACCTCAGCCAAACTCCTTCAGCGGCTGAACTCCTCCAGTGGTCGAACTCCTTTCGAACTTCTCTTTCAATCGAACTTCTCTAGCGGTCGAACTCCAGCTGAACTCCTCCAGCGGTCGAACCTCAGTCGAACTCTTTCAGTGACTAAACTCCTCCAGCGGTCGAACTCCTTTCGGACTTCTCCTTCAGTTGAATTTCTTCAGGAGCCAAACTCGTTCCAGACTTCTCCTTCAGTCTGATTCCTCCAGGAGCCGAACTTCTTTTTCAATCGGATTCCTCCAGAAGTCGAACTCCTTTCGAACTTCTTCTTCAGTCGGATTCCTCCAGGAGCCGAACTCCTTCTAGACTTCTTCCTCAGTCGAATTTCTTCTGGACTTCTCCTTCAGTCGGATTTCTTCAAGAGTCGAACTCCTTCCGAATTTCTTCTTCAGTCGAATTCTTTCAGGAGCCAAACTTCTTTCAAACTTTTTCTTCAGTCAGACTCCTTCAGTGGATTACTTTCAGATTTCAACTAGCATTCCTCTCAGATGATCTTCTATAGCCATATTTTCTTTAGGAGTCCGAACTCCTTTGAAATTGATATATGTCAAAGTTCTTCACCAACCAACACCTGCTTCCTTCGAACTTTGGCTATTAAATCTCGATGAATGGGTACATCATTGCAGGCAGCACCTCTCTCTCTGTAGCAAATCCCATGCTGTCCCGAGCGACCTACTACTGAATGGTTATGACTGTCACTATCAGTTTGGCGATACCTCTCTCTCTATGGTAAATTCCACACGATCCCGAGCGGCCCACTACCGGACGGTTATGGCTATCACTATCAGTTTGACAATACCTCTCTCTCCATAATAAATCCCACATGACCCCGAGCGGCCCACTATTGGATGGTATGGTTATCACTATCAGTCTACTACAGGCTCAGTCTATAAAAGGAAATCCTTCAGATACGTTTTCTCTAAGCTCTCTTCTTCTTTCCAAAACTCTGTTGAATTCTTTCTTGAGCACTCCATTTCTGTTGGCCAGAAGAGCTGACTTGATCATCGGAGGGTCCTGTCGGAGCCACCACCACCAACTTCGGATGAAACTTTATTTTGCAGGTCACCGACGGTGATCTCTTCCTCAGCTCCAACTCAATCCGACATCAATCAGATTCTGCACCAATAGATACCAAGACAAAATTAACTTCAAGATAAAGATGGACATGGTACAATATCTGATGACGATGACATAAATACTACCAACGTATGATTATCAGTAAGTTTTTTAATTACTAATTTTTTTTATATATAACTTTGTAATTTTTATCTTTTAATTATTGAGGTGAGTCATCTCTATTTCTTCTCTCTTCCTTATTGTATTTTAGAGATCAGGTCTAGTCCTCCTCTCTGTCTTGTACCATTTTAATTATTATTAATAAATCGGTAGGGGTCTACGCCAAACCCCCCACCATTACAAGATAGTTTTCTATTTTTATGAAAAAAATTCAATATCTATATTTAATTTTGCTCATCAACCCTTTTTTAATTTATAAAAAAAATTATAGTTTTAAATTAAAAAAAAGATCGGGCCATACCGTGCCGTGCTTAGCTCGTGGGCGGTGCCAGCTCAAGCCCTTATGAGTCATATCGGGCCTAGGCCGATGGCCACAAACCCTTAGCCCAGCCCAACCCATTTTAATGGGTTGTGCCTAGGTCGGCCCAATTCGTGCCGGGCCGAGCCGTATAATGGATGGCCCGACCCATTGCCCATGTATAGTAGTGGCAATCTATAATAATTACGCTTCAACCTATAGTGACATACCATAATAACCGCACTTCAGTCCACAGTGGTAAACTAAAATATTCGTGCTTTTGCCCATGGTGGCAAACCAAGATATCATAATTTGGCTCATGACTGGCAATCTAAGATGTCATGATTTGGCCTATGACCGACAATCTATATCATTACTAGTTCAAATCCTCTTGTATATATATTCAATAGTTCTTTCATAATTTGTATTATATTTTTTGTTTAATTTCTAAACACATATGTCATATTTTCAACAATTAAATAGTTATATAATAAATAATTGTATATCCATATAAAGCTAAAATCATCATGCATGGTATAAAAATATATATATAAATGATCATGTAGGAATATTTTTACTTCTATCTGTCTCAGCTATTTTCTATCAGTCTTAAACTCAAGTACAGCTATTGATCAATTTTTCAATCTACGAACTCAAGTCAAGGTATTTTTGCTCGACACCTTGTATAGATATTGTACCTCTACATAATCAAAATCAGCATAAAAATCATAGGCGATTGAGGATAGGGAAGATTATGGAAAAACATCCAAATATTATAGGTCTAGAACCCCTTCGAGGGTCAACCAATTGATCTGGAAACCTTTACTGATTCATAGGATTTTTAGAGAGAGAAAAATCCATGAAAAGAGATAAAAATTCTAGAGAGATCGAGAAAGTAGAGAGAAAAACTAGTTGAAAGAGAAGAAGGTAGAAAGAGAAGAGAGAGGGAAGAGAGAGACAAACTATTTCTCCTTTTTTTTTTTTCTTTTTTCTCATTTTCTTTTCTTATCTGTTTCTTCTTGTTTTTTCTCTCTCTTATTTTCTTCTTTTCTTCTTCGTTGAAATAAGGAAAGGGGATCATAAGCCTACCGACCTTCCATAGCCATAGCCTTGTTTGGCAATGCCTCGGGTGGCTGTAGCTAGGGGTGGCTCTGGCCCTTAGTGACCAAGATAAGGCCACAACCCGGTGATGATAGCCAGTCAAAGAAAAGAAAGGAAAAAAAAATAGAAAAGGTTCGGTCTCCTATGAAATCCAATAGCTGGGTGACTCAATCTAGGTGTCAAAAGCTCCCTACAGTTTGAAAAAGATGAGAGGGAGGAGAATAGGAGTTTGTTACCTCAATTCTGGTATTCGATTAATGATGGCTCGCCGAAAATACTCCATGGAAAGAACTCTCTAATCTTTGTAACTTCATGGCGATTGCTTGGTGATTTGAGGGAGATGACTGAGGAATTTATTGGCATGGATCCTATGATCTTTATCGGATCGTTCAATCGGTTATCCTTTACCCAATCAAACTCAAAAGAGGAGACGAACTTTATCAGAAGTTTGCCTCTTCCTCTTCATGTGCTCAGCGCTGAGATTCTATATTTTGTCCTCTTTATTTTTTTTTTTTTGCTTTAAGATTTATGTAGGAAATTAAAAAAATCTGGATCCTCACATTGCATACAGTTCAGGTGAGTTCTAGTGACTAGACATCACCGGTCCAATGCAATTCTTGCATGCAGTGTGGTTGCATAAAATGTTGTTAAGCACATTGTCCAAACCTGCAACTTATGAGACTCAGACCCATGGCTGGTGACTATTTTCCTCACCTCCTCATTGTTAATTTGTAGTCGACTTGTTTGTTGCATTAGCCACTGGAAGTAGGTTATGTCCTGCAAAGCCATTTTACATACATATCGGACATCTTATTTTGCGATCTTTTATGGATATCTTTTCTACGTTTAGTGATAAACGTAAAGAAGGTTGTGTCGTCACACATAGGTCTTTGTGCTAGAAAAGAGTCTGCAAGTATCGCTGTTGGACAAAATGACCAAGTGGATGGTTGTATATTCCACTGGAGAATTGAAATCATTCTGGATACCCAAAAACAGTTTACAGCTACAGAATAAATTGGGCATTACACTGATACGGCTGTTGTGCACGGTGTGCAATATAAATTGATGAAATGGCTGCTATTATCTCATAGTTATCAGGGTCGTTGATCTTTCGTTGATACGTTGAGTATATTTCGTACTAAATAGGCGACCATATCTTGGAAATCATTGCCGAACTTGGACAGTGGTCTCCTAACCCAATGGTATAACGTCTATTGTGCTTTTGGTTCAATATTGGGGGCCAAACCTGGGTATCGACTGAGATACCCTAGATTTTATTCTTGATAGGAAGCAAATTGGTTTATCATGCTAGTCATGAATGGCGGTAAGGATTATTCCAACGAGTAATCCACATATAGTATTTTATCAAGATATGATAGAAAAATGTCACATATATAATTCCGGTACCAGACACTGCTGGAGAACGTAATCAAAAGCTCTTTCGATCTCAAAGTAAGTTATTTTATGGGTGATATAAGTTTCTTCAACATCTCTAGCTCTTGAAGCATATAGAAAAAAAACTAAACAAAAGATAATCCACTCCAGATAAAGCAAGATAGATCCACCAAAGGCTGCTCAAACTAGATAGAAGAGATGGAAAATGGCCTAATCCATTAGACCATCGAGTAAACACGGGTAGCACCAAGCTCCAAATATTAGAAGAGGAGTAGCTTTTCTCCAGACTAAGATCTTGCTACGTTCCCTGGCTACCAACCTGGGCTTCTTCCATCCTGTTTGCTTGCTACGGGCTCAAGGACTTCACTTGGATCACAGCTCACCATGAGTTCGGCCAAGCCGACGCCCAACGGTTCTTCCAGGCCTGGGAAGGGTTACTTCAACCCCAGGAATTGCCTGCTCTACGAGAATTAGGATGTCCACAGCTGTACCTTCTCCAACGCAGCCAGAAGACTGGCCCTCCGCTACGTTCCAAACTAGCTTGGAGAAAAAGAAGGAGAAGAAGAAGAAAACTTAGACTTAAAAAAATAGTTCATATCACTTATCTACTAGTACTAATTAACCATTGCTCTATTATGATTTTTAGGAAACAAACTAACTACTTTGTTGACCATCTAGTCCTCAGCTAGCGACCAGAAGAATATTGAAAGAAACATGATAGTGAAATGAAGTTGCTAATGGTGGTATTTATTCTAGAGCTACATAATTGCACCATCCTACCAAAAAAATAAAAATAAAAAAAATAAAAACCGCTAAAGTTGATGATTTCAGTAAATAAAGATCTGAATGGAGAGGAAGGGAGAAGCTAGAAATCGTTCAAATTATCAATTCATTCCCTCTTCCGATGTTCTCTTAGATGTCATGGTTGGTACTTATTGTAGATTACTCTTGAATATAATTATTATTCCAGTTTTTTTTTTTTGGACCGTGCTATTTTTAGAGAATCAAATAAAAAATATCACCTGGCAAGCGGATTTTTTAATCACATTCCTCAAGAATAAAATTCACCATTTATTATTCCATTTGTTTTGACATGCAGGCATACTGTTAGAAGCCGATGACAAGTTATTCTTCTTCCAACCAAAGTGCTGATCATCTTTTTCCTCTTAGATAAGAAGGATGGATAAGTGAAATGTATATGTATAGCTTGGTCTGTTGAAGTATCCTCAAATTTTAAAAGTGAAAATCTGTTCACTGAAAAAAAATGAAATTGCAAAAGAAAATATTAATTGGTCAGGAACCAAAAATAATTAAAATTGGAACCTGTTTCCTTTCTGATAGTTTTTTTTTTAAAATTTTTTTTGGCAAAAAATTGTATACCAACTTCAAAATGATCCAATTTGTTAACGTGCTCATGAGGTCGTACTGTATATACCCTGCAATTTAGCTTAGAGCTCGTTTGGTTTGGTGTAAGTGGGCTGAGCTGGAGCCCACTTTATTCAAGTGGCTTCAGCTCTCCTTCGTCAAAGCCACTCCAAGTACTTTCGATCTATTTGTAGGTTCAATACGGGAAATCACTTCAGCTCCACTTTGTGCCAACCAAACATCTGAAATAGGCTCCTCCTAGCCTAAATTTAATAGGGATGACTGGTTATAGGCAACCAAACAGGCCTAAAATGAAGTTTAACTCTACTCCATGGCATTTTATTTTCTGATTTTATAGGATATTTTCATACTAGAATGATATGAACCTTCCATTCTATCAAGAAAAAAAAAAAAAGAAATTTAACTCTCTCTATTTAATATTATAACAAAAAGCCTTTGCATGGCCGCTGGCATCATTACTTCAAGTTGTAAGTAGGTGCCAAGGCCTACTACAATAGATTGATCTTAAAGAGATGAAAAAATACGTTAAGTATAAAATCACGTTGCCTAAAGTTTTGGAGACGAAATAAAAAATCAAAACCTATGCAAGCATCGCTAAAAACTTTGGTAACGCTGCTTTAGAGATATTGAATATATTATCATAGATAGTTTAAGTGACTAGTGGTACATCATCTTAGCTTATAAGAATATTCATCACCTTACAGGCATATTAGGCTACGTATTTTATCACTTAAAAGCGTAAGTATCATGACATAATCAGATGTCACCATAAATATATTTAGTTGACAAGCATATTTGTCACCATATCCCTCTCTAAAGTAACGAAAGACTACATCACTTTTGACAATTTTGAGGTGATCATGAAGATTTTTACCACAAAAAATGCACCTAAGGTGACGAAGATTGCCACCATAAAGGAGCTTATGTGAAAATTGTATTATTAGGTCACTGCAGCATATTTTTGGTGACGATTACCGTCACCATAGGCATTTTTAGGCGGTAGTATTATATTTTTTATCACCTAAAGCTATATCTATGTTAATGAAACTCTAACTTCATCACTAAATGCCAAATCACCCCACCAAAGCTAGTTTTATACATCTAAACCTATATCAGCAATTTCATATTTCTCCATCAAACTTTCTCATACAATAACATAATTAATAAGATAATCACAATTTATATACTTAATAAACTCCATCATCATTAATTCAATACCAAAACCACACAAGTTCATCATCCATCCATAATATTTCCATAATCCAAAATAACCATCTTAAACAACTATACACATATAAGTGCTCAAATATATTTCCACCATAAAATAAAATAGCATCTCCAACACCCAAAAGTGTTGTTATAATAAGTAGTATCTTCCCTCAAACCCATCTAGTTGGCCTGCAACAACAAACAAATTAAAAGAAAAAAAAAACCATCAAGGTCCATCTTTTAACATTTAACAAGCAATTATCAAAAACATGGTTTAGATAATTTTTATATTATCCTCCATTTTGTTGTTGTCCTCCTTAATCATCTATCATATTCATATCAATGTCTGCCTCAGAAGCATCGATCTCATTAACATTTTTCATTACTACTTCCTCGTTATTAGTGTTTTCATTGTCAATCCAATCTCATTGACTAATATGATTTGCAATAGGTCTAGCCACCCATGCAAAAAGCTCATTGGCATTAATATCATCTCTATTCAATAGTCTAATGGTTTCATCTTCATCCAGCAGTGGTTGTACATGTCTAAAATTTTCTCTATCCTTCTCTTGGTATGCATCATCATTTTAAATATTTGCATGACTTGTTGAAGGCATGTTGTAAATATTCTAGGGAGTTATTTTCATCACCACTAGCTAATTACTAACTTTTGGATCATGTATATAAAAAACTTATTCTGCTTGATATACCAAAATAAATGATGCATTTGTTCGAAGGTGCCTTACTGCATTAATACTAGTGATGCCATACATGTCAACCTTGTAACCTACATCACATTGATTAACATCATACCAATGGCATTTGAATTAAAAGGTAAACTAGATTTGAGCCAGGATATGTCAACTTGCAAATCTCCTCTATCACACCATAATATTCCTTCTTAATGGACCTGTCATCACCTCTACATATAACACCACTACTTTGGGTCCTCATACTCTCTTTTTTTAATAATGTAGAAAATTGAAACCCATTTACATCATATCCATCATATGTAGAATAGTATGATGCAGGACCAGTAGCTAAGTATAACAACTCATCACTAACCTCCCCATTATGATGCAACTCAAACACCTGTATTAAAAGGTGCACGGACCAATTATTCAAAAAGTCAAAAGAACTAATACATAAATTGACATAGTTATATACTCATATAGTTATATAATCATTTAGGAAACTCTAGATTATATTTCCTCACGAAGGTTGAATGACTCATGGGGGCAAGGTACTCTTGAACTTCCTATTATGGTATTAGAAATAAGTGAACAATGTTAGAAAATGAATCACAAGAATTGCATGTTCATGTTTGAGATCATAAAGGACATATTAATATTTTTGACAACTTACTCGATGAATGGATTTATTTTCTCAAAATTATTGAGTACATATAACTATGCCACATGCCACATGTCATGAGAGAGGTTCTATGATTTATATTTATCAACAAGATTACCGCATTGAGGAAAAATAATTGACCCATCACGAGCCACATCTTTACATGAATCCCCAAATCTTGAAGGATGACTAAATTTTGACATTATATCCTCTAAATATCTAGAGCAAAATGTGAGGCATTCATCTACTATATATGCTTCTGCAGTAGATCTCTAGGCGTGCTTTATTGTGCACGGATAACTTTAAACCTCTAAGATACCTCTCCATTAGATACATCTACCTATACTGAACAAGGCTAGCAATTTTTACCTCCTTAGCAAGGTGCACAATTAAGTGAACCATAATATCAAGGAAAGATGGTAGGAAGATCATCTCTAACTTGCACAAAGTGAGCATAGCTTGAGTTTTTAGGCAATTCAATTCATCCAATTTTAAAGATTTTAGACACAAATCCCTAAAAAATCACTTAGCTCAATAATTGGTTCTGCTACATCTAGTAAAAAACTGTGTACCGTTAGTACTAACAACTTCTGCATAAATACATGGCAATCATGACTCTTCGTATAAAAATTTTTTTGTTCTTTCTTATTGACATACCTACTCAGCTTTGATACATACCCATCGGGAGTTTTTAGATCAGCTAACATATTGCACATTGAAATTCGTTCCTGAACTGATAAGGTATAGCATGTAGCTAGCATGCAAATTTAGTCACCCTCATCTATAGGATGCAACTCGCTTCTGATCCTTATGTCCACAAGATCGTACCAACAACCAAATGTATCTTTTGTTTTGCCATCTATGTTCATAATTGTGCCAATAATATTGTCACAAATATTTTTCTCCACATGCATGACATCAAAATTTTGACGGACAAGTAATGTACTCTAATATGGCAATTAAAATAGAATACTCTTCTTCCTCCAATTGTAAATTATATTTGTTAGGTTATATTTTGTCTTGACAACTCTTCCAAAAGAATGCTGAGTTAGAATTTTCAATTATTATAAAATTTCAGCACCAAATAATGGAACAAGCCTATCTCTAGTCTCCATTGTGCCATCAAAAGACCTCGCTACTTTCCTCGACTTATGATTTTTAGGTAAGAACCTTCTATGACCCATGTAGCATATCTTTCTAGCACCAGCTAATCGCCGACTAGATGTGTCTTTATGACACTATGGGCATGCCATATAGCCTTTTGTAGACCAGCTAGATAAGTCTCCATATGCTGGAAAGTCATTAATAATCCATATAACTGCAGCCTGAATATTAAAATTGGTCTTAGAATACGCCTCATATGTTTCAACACTAAACTTCAATAAATCTTTCAGGTCTTTAATCAGTGGCTTGAGAAATACATCCATATATGCCTGGACTATGCAGACCAGGAATGATCAAGCACTACTACAAAATAAGCTTATGGCAGTACATACTATAGCAGTGGTATACGTCGATCTATGACAGTAGTTATTTATAACCACTGTAATATTTTTTTATTTTTTTCTAAATAATACATAATTTTAAAATTTAATGTCCATCTTCATCGTTCATTATCTAAATAATTATCATTAGAGTATCATCGCAAAAGATCACCTCGATCTGATGGTCCTAACTTCATTGATAAAAAAAATTAATTTCGATGATTACGAATGACGATGCGATGATCTAATAGATGGAGACCTCCGATAGATCTAAAAATCTACAATGATGATCTCGGTTATATTTGTAGCATACTATCAAAGTTTTACTTCAATCGAATATCCTTATTTTGGTCAATTTAGTATAGATTAATTTTGATCGTTAAATGATAAACGATGATCAAAGGATCAGATGGTGTTCGATTATGAGATAATTATTTTTATAAATGATCTTAGCTACTACTTTAATCATTTTTTATGATGATGATTATAAAATTCAACTCGTGAGACTAAGAATGATCTAAAAATATACGTCGTCTGATAATCATTCTTAAACTCCATTGGTTGTTATATATATATGCTTGTGCTTTTATAATATCTGCTTAACGTGAACAGTTCATACAAAATTAATTTAAATTTTACTATCATCATCATATAAAATGATTAAAATTATAGCAAAAATTATTTAACTAAAAAATTATCTCATAATCGAACGTCATTTAGTCTTTTGATCACTTATTTCTAATTTAACGGTCGAAATCATTCCATACTAAATTGACCATGATAACGATATCCAATTAAAGTAAAACTTTGATAGTACGCTACAAATATCATCGAAATCATCAATGCAGATTTTTAGACTGATTGATGATCTTCATCTATCAGTCATCGCATCATCATTCATGATTGTCAAAATTAAATTTTTTTGATAGATGAAGCTAGGGCCATCGGATCGAGGTGATCTTTTATAATGACATACTAATGATAATTATTTAGATAATAAATGGTAAAGATGAGCTTTAAATTTTAAAATTATATAATATTTAAAAAAAAATAAGAAAAATTTATTTCCAATCTACGGCAGCTGTTACTAAAAATCATTGCTATAGATCTATGGTAGTGGTTATAAACCACTACCGTAGATCTATTGTAGCAGTTTACTATAACCGCTGCCGTAGGTTAGGTTAAAATTTTCTAATTTTTTTTTCTCCTGTGCACGCTCTCTCTCTCCCCTCCTCTCCGTCATTGGTGAGACTCCACCCATCCCCGACTGTGGCCGCCCGTCCTCCACCCTCTCCTTCCCCGACCGCCCACCCCTTGCCATCCCCGACCGCCGCCGCCCACCCCCCACCCTCCCCAACCCCAGCCGCGGCCATCTATCCCCCGCCCTGCCCATCCCTGGCCACCCACCGCCCGCCCTCCCCATCCCCGACCGCCCCTCCCCTTGCCCTCCCCATCCCCAGGCGCTTGCCCCGACCTTCCCCATCCTCGATCGTCACCACCCCTACCCTCCCCATCCTCGACCACCGCCTCCTGCCGGCCCATCCCTTGCCCTCCCCCCGGCTGCTCACCCCTGCCCTCCCCATCCCCATCCCCGATCGCCACCTCCCTTGCCCTCTCCATCCCCGGCCGCCCGCTGCCCTCCGCCCTTTCCATCCCCGACTACCACTGCCCCTGCCCTCTCCATTTCCAACCGCCCACCCCCTGCCCTTCCCATCCCCTGGCCCCCCATCACGATGCCCCTCTAGGCCCCCCTCTCTCTCTTTCCTCTTTCTTTTTCTCTTTCTTCTCTCACTATCTCACTATCTTGCTATTATTTTGCAAGTTACCTCTAGCGCCGTCATCTTCCTCCAGCGTCGTCGTCGACGACCCTCGAAGCTTTCGGTGCGACCCTCTCTCTATGGTCGTAGGTATATTTTTTATTTTAATTTTATAGTATTATTTATTAATCACTGGACTAGACCTGTCAATGGGTTGGGTTCGAATCAAAATTTGGATATTTAGATCCAGACCTAATTTTAATTACTGATACCGAACCTAAATTTGAATACCCGATGGATCCATACTTGAAGTATCAGATCCGGATCCTAATGAATTTCAGGTATCTGGATCCAATTTCGAGATCCAAAACTAAGAAAGGGAGAGGAAGAGAGGGAGAAAAGGGGTCCGACCTTGCCGTCGTCATCGATGAGGTAGACCAAGAGAGAGAGACTATGCGGAGCTCCATATCTGAGCCGTGCTGGTAGACCATGCTGTGCCATGCCATGGGCAGTGCCGTACTGATAGACTGTGCTGTGCCTTGGGCCGTGCTGTGCCGTGCCATGTCTTGGGCCGTACTATGTCGGTAGGCTGTGTCATACCATACCGATAGACCTTACCTTGGACCGTATCATACCGTGCCATATCGGTAGTTCATGCCCGTATCATGTCGGTAGGCCGTATCGTGGGCCGTTCCGACCGCTAAGAGAACCCATGTCTTGTTACTTTTGTTTATTTAATTGCATAGCGATAGGCCTATCAATTGATTAGTGTACATAATCTTTGGCATACGTATATTTATATGTAACTGTATGGATGATACCTAGGTATAACTTTGATTATTGTTCAACATGTTTTATTGATTAATGTTCATTAATGTTGCAGATCATGATGGTACCAAAATGCTATCTAGCTTTCATCCCTGCCTCTCGATGGATTACGTGGAGTTCAACATCTGAGGAGCAGTTAGAGCATACTCCATCCACCTCCGTATCGACTGCTCAGGGATCTCTACCATCGACATCTACTATACTGGCAGTATTTAGTACTCCACCGGCATCTGAGCCTCTATCGTCATCCACATCTATGACACATACTACTCCATCGACATCTGAGTATACATTTTTATTATATTATTTATTTATTTTTTATATAATATTTATACACTTATATATTTGTATAATGTATTTTCATTGCACGTGCATCATCCAGTAGGATATTTCACGATTCCATACATACGGCGCATGTGTGGAACCACCAGTATCAGGTGATGGTACAGTATGATCCGAAGGAGAGGCCAATAGGAGAGATCGTGCAAGAGATGCATTCTTTTTTTGCAGTGCTTGTGAGATGGTCAGACATTATCCCATAGAGCCCAGAGATTGGCGATTAATGGATGATGCTGTCAGAGATCGAGTGTGGAAGGAGATATGGGTAAATACATCTTAATTATATTTATACATTTTACATATTTATATTATGTTTGATTAGAATAATTTTGTAACCAATTTTTGATAATTTTGTGCAGAGAAGATACGACTTTTCTAATCACAAGAGGGCTCGAGATGCCCGATTGAAGAAGATCGGAGAGTTGTACCATGGCTACAAGGTCAAGCTCCACAGAGGATGACTCGAGCATCGATAAGACACTCCAGAGAAGCTTGTTCCTTAGATACAGGACTATCCTCCGAGTCAGTGTGAGAGGATAGTTATACATTGGAGGAGCCAGGAGTTCGAGGTAAAATTATTAACTTTTAAATTTTTTAATATGCTTAAAGTTATATTTAAATATTTTTTAAATATTTATTATTTATTTGAATACTTGTTAGACTATCTTTCGTTAGAATCGGGCAGCCCAGGAGTATACGCACACTCTCGGCAATGAGTCTATGGCCAGTCGTGTGCATAGAGAGGTAATGAATTCTAAATCTTACTAGATAAATTAAATTGATATTTTTTTTTCATATTTCTGATAAACTGGTCCATTATCATAGCTGATGAGAGATAAAGTGATGCCCAGCTATAGCGAGATCTTTCGATCTAGCCGTATGGATAAGAAGGACAGACGAATGAACGCCTCGATCGAAAAAAATTTTGTAAGTATTAAATATATTAGTATATATGATTAGTATTATAGAATTTTTTATAAAATTTTATTTATATTTATAATTATAGGATCAGTTAGATGCGCTCACGAGTAAGGGCCCAGATATCTTTAGCCTCCATGACCATCTATCTCAGGTCTTAGGGCCTGAGCACTCTGGGAGGATCCAATGCAGGTCCGAATATATGTCGATTGGTCGAAGGTGAGCATCTCTTCACAGGCTTTCGGTGTCGTTATTCGAAAGAAGCTTGAGGCGGCGTTGGAATGGGCAGATCATGCTGCGACGTGGGCAGATCATGCTGAGGAGCGCGCATCTCATCTGGAGGACATCATGAGAGACATGGTGTCGATGCTCAATACGCATTTTGGAGGTGCCTTCATGGGCTTTGAGGATATATTGGAGCGCATTCTAGCTCCAGCTCCTCCGGCTCCAGCTCGTGCTCCATCTTCCGGGGATGATGACGATGTAGATTTAGGAGATTTTTGATATATATATATTTTTTAAAAAATATTATAATAAATTTTATTTGATAATAAAATTTTAATATTTTAGAAATATTTTTATGTTTGTAATATTTTTTGTATTATATATCTCTGCATTTGTTAGATAAAATATATAAAAAATTAAAAATTTTATACTTTTTTAATTATTTAAAAGCTATGGTAGCAGTTTTACAATCACTGCCAAAGACGTGCCAACCGCTGCCATAAGCAATGTGTCAACCATTGCATTAGACTTATGGTAGCGGTTCCATAAATGCTGTCATAAACCGGTCTATCACAGCGATTCTATAATCGCTGCCATAGACAAAAAATCGCTGCCATAGGCTTGTCTATGGCAGTGATTTTCATAACCATTGCAACAACCACTGCTATAGGTGTACGGCGATGGCTGCAGTGGTAGCGGTTAGCATATTCTATAGCAGCAGTTTTTTGGACTACGATAGTGGTTACAAACCGCTGCCATAGTCTGATTTTGTAGTAGTAAAGGACAACATAAGGTAAGGCTGCTTCATACATTGATGAATAAAAAAAAATCATAATAGTTGAAAATCTTATTTTCGTAATTAGTATAACATGCCATTGTAAGCTCTTTTGTTATGACAATTATACATGCATGATTAGAAATCCACCATAATAGCCTGATTTTGTAGTAGTGAAATATGAATCTAAAGATAGTGGCAGATCATATTGACTTCCACAAATTCAATGATTTTTTATAAAATTATTTTAACATCAATTAAATTTGAAACAAACCTTAATTCTTCAAAATTATATTATCACTTGGAGAGAGGCCTCAAAGCATGCACGCATGCACACACACAGGGACGTCTCACTATACACATAGAGCAAGAGATTCAACAATATCATATAATTTGATCATGTCATTCAACAATACCTTGCTAATTGATTAATTAATTGTGCTTCATCTAGATTAATTGCACTTCACCTATATTAATTATATATATACACTCCATCTCAAAGCACATACACACGGTGCAACAGATTAAACAGTGCAATCAAGGAAACGAAAGATTAAAAGAAACAGAGAGATTAAAACAATCAAAGAAATAGAAAGTTTTTTTTACAGTAATTTACCAATTTAAGGAAGCTTTCTAAAGAATTTTTTGGTATTTATATGATTAATTGATATTATATAGTTCTATAATTAAATTTCATATTTAAATAAATTTGTTGATAAATTTAGATAATTGACAAATTAATTTATTGTGTAATATAGTGTAATTTTTGAGATTTTTTTTTCTTTAATTAAAATGTTATTCAAAATCATAGGCGACAAGAGCATGTCAATAAAAATTATTATTAAGAAATGAATGATACCATTGGTAGTTAAAACAGTACTTTAAGTGATGAATTAATTGTTCATTTTCTATATTTATATATTTATGATGAAGAGCTTATATTATCAGTTAAAAAGCTATTGACTTTATGAGATGTTGTTCTCTCACTGTGACAAAAGCATTAGCTTAAGATGATGAACAATTAAATTAGTCACTAAATTTTATGTTTTAGTGAGGTATACGCAATACTTGTCGTCCTACATATTTTTATATAGATATATAGAGATGACTTGCACTTGCCGTCTCCAAAAGATATGAGTTATTGTAACAAAAAAAGCTTTTGTCACCTTAGCTCATCGCCTTAGGTTCTAACTGTTGTAGTGGCCCATGAGGTAGACAGCAAATCTTCCACTTGATATAGTTATCAATCAAATGGAAAGTTATTATATTAGGTTTCCAAAAGCATGCATGGGTTGTTGAGAAGAATATTACGTAACATATGGTTCAGAAAATCCTCCACGAGTTGTTCTTAAAGGGATATTAATTTAGGAGGTCCACTAACCCTCTTAAATCCTAGTCCACGTTATAAGAGGGAAATCTAATAATAAATAAATAAAGTACCCATCTCCTCGAGAAACATGCAACTTAGATCATTCAGTTCAACCATACAGATACAAACCTTATCTTCATGCAAATAATATTTTTCCATGCAAGTTGATGACAGTACCTAACACCAGGAAAAGTGATTGCTGAGAACTTTATATGAGAATGGAAACACCCAAGTTGCCTACCAAAATATGACGTCATGGTTTCTCCCATGGAGTCGTTAGCCCAATCCTCGTGCTGTATCTCTACAGCTGTGATTAGATCTAGAGAGAGAGTCTGCCAGTTGGTGATGGAAAGATAAATTACATCAAATCCATTGCATTACATGATGCTAGATTAATTCTAGCTAAGAAGCCGATCTAATCAATATTAGTTCCATGAACCGAACCATATATATATATATATATATATATATATATATATATATATACCTCGTCCAAATCCATGCAACGTACCACTGGCCTTTGACCATCAAAGTTTCAACACCCCTTCTATTCAGACTGGACAGCCCATGATTGATGTATGCTGCCACCAGTTGTCTGGCAAGCTATAGTAATTGTAAGCAAAGCCTTTCACGGTGCAGACTTGGTACCCTAGCCTACGTAGATAGGACAATTTAGACAAGAAGACAAGAAAGAGAACATTGTTTTACTTATCGGCTTAGTATTTTGAATAGAAATGATAACATCCAAGCATGCACGTAGTATTATTTAAAGAGCGAGAAGGGGTCCAAATGGACAGAAGACATAAGAGACGGAGCAAGAAACGCGCCTGCTCCTAAAATTTCTCAATCAGTGATTACTTTAGCGATGCTGTTTGTTTATTTGCCACTGGCTGTGTTTAATTTATATGTGCTGCAAGATCGAAAAAGAGATATTCTGGCTAGTTGTAATTTATATCAACCTATAATTATAATATTGTTAAGAATAAGAATAAGCTGCCAGATCATTGCTTGTATAGTTTTATTTGAGTTTCATTATCTACCTCAACCAAAAGCTTGGCTGATCAACTTTTAATCGACTTCCACCTGATCCATGTATGGCTCATTTAGACAGGCAGTAGCTACCTTTACACTTGTCAGAAGCTTGATCTGGGACCAGATAAGAAGTCAATTGTCTCCCTTTAATTGTTAGCATGGCCAACATTTTTAAATTAAATGATACCAAACTGATAAAAGTGACCAAACAACCAGTAACTGATCTGTCTCGAATTGATGCTTTGCTTTGCCCGCAATAAAGATGACCAATCTGATGCAATATAAAATATGGTTATCTAATAATTAAAGGGCTTAGAACCTCTTGCATGGCCCAAAAACTAAGGTAATGAAAGCAACTATAGCACATGGTTTACAGAGGTCTTTGGAAGCCCTAATATGCTATTCTACAAGCTGGATAGCGTGGTCCAAGAGTATTTGTATATAGGAGAAAGAAATCATCAGTCCAGCTATTAATTAGTCCTTATTGTTTGTGTAATTTGATCTTTGCATTAGATATATACCACAATCCTTTCCACATGTTTTCTTTTATTTTTCCTTGAGTATTTTCTTTTGAACTATATATAATTATATGTCTTGAAATCATTTTTCAGAATGATCAGACATCCAACTACCACATTATGTGGATCAATTAGTTGAGTATGGCTCACTCACAACATCTATACATCTTGGTGCATTATATCTATATATATATATAAATATATATATATTTCAGGCATTTAAGATCGGACCTTTCGGAGTGGTTGACTATCGCATCATGCTGTATATAAAAGAGATCATGCAATAATGAAGATAGCATGCACGTTGAAACACTTAAGGAACACAAAATATAAGAGATTGCATCAGATGCTATATACCTTGAGACCTTAAAGAACTTAGCTGAGGGCTAGTTCCTCCATTTTGAAAAATTCTTGTCCAACCAAATTAAGTTGTGGCAAGGAGGAGACAGCATGAATACGTGTAGGCATCATACATTCAGCTCGTAAGCTAACAACACAGAGAGTTCTTTACGGGCCCCTTCTTTTCTCTTTAATTTTTGAAAAAAAACAAACAAACAAAAAATCAAACCGAAAGTAACGAACGGACCACTTCCGGGAAGTGAATAGGAAGCTGACAACAATAACATGCTTGCCGAAAGCACAAGAGAACATAGATGCTTGTAGTACTAACGAAGCAAAGCACACCAAACTTCCTCTGGGACCAAGTTGTATCTTTCGCACAAAAGATCAGGATTCACCTTCCTTCACACGGATCACCCAGCGTATAGATCTCAAAGCCCTACAAACTCTGTCATTCGTCCATCGGCACATATCTCAAAGGAAGCAGCTCATGATCCAATGGTGGATCAAGGGAAGAAAGATATATGCATTCCTAATTGATGTCATTCCAATCCGGATAAATTGAACTCCTTGTGAGTCACAAACCGAAGCCATCCGACCCTAGATCCTTTAAAATTGTGCGATTGGTGATAGGGGATACAAAAATAGGGCTGCAAGCTATCCAAGCTGCTCATAAGCCTGTCGAACCCGACTAAATTAGGGAACAAACCTTACTCAAATAGCTTATAGAGCTTAGCATGTAAAAGAGTGGTGCCTGAACACCAGAAACATGCAAAATCAAAGAGAAGCCCAGCTTCACATTTATGCAAGCCGAGTTTGACCGATCAACAGCTTCATTGAGCATAGCTAAGCACCAGTAGAAGCGTTATGTATTGCATGATCCGAGCATCCTAAAACTCAACTCAGTCTGGCTCATTTTCATCCCTAATCAAGGAGCAAAATAATAATGATAATAATAATCCATATAGCCTAAGTTTAGCTTCAAATTTTGCTTAGCATATGCATGCTCAACTTCATAATAAAGTTGAGGTAGGTTGTATCTTTCATATGAAAGAATGATCGATCTTTTTTCATAACATCAATATTGGATCACTCTCCACAAAGATCTCGAAGTATTTAGCTGCCTACCCTATCCTCTCCATCCACATAGATCTGCTTTAGTATTTATTAATTTATATAGATCTCAAAGCAGCAATTGCACGATCCAAAGGATTGACGTGGCCAAAGAAGATGAACTATTCTTTCCTATGAAAGGGACAAGCCGAAATTATGGCTCAAAAAGTCATCGAGGATTTGGGTTCCAGGTGTCAGTCTCCTACTCGTCTCTGATTCTCCAGAATTTGAGCGACTATTCAATTAAAGAATCTATCATGTATAAGAGAATGATATTGTTTTTAAGAGCAAGATCAGGCACAAACCTGATCATTAGGTAAGGAAGAAGAAGTACATTAAATAAAAAAACGAAAAAAATAAATAAATAAAATATGTGCATAAAAATCTATCTCGCTGATTATCGGATCATACAAAATTCCCCAAACAATCTGTTGATGAACGGCAATTGTTCCACTCAAAATTAATCTCTGCCGACCCCACTCCGACAACGATTTGAAATGAATAGGCCTAATTGTCCGATTTTAGGAAGTAGAAAAAGAACCTCCTTGCATCATCAATACGATACCAAAATAAATGAAAAAAAATAAAAATATACATATTTGTGGCAAATAAATAAATAAATAAATAAATAAAGCTTCTTCTTTCATCCTTGTTTGCAATTCCAAATCCGTACCCGCCAAATCCTCACCTCTCCGTCCAAACTCCCGCTACAAACCCGGTACTCTTCCTCCCCTTCTCCCTCCCTCTCCGCACCCGGCGGCACCCGCACCGCCGCCACCGACCTCACCCCACTCACGTGACCCTCCAAAGCCCCAACAAAACTATACCCCCTTCCTTCCTCTACCCTCCTCCAAATCCTCACTGTCCGATCACTAGACCCACTGAACACCAAATCCCCCACGCACGCGATACACAGGATCGCCTTCCGGTGTCCTCGCAGCACCCCCGCGACAGCCATAAAATTCGTGCTATCTTCCTTCTCCCACACCAAGATCGAACGGTCGCAGGCCCCCGAGTACAGCACCGACCCGTCGCCGCTCACTGCGAGCGCGTTCACCGCCGACCGGTGCTTCTCCAGCGTCGCCACCAGCCCATGCCGTCCCTTCTCCCCCGCCGACCGCCCCCATACCCTAATCCTCCGATCTGCCGACCCCGTAAAGACCGTCCCGTCGCCGGCGACAGCGATGGCGTTCACGGCGTCCTCATGCGCCGCCACGGATTCGATGCAGCGGAGGTCGGAGGTGCGCCAGATTTTGAGGGTTTTATCCCACGAGACGGAGTAGAGGAGGCCGCCGGAGGCGGCAACGGCGGACACGGCGTCGGCGTGTTGGATCCAGAGGAGCTTCTTGTGGCGCCGGACGGTGATATAGTTGGAGGGGAGGGGGAGGCGGCGGAGGCGGTCGGCGCCAGTAGGGAGGGAGGCGACGAGGTGGTAGCGGCCGGAGCGGGCGGAGCGCTTCCAGGCGCGGATGCGGCCGTCCTGGTGGGCGGTGAAGGCGCGGCCGTCGGGGGAGAAGGCGACGGACTTGACGGACCCGGCGGCGGGGGAGGCGGGGAAGGAGTCGAGGTGGCGGAGGGAGGCGAGGTCGTATATGGAGATCTCGGCAGCGGAGGCGGAGTAGATGAGGGAGGGGGCTGCAACGGCGACGGCGGCAGGTGCTCCGTCGGGGGTGTGGAGGGAGGAGAGGCAGGCAAAGGAGGCTGAGAAGGGAGCGGGGCCTGGGAGGGAGGAGGCGAGGGATTGGAGGGAGGAGAGGGTGATGTGGGAGGCGGAGCCGATGGTGGAGAAGGTGGCGGCGGTGCCGTCGGAGGAGGAGCTGTAGTCGGGGGCGGTGGATGAGGAGAGGTGGAGCGGCCGAGGCGGCGGAGGAGGAGGGGCGGACGGGTCAGCGGCGGTGGAGGAGGTGTGGTCTTCCGCGGCGGAGGGAGACGAGCGGGGGAGGCAGGCGTGGGATAGCTGCATTGGGGGAGAGCGGCGAAGCGAAGGAGAGGAGAGGATGGAGACTTTGTAGGCGCGGTGGAAAAAAGGGCTCGGAGGAGGAGGGAGAAACACGTGGCGGGAGTGTGGGAAATGAATGACGCGGCCCGACAAGCCTAGGACACCGTATCGAAAGGAGGAGATTCACCTTCGTTGCGCGTACGAATCGGAAGAACTCATGACGTCTGTATCTTTCGTGCGAAAGAATGATTGATCTTTGGCAACGTCAACGGTTGGACCTCGCCTTACACTGATGGCAAAGCACTCTACCCGCTTTCCGCCCGCGCAGCCTAAAGCATCTATTGCCCAAACCAACGGTTGATGTTGCAAAAGAGACGGATCATCATTGAACCCAGCTCCCCGGTTATAGACTCGTGTCCACGGATCAAATTTATATCAAAACCTAAATATCTATATCTGAACCTAATTTTAATTATTAATATCGCACACGAACCTAAATATCCAACGAATCTGATCTTAAAGTACTAGATTCCGAATATTCAGATCCGATTCCGAAATCCAAAATTAAGAGAGGAAAAGATGGTTTCGACCTTCTAGGATTTGAAATTGAAAGAGGGAAAGACCGAGAGGAAGACTGAGAGAGGAAGAGAGAAAGCATCCAGTTGCTCATCGGCGATCGGCGAGCAAGATCGAGAGAGGGAGAGAGGAAGATCGAGAGAGGAGAGTCTTTGAGAGGGAGAGAAGAAGATCGAGAGAGGGAGAGAGAAGGAGCGGATCCTGTCGCTCGTCGATTGCCGATGAGTGAGATCGGAAGAGGAAGAGAAAGGGAGGGAGGGGGTTCGACGAGAAATTGAGAGAGGAGAAAGCGAGGGAGGGGGTTCGGCGAGAGATCGAGAGAGAGAGGGGGTCCAACGAGATCGAGAAAGAGAGAGAGAGAGGGAGAGAGTGGATTTGGCGAGAGATTGAGAGAGAAAGAGGATGGGGGTCTGGCGAAAGATCGAGAGAGAGGAAGGAAGAGGGAGGGAGGAGGTCCGACGAGAGATCGAGAGGAAAAAATAAGATTTTTTATTATTTTTAATATATATATATATACTATTTTATTATTTGGATCTCGGATCTATCGGATTTAGGTATTAAATATTTAGAACCTATTCGTTTATGTTATAATTTATCAGGTTTGAATCCGAATCTGGATAAACAAGTCTAATGCTAATACTAGATCCGAACTCATCAGATAAATATCCATGAGTCTTGGGTTTGGACCCGGGCCATTGACAGCTCTACCCGGCCACAGAGAATCATACCTATGATGTCATCATGAGAAGTGGATAATCAGTGACATTAACTTATATACCATATTGTATTGTAATCATCAGTAGTTCTATCATAACTGTCTGGTGTTCAAGAGATGTGACACTAGCCCATGTTCTTTTTATAATGGCTGAGTGTCTTCGGATCTTCTAAAATCGTCAGCTAATTAAAGTTGTTGATAATAGTATGATGCGGTCCTCAGCATCTAGTTAAGGACCATATCCGAAGGTAAAGTCCAATGAGATCGTTCACTTCCTCCTGGCTCCAAAGGATCCGAGTATGAGCTATAGTGACAAGGGCTCTTTTGTAGAAGGAGCAGGACATCCAGATGATGTATGCTACCAAGGTCCACCTCAGTATCTTAGTCGAATCGATGAGTACATCTCAAGATGATGTCCGAAGGTAAAGACCAAGGTAGTATAATCCCATAACACTTACCTCGCTACTTCCAAGCTTGAGATATTTATCTTGAACGAAGGAAGTAGTGGTCATCTATCCGATATGGCAAGTCCGAGTTGTAAGGATTTTAGGTAAACGATCTTACTGCTTCATACTTTTCGGAACCGAATCGACGTGTCGCTTCACAAAATTTGGTGCCAATTCAATTAGTCACTTCGCAAATTGGGGCTTAATTATTAGGGAGATTCGGCATTTCATGGATCTCGTGGCATTTACGAGGGATGGGCAGCTCAAAACAGGATATTATTCCGACCTTGAAAGGTGGGTTTTAACGCACGATTATGGATCGGCCAATTGAGAGTCGCCACATGTCTAATGTTGATTAGTCCGATGTTGTTTTTCACAGATCGGTCTACAGTATGGCTAAATCAGAAGGATAGTGCGATGAAGAGTTGCCTGATCATATAGCTTAGATCTATGCCATGTAGCTAAATTCGGCAGTGTGGGTTTCCAATCTAGACCATCGGGCCACAATATAAATAGGCCCATCCTCCTTCAGGTCCCTTCTTTCTTCTTTGAGTCATCTTCTGGTTAGTTCCTCTTTTCCTCTTCTTATTTTCACTTAATTGTTTGGTCATTTTCTCCTCCATTTGGTTTCTCTATCTTTCAATTTCATTAAAAAATGTCTTCCAATAGTGAGGCTAAGCATCAGAACCATCGAGGTGGCCGAAGCTCTCAGTAGCCTCCTTCCCAAATTGGATCCGAGGTGAGTCCTTGGACTACTACCAAGGTAGGCTCCTTGTCTGGGCACTAAAGCTCTAAACCCTAAGGCTCGGATAGTCCTATGCAAGGGTTCCAAAACTTTTGGGGTCCGGCAACGAGGGGTCGACTATTACTTAAGCTGACCTCAGAAAGCTTTGATCTTTATATTCTATTCTCTCATCTTTCTGGCTCGAAGTTCCAAGCTGGAAAGATCGTGTATTCAGTACTTCAGAGGGTTGAGTCGCAATATACGAAGAGACTCTTTGAGTTGATCTTCGTCTCTCTTTCCATCTTTTGCTTTCAATATTCTTGATTTCTTCCAAATCCTTTCTACTCATACCACTTCGAATTCCATTCGGATGATCGTCATTTTCATTATCTTGTGTGACTAGCTCAGCATCCAACCGAGGACTTCGCTCTTTAAAGAGTTGTTCATCCTGAAGAAGCATCCCTATAAAAAAGGATGATGATACTTTTCTCCTCAGTATGGATGCAGGTTCATTATCATCAGTAATAGTTGAGCTTGTACAAGATGTAAACCATGGGTCGACATTACAAAAGAAGATCAATCATTCTTTTTCCCTTGGGATGTAGCTAATAGAAGCTAAGCATGCACAACACATAATAATTGTTGAACAAGAATGATATGCTATAGCTTCACTAATCCCATTGTGCATGAAGATATATGAATATATGTATGAAAATCTCCACTCAAATCCAATCAAATTAAGTTCAGATAATAGAATCTCATATTGATGATTCAAGCAGTTGAATGAGAACATACATACATATATACATGCATGTGTGTAGAACATGCAATGCCAATATCAGCATGCATCTCTGATCATATATGTCATTTCATGCATTTTCATAGATAATTAGGATGCTTGATGCCATATTATTAGACCATTAAATAGTTCAATAAGCATTGTATTTTATCTTGCTCCGCTAAGACAAAGAAAAGAGTTAGATTGGAGGATGGATGTAGAATGGTATGAAAAAGCAAAGAACAGAATCATTGAATGAAATTGTGTCCAATTACGGTGTTGGCGTCTTGCACAGGAAAAGTGCACCAGATTGAAATTTCTTTTTTTTTTCTTTTTTTTTAGTAGAAGATTGAAATTTCTATTGAGGATAGAGATGAGCATGTAACTAAAAGAAAATGAAAAGATACGTAGGTGAGCTTTGAAGTTATAATAACAAAATATAAACTAATAGCTTTCTGGCGAAGCCAAGCTCAAATATTTGGACTGCATCACAGAGAATCTTTGGAATCATGAGCAAGAGAAAAGACATGATTCTTCCATTTGATGGTTTCACCAATACACGGAGCTCTCAAACCAAGAGTGGTTGCTATTACCTAAGACCAAAGATGCGATAGTTCCCAAAAGAAATTTCTATTCAGAAGAATAAGCGAAAAAACAAGCGAAAATAACTTACTCTTATGACCATGAAATTAAATTTTTATTGAGGCTTAATGGCGTAAATGAGAAAAGTTGAAGCATTGCACAAACTGGTCCAACTGGTTTCTTCGACAGTGGATCATAAATTAATGCCCTTTTATTATGTCATGAGCGATAGAAGAGACTTGCATTTATCAAACAGCTCCATTTGTAATATCGTAGTTTTCTAAAAATTAATGAGTAATTATAAGGATTTATGGTGCTCCCAAGTCTTGGGAGGCCATAGGAGGAGTCAGTATTGGCTTCGAAAGTCTAGAATAGATGTAGTCCTAGGGCTAGAAAAGAAGTTGTCCTAGGGTAGAGATGGTCTATAGCTCTGCATAGACTCGAGGTTCAGGTGTGAAGTTCTTAAGGAGCTTGGTAGGTGCTCTGAAAATCTATAACATAAGATGGAGCAAAGGACCAAAGCCAGGAGAAAAATCAACTAAGACAAGGACTGACACATAGATGGGCTGGCTAGGATACGCAGTCAAGCCGGCTTGGATTGAGATCGAGTCGGCTTGGGGTGTAGTCGAGCCAGTTGTCTCAGACAGATATAAGATAGGATTTGGACTAGATGCAGTTGAGTTAGCTCGGCGTCTGATAGAGTCGGCTCAATGATGGCGTATAGAACAGGATGAATTTTCTATTTGATCTTAGATTGGGATTAATCTAAGGGATCTTAAGATCTAGTCCAATAAGATCTTAAAGTGGCTAACTCATGTATAGATCGGATTTAGATCCAGGGAATGAAAGCATGGGAGATATGAGTATACATGGGCTCGGTGAGTGCTTTTATGTATTGGGTTAGTCTAAAAAAATTTTTTAGCTAGAGTTTGGGTTTATTAGGATTCATGTGGTATAGTAAAAATTCTAGGGTATATAAATCTAGGTATTATAATCTTTACAATAAGTGAAAATAATATAGAGATTTTTTTCTTAACTCTCTTCTCTCTTTTCTCTTTGATTTCAATACCAAGTCCTAAGTGCTGCCATCAATTTTTGCTAATCTTCATATTTCTATATTAACGCCTAGGTTCATGCAAGAGATCAGATCTATCAAACTGTAGTTTCGAGCAACCGTAGGCATAATAATTGCTATCAAAGCAATATTGATTATTTCAACGAGTGGTATCAGAGCTCGATTGAGCGTGAAGGAGAAAGAAGATCAGGTTTCAGTAGAGATCAGTAGCGAGATTCAGATCTAAGACTTTTTTTTCAGACTTCATGAGAAAGAAAGAGATCTAAAGGCTGTTGTCCATTGTTCTTAGTTAAAGTAATTTTTAGATCTACCTGTTGGCTATTTTTTATTTGATTTGATCATGAAGAATAGCGAACTGAAGGTAGAATTTGAGAAGTTTGATGGAAAGAGTAGTTCCATGATGTGGAAGATTAGGATGGAAGATCTACTGATTCAGATGAGGCTGAATTCGATCTTAGAAAATAGACCGAAGGAGATGACAGACAAGGAGTGAAAGTCCTTAGAGAAAAAGGCATGTGTCATATTAGGGCTTGTCTAGTAGATGAGGTGCTGTATGGTGTACTGGAGGAAAAGGCACTTAAGAATTTATGATCGAGGTTACATCAATTGTACAAGAAAAAGAATATATATAATAAGTTGATGCTGAAGAAGCAACTGTACAGCCTTCGAATACAGAAGGACGAGGATATTACAGGACATATTCAGCAATTCGACCAGATGAGCATGGACTTGCTCAACATTGGGGTGAAGCTCGAAGAGAAGGACAAGAATTTATTGCTGCTATATTCGCTATCCGAGTGCTTCGATCCATTGGTAACTACGCTACTGTATTACAAAGAGACACTGATGTACAAGAAGATCATATCAATGCAAAGGTCCAATAAACAGTCAAAATGGATGACGAAAAGGAAGGTCTTCTAGGAGGGTCTAACAATTTTAGAGAGGCCAAGAAAAAAAAGAAGGGCGAGCAGAGGGGCAGCAAGGGATCCAAAAAATACTTTAAGTATAGTAAAGCAAGACACTTTGAGCAAAAGTATCCACTTTGAAAAAAGTACAAGAAAGAAAAAAAATCGGATTTCATTGGTTCAGTCACCGAAAGTGAAGAGTCGGATGAGCTCTTGTGGTCTCAGAGGAGCCTACGAGATGTAGTGTATCCAAGATAGCTTCGAAGGGATCCATGGAGTGCGGAGGATCCGAAGGAGCAGCGACGGTGTTCTAGGTGCAGCGGCAAGCCCAGCAGTGTAGCACTGGATGGTTGGCATCGAGGGCTCAGTTACAGAGTCAGCTTCTACAGCATAGGAGGGACTTCAGTTTTAGATGGACCATCAGATAGAGATGGCTTTACAAGTAAAAAGAAATATGACATGAATTCAAAGCAAAGGAGTGCAGGAGGATCAATATCATAGCACCAATGTCGGAGATGCATGATTTCAGATGAAGCAGCACATGCGGAAGGACAGACGAAGTTCTGAGGAGACCGTCTTAGGGTATACAATGAGTACCGACATAGGATTCCTGCAGATTCTCCATGAAAGTTCAGAACAAATAATGTAGCTGCCAAGCAGAAGGATGCCTATAATTTTCAGGATGGTGCTTAGGTGCAAGCCAAGATCTTCAACGATGGAGGCAGACATCCCAAAGATCTCAAAGAAAGCTCAGCAACTGAGGAAGGATGGCAGTGGCAAGGTGTGCACAAGTAGCTGTCAAGGCATGCATCGATAGTAGGATTGTACAGGAGAACATTGCCAGGTGTACCAAGGCTTGGATGCACCAAGATGGAGATTGTAAAGATTTATGATGCTCTCAAGCCTTAAGAGGCCATAAGAGGAGTCAGGATGTTAGCTCCGAGAGTCTAGGATAGGTGTGGTCCTAGGACTAAGATAGAAGTTATCCTAGGATGGAGGCGATCTATAGTCCTGCACAGACTTGAGGTTTAGGTGTGAGAATCTTGAGGGGCTTGGTGGATGCTACGGAGACCTGGGACACAAGGTGATGCAAAGAACCAAAGCCAGAAGAAGAATCAGCCAAGACAAGGGGCTGACACACAAGCGAGCTGACTTGGATATACAGTCGAGCTGGCTTGGGCTAAGATCGAACCAGCTCGGAGTGCAATCAAGCTGGTTATCTCAGACAGATAGAAGATAGGGTTCGGGCTAGCCATAGTCTAGCCAGCTTGACTTTTGATAGAGCCAGCTCGACGATGGCCTATAGAACATGATGGATTTTCTATTTGGTCTTGGATTGAAATTAATCTAAGGGATCTTAAAGCCTGATCCAATAAGATCTTAAGGTGGCTAACTCATGTATGGGTTAAGTTTAGATCCAGAAAATGAGAGCATGGGAGATATAGGTGTACATGGGCTTAGTGAATGCTTTCATGTATTGGATTAGTCTAGGAGAGTTTTTCAGCTAGAGTTTGGATTTATTAGGGTTCATGTGGTATAGCAAAAATTCTAGGATATATAAACCTAGGTATTGTAACCTTTACAATAAGTGAAATCAATACAGAGCTTTTCTTCCTAACTCTCTTTTCTTTTTTCTCTCTGATTCCAATGCCAAGCCTTAGGTGTCACCATCAACTTTTACTTTTTTTCGTATTTCTGGATTAACACCCAGATTCATGCAAGATATTGGATTTATGACTATGATTTCGAGCAGTCGTAAGTATAATAATTGGTATCAGAGCAATACCGATTATTCCAACAGTAACTGTATACATAAGTTATCGAGATGTGAAAGCCTCTTAAAATAAACATGATTTTTATTATGTTGCAATTATATCACTTAGCTACCAGCTCTATGAAGTAAAGAACTACTAACTGCTTTTTTCTTCACAAATAACATATGCTCTGGAAGCAAGCCACCCTCGCAAGATCACATCGACCATTGTACCATCATCATACCAAAGGTTTTTTTCCCCTTTGATTGGATGGTTACAATTGCCTTTTTTTGTTTGCCTAACTTAATCCTTATCTTCTTTTTGTGTTGTCTTTAGTATAATTATGCATGCATCCATGGTACAATAAACCAAAAAAATAAGTAAAAGGCAAATACTCCCATATAATAATAGAAGCACACTAAAGTAAGGGTGGCAATGGATTGGATATGGATTGGATCGACCAATATCCATACCCACCCTGATAGAAAAAAATCATATCCATATACTCCCCCTACCCATCTCGGGTTGAGTCGGATATACTCAAATCAATCTTCCCTTCTCTTTTTCCCATCTTCACCATCGCCCCACCACTGCCCATGGTACTTCCACCAAGATTAAGATCTCAAAACCACAAGGGACCAACTCACACCGCCACAACTCGCACAAAATACCATATGCTCAAGTAAAAACCCCAACCAGAACCTAAAAACCCCTCCGATTTTTCTTAGACACTGCCCTTCCCTAACTAGCAACCGGGACAAACGCTGCCATAACTTGTATAAAATTATTTATGCTCAAGAAAAAACCTCAATCAAAACCTAAAGAACCCCTCCTTCCGATCTCCCTCAAATGCTCTCCTTTCCCATATATAGATCTCAAAAAAGGAGAATGAAATGAAAAGAAAAGGAATTGAAAAGAAAAAAAATAATCAATCTATCTGGAAAAAAGTCTCATCTATTTTTTTTTTTAATGTCTTTCCTTTGTTTTTCATTGATTTTTTCATGTTTTCTCCCATTTTTCCTTTGGTTTTTCCATCCTCAAGAGTCTCGATTGGGTGGGAGGCTTGGAGTGGCTGAATAGGGAAGCTTAGACGATGGCTAGGGTTCTAACTTTAGTTAACTACCGCTTGGGATGGGGGAGGGGCGTGGGGACCTGCCGGCCACCACTAGGGCTCTCGATTGTGTGGGATGCTTGGAGTGGCTGAATAGGAAAGCTTAGACAATGGCTAGGATTCCAACACCAGGCCACCACCACTAAGAATGAGGGAGGAGGTGGGGACCTGTCGGGCAGCCTAGATGATGGCTAGGGTTCCAACATTGGGCCACCACCACTAGGGATGGGAGAGGGGGGTGGGGACCTACCAGGCCACTGCTAGGGATAGGGAAGGAGAAGTGGAGACCTATCGAGCTACCACTAGGGGTGGGAGGGAGGAGTGGGGACCCGCTAGCCACCAAGTGAGAGAGAGAGAGGGTGAGAGGCCAAGGGAAGGGGGGCATGTGTTTGACGTAAACGAGATGGAGAGAAGAGGAGCAAGTTTGATGTAAATGAGAGAGAGGGGGGTGTTTAAATTTAAATAAAAGATATATGGTGGCGGGTTTGGGATGAGGTATACTATTATCCATTTTCGATCTAAATCAATTTTGGATATATTTTATAAAATCCATACCTGCTTCATCTCTTAATTGGATCTGTTGAGCATAATGATTTTTACATCCACACGCTGACCTACAGTCAGCAACACCAATAGATAACCGGTGCCACTGACCAAGCGACAAACTATGATCGATTGATTATTGGCTTCATCGATTAAATATCAATCAATTTGGTGCCCGATGTATAACCGACGATGGACAAACGATCGATCAATAGTCAATTTTATTTAATCAACTGTCGATCGGACCAACAATCGACTCATTGACTTTCAATCAACTATCCAAATAGAATGACCCCAACCACCAATGAACAATTGAACGTTGAGATATGATTGGCACGACCGACATATAGTCGATACGACCTATATTCACACTGCATGATGTACATAACGGTTTCCATGATCAGATAATGAGCATTAAATGCTCACTTAATACCGGAATAAATGGAGCCCATAATTTTTAATCGTTACAGATGGTTACTACTACATTCCTTTATAAAAAAGAGGTAAACCAGGTACTTTGGTAAGGACATTCTGGACTAGAACTCTGCCTATTTTAATTCAGATTATCCTCTTCTTCAATCCTCTACTGACTTAGGCATCGAAAGATTCCCACCGAAAAATATTTCAGTAAGCATGGACTTCCTTTTCAGATAATTTTCTCTGACGATAGGTGCATCAGAGGATTGACCGCAATAGATTGGCACGTCAGAAAGGAAGAAAAAGATCAAAAAAATAGATTGTTCTACAAAGATGCCTAAAACATGTACCCAATACTTCATTGGCTCCACCAGGCAATCTTCCCACCGGAAATACCGACTCCCTCCTCCACCCCCAATGGAAGAGCCCAATTTTACACATCCAGCAACTCCAGCAGATGCTTAAACCCAATAGTTTGCTGGTTTAATGCAGCAAATATATATCTTAATGGAGGCTCTCCACAACCTTCAAAACAACAACTGGTGATAGAAGAACCACCGGCACAATCTATACCATCAAGACACCGTCGCCTCTCTCCATGACGATCTTTATCTCCTTCATCTGAATGGCGATCGACTCAATACTCTCACTGCAATGACCCATCACCATCGTGGCACTCCCGTCGTTCTCAAAAATTGACTTCTCTTTCTCTTTGATGCAGTATTAAAAAGGGAAAGAGGCCGCGATCGCCATCTTCTTCACCTTCTTCAGGGGATTCTACCCTTGGATTTTTACAACTACAGCGGCTTGATGATCATGAGCGCAAATTCAAGAAAATCGACCGCAAACTCATCCGACTGAAGGTGAATAATCGGGGAGGTTCCGATGACTCTAGCATTCATACAGCTTTCCCATTTTCTCAATAAATTATGGATGACCAATCCCTAGTTGGTTCAAAATGCTATAAGTGAAACCGTACGATGGTTACACAGATCCGATTGATCATTTAGAGAGTTACAAAACTCTCATGATGATCCAAAGGGCCTCCAACGCCCTTTTCTACAAAGGCTTTCCAGCAACTCTTTGGAAAGCTGCTCGAGCCTGGTATTCTAGGCTGAAATTGGAAAGTATTCATTCTTTTGAGTAGCTAGAAAATTCATTTGCTACCTACTTCAGCACCAACTGAAGGATGCCACAGACGGCCAACGGTCTCTTTTCCATCAAGCAAAATGAAGAAGAGACATTACGAGATTTTGTGGCGTGTTTTAATGCTGCCAAACTTGAGGTCAAGGATCTCAGTGAAGACATGGCTATTTCAGCCATGAAAAGAGGTCTGAAGGGATCAAGGTTCACTTACTCTCTAGATAAGAACCACCCACGGACCTATTCAGAACTTTTAGACTGCACGTTTAAACATATCCGCATGGATGAAGCTGCTTCTGACCATCGTCGAGCGGAAGGCAAAGGCCAGAAGAAGAAAAGCAAAACTCCTGCCAAGTCAAGTCGATAGTCAACTGATCGAAGAGCTTTGCCATCTCAATAGAATCCAAGGCCAAATAGATTCGGCATGAAATTCAATTTCTATATACCTATTATTGGGGATAAACCCTACTCCTATCGAAGTTCAGGCTGATGCTCAGCCTAATGCAATCGATAGTCACAAAAAAGCTTCAGCGGACGAGCCTTAGCCAAACTCCTTCCGGATATCCCTTCAGTCGAACCCTATGGGAGTCGAACTTTCTCTGGATCTCTCTTTTAGTCGGACTCCTATAGGGGCCAAACTCCTTTCGAACATCCCTTCAGTCGAACTCTACGGGAGTCGAACTCTTCTAGCGGTCGAATCCAATCGAACTCTATGAAAGCCGAGCTCCCTCCGAATTCTCCTTCGGTCAGGCTTCTACGATAGCCGAACAACCATGACTCGACCCAGGGGGAAGCTTCGCACCCATTCTATCAAAAAATTCTGGAGATCAACGACCATGAAAATCTCTTGGATCAAAGGCTCTTAAAAATGAGCCGACAAATCGAAGAGCTCCGTCACACTTTCTCTTCGCACGGTAATGATATTTATACTGATCCTCCTTTTTTGTAGAGAATTATGTAGGAATCGATCTCACCGAACTTCAAGCTCCCATAATTTGAGAGTTATGATGGAACCACCGATCCAATCGATCATTTGAAGGCCTTCCGAATGATAATGTTGCTCCATGATGCGCCAGATGCTATTTTGTATCAAGCTTTCCTATCTATCCTCAAGGAAGCCATCAAAAACTGGTACTCAGCGCTTAAGTCGAGTACCATCTATCGTTTGATCAGATGAGCCATCAGCTCGCAGCTCACTTCATCAGTAGCCGATGTTCGCATCGAGATTTAAATTCTCTGATGATCGTCAAGCAAAAGGAGGAAAAATCCATCCGGACTTATATCATCCGATTTAATGCAGTCGCATTAGAGGTCCAAAATCTGGATCAATTAGTCACCATGGCCACTCTCAAGGGCGGCCTCTAGAAGAATGATTTGTTCTCCCTAAAAAAGAAGTACCCCAGAGACTTCGCTGATGAGCTAAAGGTTATGCCCAGGTTGAAGAGGCCTTCAAGGCCAAAGATGATGAAGCCTTTGGTGAGCGATGAATTGGCAGGTCGGACAGGCTCATCGAAGAAGAAAAGTCGAGTGAAGTTCGACCGCATTTTTGGACTCCTTCTGGGCACAAGCGAGCTCGAACTTCCCTCCGAGTTTGGAGGCAGGGAAGCCCCGATGGAAGGGCATGCCGAGGTTCTCTTCAATGAAGATTTCATAACTACGTCCTCCTTAATGCTCTAAAAATTCAAGTACTGATGAAAATCAGGAAGCAACTGTCGAGACCGGAGAGGATGCATTCTCATCCCAGCAAGTGCAATTCTAATAAGTTCTATCTTTATCATCATGACCACGGTCACGACACTGAGGAGTGCATCTAACTTTAGGATGAGATCGAGGAGCTCGTCAGGTGAGACAGACTTAGCCGATTCCTATGGAGATGGTCTGAAGGATGAGAAGATCGATCGAGGGCATTACCGTAGCCCGAACCACCAAGGACGGAGGACCAACAAAAAGATCGGCCATCTCTCAACATCATCAATACCATCTCGGGGGGACTTCAGCAAGTAGAGGTCGGTGGATCCAAAGGATCGGTAAAGAGATGGAGGGTCGAGGAACCCATGATCTTTATCGAGGTAGATGCTCAGGGGGTCCAGTTCCCACACAATAACGTGGTTGTAATCGCTTTAAATATTACCAACTATGATGTACGCCGTATTTTGATAGATAATGGAAGCTCGATCGATGTATTATTTTATGATGCTTTTTCAAAAATGTACTTATTCGATGATCGCTTGGGACCTATGAACTCTCCATTGATAGGCTTCACTAGCGATGCCATACCAGTTGAAGGCATAATTACTTTGGCTGTGACTGCGGGATAATGCCCGAAATTGGCTAAAGTATAGGTTGATTTTTTAGTCGTAAAGACTCCATCTGTCTACAATGCTATTCTCAGCCGACCTAGTCTAAATGCACTTTAGGCGGTGGTATCAACCTATTATTTAAAGATGAAGTTTTTAACTAGTCACAGGGTCGGAGAGGTCAGGAGAGATCAGGCTCTGGCAAGGCACTGCTACTTAATCATCCTGCATAAGGAAGGACGGTCCGACCCTTATTTTATTGATGGACTGGATGTCCGTAATGACCTCATAGAGGAGCAAGGCGGGCCTATGGAGGATCTCATCTCTATACCCTTAAATGACAGAAACGTGGAGCACGCGGTGCAGATCGGCTCCAACTTAGGAGATGAGGTTCGGAAGCAAGTCGTTACCTTTCTTAGGAGAAATACAGACGTCTTCACCTAGACCCCAGCGGATATGCCGAGAATTGATACTGAGGTCATGGAACATCAGCTGTCCATTGATTCAAAGCATCGATCGATTAGGGAGAAGATGCGCCACCACGCCCTGGAGAGGCAGAAAGTGATCGTCGAAGTAGTAGACAAGCTCCTCAAAGCTAGATTCATCCGAAAGATTAATTATCCGACCTAGGTCTCAAACATGGTCCTCGTCAAAAAGGTGAACAACAAGTGGAGGATGTGCGTAGACTTTAAAAAGCTGAACAAGGTCTATCCAAAAGACGGCTACCCTCTACCCAGGATTGATCAACGGGTGGATGCGACCTCGGGCCATAAGCTTCTCATCTTCATGGATGCCTTCTTCGATTATAATCAGATATGGATGGTGCCTGAGGACGAGGAGAAAACCGCTTTCGTTACTGACTGTGGTCTTTATTGTTATAGGATCATGCCCTTTAGACTCAAAAATATAAAGGCAACATACCAGCATCTGATCAACAAGATCTTCAAAAAATAGATCGACTGCAACATGGAGGTGTACGTGGATGACATGCTCATCAAAAGTCGAGCTTCTATAGACCACCTCATCGATCTTGAAGAGACCTTCGACGTGCTCAAGAAGCACAAGATGAAACTGAACCCAGTCAAGTGCACCTTTGGTGTGACCTCCGAGACGTTTCTGAGATTTATGGTATCGAGGCATGGGATTGAAGTAAACTCTGAGAAAATTCAAGTCATTCAGAAGATGACTGCTTCAAAAATGATCAAAAAAATTTAGCGTCTGATTGAAAAAGTAGCATCCCTAAATCACTTCATCTCGAGGTCGACCGAATGATATATGCCCTTCTTCTGAGTTTTCAGACAACCAAAGAACTTCTATTGGATGGCGGAGTGCCGACGGATATTCGAAGAGCTTAAAAACTATCTCGACTCACCCCCACTGTTGACAAAGCCTAAATCCGAAGAGAAATTATTTCTGTACCTAGCAATCTCTCCGATGGCTCTGACGGCAGTCTTGGTCAAGGAAGAAGCAAAGATGCAGCGATCGGTCTACTACATAAGTCAAATCCTGAGGGATGTAGAGATCAGGTACTCTAGGTTAGAAAAATTGACTTACTATCTTCTAATTGCTATCAGAAGACTTCGATCTTATTTTCAGGGGTACACCATAACGGTCCTCATGGACCAACCAATAAAAGCAGTCCTTCATTGAACGGATACTTTCGGAAGAATTGCAAAATGGGCGATCGAGCTTACGAAGTTTGACATCAACTATCAACCCCGGTCATCGATCAAGGCATAGATATTGATAGATTTTATGGTAGAATGTGCTATTTTAGTTGAAGCCGAGCTTGAATAGAACGAGATCAGTGCCCTGCTATCACGATCGAACCTCTTCGAGGAAAGTGCCGATCTTCTTGAAGACTTTTGGGCTCTGTACGTGGATGGTTCGTCCAACTCCGCTAGAGCAGATATGGGGTTGGTCTTAGTCAGCTCCGAGGGAGTCATCGTCAAGTATGCGCTACGCTTCGAGTTTCCTATGACTAACAACGGAGCCAAATATGAAACGCTGATCGTCGGGTTAAAGATAGTAAGAGAATTGAAAATAGATCAACTTCAAGTCTACAGTGATCCCCAATTAATGATCGACCAAATTAGTGGCAGCTATAAAGTGCGGGAGGAAAGCATGATGAAATACCTTAGGAAAGTGAAGGATTTGACTCCAACCTTTGGCAATTTTGGCGTTCGATAGATTCCAAAGGCAGAAAATGTAAGAGCCGATCTTCTCTCTAAGTTGGCCACTTCAGTCCCAGCCGAACTATCCAAAGAAGTATTTTTGGAGACTCTGAAGTGCCCAAGCCCAAAGAAATCTTAGGTCATTTTGCAGACGGAGCTCGAGCCGAGCTGGATTGATCCATTGGTCATCTACCTTAAGGAGGGAGTCCTTCCTCATGACCCAAAAGAAGCTCGAAAGCTCAAAAATCAAGCCTCTCGATATGTTTTGTATGAGAGCAGGTTGTATAAGAGGTCGTACTCGCTACCGCTGCTAAATATCTTCGACCTTCAGAGATCGACTCCGCGCTGTGGAAAGTACACGAGAAAATTTGTAGAAGTCACGTAGGAGCCAGGTCCCTGTCATAAAAACTACTTCAACAAAGATACTACTGGCCGACCTTATTTCATGATTTCGTGAAGTATGTTAAGAAATATGACCGCTGTCAGAAGAATGCAAAAGTACAAAGATAGCCGACCTCTGAGCTTACTCCGCTAAGTGCACCTTGGCCATTTGCGCAATGGAGAATGGACATACTTGGCTCTTTTTCAATGACGTCTGGGTAGTGAAAGATCCTCCTGATCGCGATCGACTATTTCACCAAATAGATCGAAGCAGAACCACTAGCAAAGATTACCAAGGTCAAGGTATAGGACTTCATCTGAAAGTTGATAGTCTGTCAGTTCGGTCTGTCCCGAACTCTCATAATCGATAATGGACGATAGTGCGCTGGGATGAGGTTCGCCGAGTTTCGTAAAAATCTAAACATCTTCCATCACTTCACATCGGTAGCACATCCATAAGCCAACAGGGAAGCTGAAATGATCAACTGGACTCTACTGCAAGGCATCAAGACGAGGCTCGATAGAGCAAAGGAGGCCTGGGTGGACGAACTCTACCATGTGCTCTGGACGTATCGAACTACACAAAGCTTGCCGATTGGTGAAACACCATTTGCCTTGGCCTTTGGCATGGAGGCAGTCATCTCGATTGAACTTAAGCTTCCGTCAGTACGGGTCATAGCTTTCAACGAGCAGCATAACCCATAGGACCTCAGAGTCAATCTCGACCTGCTGAAAGAAAAAAGAAAGGAAGCCCACGTTCGGATGGTAGCCTATAGATAGAAGGTGGTTAGGTACTACAACTCCAGAGTTAGAAGTAAGACATTCAGAGTGGAGGACTTAGTGCTTCGACGAGTCATCATCTCTCAGCCTCAGAGCCAGGAGAAGCTCACCCCAAATTGGGAAGGCCCTTATGAAGTGGTGGAGGTCATTTGGTGCAAAACTTATCACTTGAAGAAGCTCGAAGGAACAATGCTTCCACGATCTTGAAATTTAAAAAATATGAGGATGTACTACCAGTAATCTTCCTTCAATAAAACTCCTTTATCTCAGCATTATTATTTTCTGGTGTAAGAATTATGTGATGACAGAAAAGAAGTAACTAAAAGTGGCCATGTTTGGAACAGGAGGAGAACCTCATCCTAACATAAGTAAGTCGAAGGTCTCGTTCATCTTAGATGAGATTGGGGGAGAGGTCTTGACAATGATTCTTATGTGCCCCCACAGTCCGTTAGGAACAAGAGGAGAACCTCATCCTAACGTGAGCGAAGTCAAAGGCCTCATTCATCTTAGACGAGATAGGGGGAGAGGTCCTGACAACGGCCCTTATGTGCCCCCACAGTCTGTTAGAAATAGGAGGAGAACCTCGTCCTAACACGAGCGAAGTCGAAGGCCTCATTCATCTTAGATGAGATAGGGAGAGAGGTCCTGATAATGGCCCTTATGTGCCCCCACAGTCCGTTAAGAATAGGAGAAAAATCTCATCCTAACGCAAGCAAAATCGAAGGCCGAGCTTCAGAGTCTACGTCAATAGGAGATAAGCTCCCCCGAGCTTCTACCTTGGCTACTAAAGATGAGATCTCCTTCGAGCTTCTTCGTTGGCAAGAGATAAGATCTCCCTCGAACTTCTTCATCGGCAAGAGATAAGATCTCCTTCGACCTCGGCTACTGAAGATAAGATCTCTCCCAAGCTTTAACCTCGATTGGAGATAAGATCTCTTCCAAGCGATCGAGCCAACCTCTGCTGTAGGAGATAAGATCTCTCTCGAGATTTAACCTCAGCTGCAGGAGATAAGATCTTTTCCGAGCTTCAACCTCGACTGTAGGAGATAAGATCTCTCCCGAGCTTTAACCTCAGCTACAAGAGATAAGATCTACCCCAAGCTTCAACCTCGATCAGAGATAAGATCTCTTCCGAGCGACCGAGCTAACCTCGACTGTAGGAAATAAGATCTCCTTCGAGCTTTAGCCTCGACTGTAAGAGATGAGATCTCCTTCGAGCTTCAACCTCGACTACAGAAGATGAGATCTTCCCCCGAGCTTCAACCTCGACTGCAGGAGATAAGATCTCCCCGAGCTTTAACCTCAGCTGCAGGAGATAAGATCTCCCCCAAGCTTAAACCTCGACTGCTGGAGATAAGATCTCTTTCGAGCTTTAACCTCGACAGTAGGAGATAAGATCTCTCCCAAGCTTCAACCTCAACTGTAGGAGATAAGATCTCTCCTGAGCTTGAACCTCGACTGTTGGAGATAAGATCTCCTCCGAGTTTGAACCGCGACTGTAGGAGATAAGATCTCCCCCGAGCTTCAACTTCGATCAGAGATAAGATCTCTTCCGAGCGATCGAGTCAATCTCGGCTAGAGATAAGATCTCTTCTGAGCTTTAAAGCCTTTGCCAACAGAAGATAAGATCTCTCCCAAGCTTTAGCCTCGACTATAGGAGATAAGATCTCCCATGAGCTTCAACCTCAGCTGTAGGAGATAAGATCTCCCTCGAGCTTGAACCCCAACTACTGGAGATAAGACCTCTCCCGAGCTCAACCTTCAACCTCGGCTGTAGACAAGATCTCCCCCAAGCCTTAACTTCGATGCCAACCTCGATTGGAGACAAGATCTTTTTCGAGCGTCAATCTCAACGAGTGTGGAGCTCGAAAAAGGACTTTGGCAGTCATCTTTTCGTACTTCCTTCCTTCAAATTTCAAACTCAAAAGTGGGAGAACTATTATTGAAGATAAATTTGCTCCCACCGAAGTCCAGGCTGATGCTCAGTCTAATACAATCGGTAGTCACGAAAGAGCTTTAGTGGATGAGCCTTAGCCGAACTTCTTTCGGACATCCTTTTAGTCGAACCCTATGGGAGCCGAACTCCCTCTGGATCTTTCTTTCAGTTGGACTCCTACAGGAGCCAAACTCCTTCCGAACATCCCTTCAGCCAAACTCTATGGGAACCAAACTCTTCTAGTGGCTGAATCCAACCAAACTCTATAGGAGCCGAACTCCCTTCGGATCCTCCTCCGATCGAGCTTCTATGGTAGTCGAACTTTCTTCGGATCCTCCTTCGACTGAGCTTCTGCGGTAGCCAAACTTCTTCCAAAATTTTTTTCGATCGAATTCCTTCAGGAGCCGAACTCCTTTCGATCGCTCCTGCAGTCGGATTTCTCGAGGAGCCGAACTCCTTCTAGATCGCTCTTGTAGTTGGATTTCTTCAGAAGCCGAACTTTTTTTGATCGCTCCTGTAGCCAAATTCCAATAGAAGCCAAACTTCTTTCGGATCACTCCTACAGTCGGATTTCTCTAAGAGCCGAACTCCTTTCAGATTGCTCCTACAATCGGACTCCTATAGGAGTCGACCTCATTCCAGATTACTCTTACAGTCAGACTCCTTCAGCTCAGTCGAACCTCGAACGCATGCTTCCACTAGTTGACATGGCTGCCACTACCAGTCTGGCGATATCGCTCTCTCCGAACGACATGGCCGCCGCACTAATCTGGCGACACCGCTTTTTTCAGACGACATGGCCATCGCTACCAGTCTGGCGACATTGCTCTCTCCGAATGATATGACTGCCACTATCAATCTGGCGATATCGCTCTCTCCGTAACCAGCCCATGCGGTCCACGATCGAACGACATGACCATCATTACCAGTCTAACGACACCTCACTCTTCGTACCGAATTTCATGTGGCCATGAGTGGTCCGCTACCAGACGGTATGATCGTCACCTTCAATCAAGCTCCATCTATAAAAAGAAATCCTTCAGATATATTTTTTCCAAGCTCTCTTCTTTTTCTTAAAACTCTGCCAAACTCTCTCTTCAGTACTCTATTTCTGTTGGCCAGAAGAGCTGACTTGATCGTTAGAGGGTCCTATCGGTGCCACCACCATCGACTCCGGATGGAACTTTATTTTGTAGGTCATCGATGGCGACCTCATCCTTCTCCACTCCAACTCGATCTAGCGTCAACCAAATTCTGCACCAACAATATCATTGATTGCTCCTCGCACATAAATTTTAATAAAAATTGAAGGAGCAGAATATATACGATGCCCCCCATCGATGAAGGCACCGTTCGAAAGTTGAAATCAAAAAAAGTACTATCAATTTCATCATGATCATGATCATGATACTGAGCATTGCATCTAACTCAAGGATGAAATTGAGGACCTAATTCATCGAGGATTCCTTGACAAATTCCGACACGACCCTTCGGCCCCAACCAACCAATAACCACAACATTAACCGAAGGAAGCGAATGATAACCGACCTATGGTCAGAGTCATTAATATGGTCTCCAGGCGATCCAGAAATTAGGGGGTAACTTTCAAAGAGGAATCGGCCAAAAAACAACAGAACAATAATTTAATTTTCTTTTCGGATGATGATGTAAACATAATACAAACTTTTCATAATGATGTTGTCGTTGTGTCGACAATGATAGCTAATTATGATATAAAAAAAAATCCTTGTAAATAGTAGAAGCTCAACTGATGTTCTATTTTACTCGTTCTTTTCTCAAATGCAATTACCTACTGGTCAACTATGGAAAATCACAACGCCATTAATCGGTTTCACTAGAGATGCAGTCGACATAGAAAGAGAAATTATGCTCCCCCTCACTGTAGGAATGGAATCTCAACAAAGCATAATTCAAGCCACATTTATAGTTGTCCGAGTTTCTTTGGCTTACAATGCCATACTTAGACGACCTACACTCAATGCTTCAAAAGTGGTGGTGTCAACCTTCTATCTATTGGTCCAATTCTCCGACAAGGAGTGATGAAATGCGAGGAGATCAATAACTCACACGATCTTGCTTCACGATTTTCATCGAAGGAACAAAGTCGAAAGAACCTCTTACGCTCGATAAATTAGATCAGAGAAAAATTGAAGAAAGAGGGAAAATAACTGAACAATTAATATCGATCCCCTTACAAGAAGTAGATCCCACGAAAACTGTCTCAATCAAATCTCGATTGAACGAACAAGAAAAAAGGCCAAATAATAGACCTGCTAAAGACGAATGCCGATATATTTGCTTGATCAGCAACTGACATGCCAGGTATTTCTCTAGAAATAATAACTCACCGACTGAACATCAATCCGAATGTTAAGCTGGTGAGACAAAAGAAAAGATCATTTGCCCCAGAAAGACAAAAAATCGTTGATGAAGAGGTAGATAAACTTCTTGCTGCTGATTTCATTAGAGAAACACATGATCTCGACTGGTTCGCTAATGTAATAATGGTATGAAAAGCTAATAAAAAATGGTGAATCTGCATCGACTACACCAATCTAAATGAGGCCTGTCCAAAAGATAGCTTCTCTTACTGAAGATTGATCAGTTAGTCAATACAACATCGGGACATCAACTTTTAACCTTTATAGATGCCTTTGCGGGTTACAATCAGATCCTAATGGCACCGAAAGATGAAGAACATACAGCCTTCATAACCGACAAAGGCATTTACTATTATAAAATAATACCATTCAGTTTGAAAAATGTTGGAGCGACTTATCAATGATTGGTCAACAAGATATTCAAAGATCAAATCGGATGAAATATGAAAGTCTACGTTGCTGATATGCTGATAAAAAGAATTCAAGCTAACAATCATGTCTAAGATCTAGAAAAATCCTTCAACACACTTCGACAATATCGAATAAAGTTGAATCCGACTATTGTGCTTTCAGCGTAACAACCAAAAAAATTTTGGGTTTTTTTATGTCGCAACATGGAATCGAAGCTAACCCAAAAAAATAAAAACCATTATCAATATGAAGCACCCAACTTTCAAGAAAGAGATACAACAGCTGAATGGTAGAATCACTGCACTCAATAATTCATCTCAAAATTGGTAGAAAGATGTCTACCATTCTTCAAGATTTTATGACAACCAAAGGATTTTTTGTGGTCGGATGAATGCCAACAATCTTTTGAAGACTTGAAGAGATATCTGATATCTCCACCACTACTTGCAAAACTGGAAGTAGGAGAAATATTGTATCTCTATATTGCTATGTCGGTAGAAGTAGTAAGTTCAGTTCTTATTCGAAAAGATGATAATCGAATTCAACGATCGATCTATTATACTAGCAAAGTGCTTCATAACACCGAAGTCCAATATTCAAGAGTTGAGAAATTGATCTATTCCTTGATCATTTTAGTACAACAGCTCCGACCATACTTTCAAGCTCATTCGATCGTAGTGTTATGTTGCCCAGCTATACAACCCAAGAGGGTGGGGGGTGAATTAAATTTTTAAAATTTTAAAGCTAATTTAAAGATATCAAGATTGAATGATGATATGCAAGTCATGTGTATAAAGCGATTTAGATTAGATGAAAATATAAAAAATTTGAGAGAAAGAATCTAACAAACTAAGAAAAGAAAGATAACAAGCATACCATAAATAAGCAAGATTTATAGTGATTCGGTGCTTTTCTTGTACCTACATCTACTTTCCAAGCTTCTACTTGAGAATTCAAAACTACTAAACGTATTCAACCAGAATATAATGTTGGTACCTCCAACTCTAGCTATCCCAAGCTAGCATACTTATTTTTTAGATACAAGCCAATCCAATATACTCTAATTTAAGGCTCGGATCAATCCTTCCAAGTTTTAAAATCTTCCTAAAATTTGAATCAAAATAATAAAGCAGAGTATAAGAGTTAATGATAATCAAATACAAGTTTAGCTTCCTTAATGAGCAAATAAAACTTTAAGAATGCTTTTCATAATAATGGAGGAAACTTTTTTGATTTTTCTCAAGATTGTTAGAGATTTGAATGAGCTCTTGAGAGGTTGGTGAACTTGAAATGAAAGCTTCTTTACTTGAAGATAACTTTTGCTCATGGCTGAATTGAATTAATTAAATCTCTTATATTTTTTTTCTTTTTATAGCCTTTTAAATCTTCAATGGATAGAGGAGAGAATCCTGGGCAATATTTGTAGCCATTGGAGATCTTAAAGAAAGCATTAAAAGCTACCAAAATGAGATAAAACTAGTCATTACAGAAAATTTTCGTCATAGGGATCGACTCATGAGTTGACTTCTAGCACAGGGATCGACCTCAAGGTCGACCTCTGAGATAGAATCCAAAAAATTGACTGTTCTATATTTTTTACCTTCGAAATAACAGAGATCGATTCTGGGCACAGAGATAGCATGCCAAATAGCCCATTTCAGTAGGGGTAGACCTAGGGGTCGATCCTTTTGCTTCAAACTTGATTTTCTCTCAAAATATGCATCCAAAAATTATGGGACTGCCTCCAAAGGATCAAAAATCTTCTATACTTATTCTTGAGGCTCTCAGATCAAAACTTGATAAAATTATGATTTTGCTCCTGAAAGACAAAAATTTATTTTTCAAGCCAAATTTATTAGTAATTTCTTCAAATGCTTTGTAATCATCAAAATCAATTCTTGGAGCAACAATCTTCTTCTTTTTGATGATGATAAAATATTTGAGCATAAGCAAAAATAAAATATGTAGAAGCCTACATCACTTACTAGAATATCATATTTACTTATTTGATAAATATTGCATAAAGAGTAGTTTGAAGATTACTTATGGTTAGACATTCAAATTATTTGCAAAAGAGTTTGACTTACTTATTTCTTTTATCAATTTTACTATAATTTTGCTTATAGCCTAAGTTTATTTACTCTACTTCTCCTTTTTGACATCATCAAGTAAGATCTTAAGAAATTTTAAAATTCAAAAAAAAAAAGCCTTTTCCTTAAATTATTCCACATGTTTTCCTATTAGAATAAGAGTTTATAATAAAATTTTCAATTAGCTTATATACAATACAGTATTTTCAGCATATCATAATGAAATTTTAGCCCATTCACAGAGATTGCATTTCACATCACTCAAATGACATCATCATATTTATATACATATATTTACATTCAAATGATATCACTCCATACACAATAAATCATAACATCAAGTCATCAAAATATATAAGTGCTAAAGATATCAAAAAGCATTCACGAGAGTTAGGCCATCAAAACATACAAAATTCATGGATACAACTATCCATGTACCAAGCAGCCAATAGTACCAATTATTAGATATGTGTGTCCTAGAAGTCAGAATTGGTTGACACTTGTAATACATTTCTAGGGGCAAAATTATAATTTTGACTATAAATAATAAAATAGATTATTTTCTATCATATATGTGTATTTAGTGTCCGTTATACATCCCTTGAGTTAATGATAATGATAATTTTAATTTTTAAAATTAAAAATTTAAGATAAAAATTTTCATTATTAACTCATAAAATGCTCATGACCGTAGGATCATCATAAGGATGGTGATTGATCTGGAAGGTTAGTATATAATAGCTTCTTTATAGTAGGTGAGTCTTGAGTCTACGATGTAAAGACATCGAAATATGATTACAGATACTCATTAGAGAATGATGGTACTGAGCATGACCACCTTAAGTAGTCATAAGAAAGTCTATCTTCTCGTCGATGACTGACTCAAAGCTGCAGTGGTGTGTCTGATTCTTTAACCTAAGGTGCATCGACAGTTTACCTTGAGGGTGTTATAGTTTGACTATACCATGACTCGGTCTCCTAGCTATTCAAAATTCTAAGGTGTATGTTGGCTATAGCATGTTCATTATGGGAATTGGATTGCACCAAGATGGAATCTATCTACCTCGGTGGATGAGGAGCAGCCCTATGATGATCATGAGAATCAAGTTCATAAGCCCATGGCCATGGCAGAGAGTGAAATAATAGAAAGAGTTTCTATTAAGGTTTTCACATCGGACTTGAATCGAATGGTTAAATCATATGACAAAAATTAGGATTTGACGAGTTCACCTTAACCCTAATCTGATCGGGGCTCAAGATAGAAGAACTTAATCACATAGGTAGCTGCATCAAGAGATTTATTTTTGATTTTGATGGGTTGCCACCATATATTGCTAGGTGTCATTGGTGGATTTTGGGAGCAATTAGAATGATTTAGATGATCGATCATTCTAGTTGTCTGAATTAGAAGAGTTCTGATCCATCGAAAGGAGTTTCGATGATGTCAATGATAGAGATCACGACATATCCTATTACCATACAGAACTAAACCTAATTGAATCACACAAATAAGAATTTAGATCTGGATATCATCAATTAGACTAATCCAGTTCAATTGATTTGAATAAGATTCAATTAGGTTCAAGAAAATCGTGCTAGCACACGATTGAACCTAACGTTCTCCTTTTACTATCATTAAAAGTTATCTCGACTGAGCCAAATATATTTGTGCTCACTCAGATACCTTTACCTGGTCTGATTAGAGCTTGTTCATATTAGAAAAAAATTATCTTAATTTATGAGATAAATTTAAGACAACACCTATCATTTTTCATCATCTGCTAATTCTTGTCCTTTGACTTTGGTCAAACATTGACCTTTGACCCTTAGACATCTGCCCATATGTCATACACTTATTGGAGAGCGGATAAGGGGTTGTCCCCTCCTTAAAAATTGGAAAGAAAGGGACACATGCCTAGGATGGCATGCACCCATAGATAGAGATGCCTGGAGTCCCATACAGATGGAACTCTAGGTTGCTTCTTGGATTCAAACTAGATGACTCTCACCTATAGACTTTGATCAGTCTTAGGCACCACCTTAGGATGAATCTATGGGTCTCTCATCTGATTAGATTAGATGATGTCATCCCACTAATCAGATTTAGATCTAATTGAATGAAGCAACGTGATTGGTCGGAGTGATGTGGCACTGCATGGCGCAGTAGGATCTATATAAAGACCTGCCTGCGCCCAACTTTAAAGAGACTTCTCTCCTAGCCATGCCCCAAGGCTGTCCCTCTTCCTTCTCCATGCCACCTTCAGGCCATCTCTCTCCTCTCCACGCCCAAGGATAGTTGGGCTTCAAATTAGTGTGATTCAGGCAAAAAAAGACTGACGAGAAAGAAAGAAGGCGGCACTACTGCAAAGATGACTGCTGATCTTCGAAAGAAGTTTCAAAGATTCTCCAAATTAGATCCAGATCTGATTTTTGGAGATGAGATAAAGAAGAAGAAGATCTTTAGATCCAATCTGAGTGGATATCAATAGAGATCAGACGCTTGCGCGGCTAGATCCAGAACCTTAGGGCTTCAGCACGATCATCAACAGGTAATCAGATTATCCAAAATCAAGATAAAGTTAATTTAGATTTGATTTAATTTAATTTTTTATTTACTAGATCATAAAATTAGATTTGAAAAATATCAGATCTGATTAAGATCTAAAAAAAAATTTTTGAAATATGCCTTTCGATCCAATCAGATCTGAACGAACCTGATCCCGAAAAATCAGGATTTTCCTTCACCAATACCATAAGATAGATCCAAAATAAAATATAATCAACCATGATTTGATCAACAACTCATAGAAATAATTAAGAGATACTAGATCATAATCTAATATAAAGATGACTAAACTAAATCTAATAGAGATCATGACTGGAAGCATCTGAATCAGATGAGGAATCAGAGATGTAATGGAGTATGTCAAATAATAGATGTATCAAATTTAAAAAATTGAATCAAATTAAATAAATCATCTCTCCTTTAAAAGCTTATCTTTTGAAAAAAAAATTTCTACAGAAATTAGCTTAAATTCAAATATCAAAGGCTCTCCTCCTTTTTGAATGAATATGATTCTTTGAATAGATTTTCAAGTATGTACTTTTAAGCTTTAAGAGGATTAGAACTTTTTAAAGATTTGAATAGTGGAATCAAATAATATTTAATTCATTATTTATTTTTTTTTCTTAAATAAATTTCAATCAATTAAGCTTGAAAAAGATATATATCAAAAATGTATCAAGCAAAACAAAGATAGTATCAAAGCAAAAATGATTTTACAAAGATTTCTAAAGGCACATTAAAAATTTTATATTATATTCATATTTTTAAATGATTTTAAAATGAGAAGGATGTATCAAAATTAATTTATTTGGAGTGAGAATATATTTTAAATTAGCTTTAACTCAGATTAGTTATCAAAAATAATTTGGTAATCAAATCAATCAAATTTAAATTGAATAATCACATGAAGGCTTAAGTTAAAAGGATCATAAAAAAATCAAAATTCATTATTCTTAACTCAAATTAATTAAAATATTTAGTCAAGGCTAACTAGATAATATTTAATAAATAAATATTTTTTTTTAATTTTTATGAGTAAATATCAAAAAATTAATTACATAATATTTTCTTCCCCTCTTTTTTATAATTATTGTTGGATAAATTTATCTTTTAACTTTTCTTCCCCATTTTGAAAGAATATAATAAATTTAGAATTAATATCTTTTTTTTAAAAAAAAAAATTATTTATGAATAATATTGATTAAAAACATATCTCTCCCTTTTTGAATAAAATAAATATATTAAATAAAATTATTTTAAACTTCAAAGATTCAAGAGAGATAGAATATTTCAAAGATTAAAGATTTTAAATAGATCATTTAAAGCAAATTATAAGATATATTCAATTTTTTAGGAATCATCCTTTTTTTTTATTATTATATATATATTAAGATCAATAAAATATAAAATAAATGATAAACTGTCTGATATTAATTGATTAAAAATTAAAGTCTTCTTTGAATATTTAATTTTAAAGATAAATGATAGCTTCTTTGAAATATTTTGCTTGGCATCAATATCAAAAGACTTAAAAAAATATTTTTTTTATATTTATTTTTTTAAAATTAATCAATCTAAACAAGGCATGAATATAATCCTCTTTTAAGATAAAAAATAATTTTTTGATATCAATTAATTTTTTTAAAAAATAAATGATATGATCAAAATGTGTAAAATACAAATAGTTGCTTAAAATGAATCAAATGATCAAAATCATTAGAATGCTCAAATAAATCCATGAGACAAGTAAAGTACAATTGTTTATTCATGATTTTTTTTATTAAGTTCAAAAATAATTTTTTTTCTTATAGTCAAGAAAAAGATAGAAAGGATGGATAATTTTTAACTTAAAGCAATGAAACTAAGTCTCAAGGATTGATCCAAAAATATTAGTAGAGAATAAGTTGAGATCAAAAGAAGGATATTTAAGCAAAAGGTTCTAGAATTCTTAATTCTCTCCTAATTTAATAAAATTTATCTTCACTCAAGGCCTTAGCAAAAATATCAGTCAATTATTTTTCAGTATAAACATAATCAAGAATTATGTCATTATTTTGAACATGCTTCCTTATGAAATGATATCTTATTTTAATGTGTTTTAACCTAGAGTATTGGATTGAATTCTTATATAGATTTATGGCACTAGTATTATTACATCTTATGGGAGTTTTATTTAGTTTGATGCCAAAGTTCTCAAATTATTACTTAATCCACAAGATTTATGCACAGCAACTTTCGGTTGCAATATATTCGACCTCGACCGTAGACAATGCTATTGAATTTTATTTCTTGCTAAACCAAGAGATTAAGTTAACTTCTAGAAATTGGCAAGTTCCACTAATGCTTTTTTTGTCTAATCTACATCCAGCAAAATCTATATTTGAATATCTAATTAAATCAATTGATGAATTCTTAGAGTACCATAAACCTATGGATTGAATTCTTTTTAGATATTTAAATTTTTTTTACAGCATTTAAAAATGATTCTTTTGGATTAAATTGAAATCGAGCACATAAATAAATACTAAACATGATATCTGATCTACTAAAAATTAAATATAATAAAGAACCTATCATGCCTCTATAAACTTTTGTATCAACATTTTTATCTCCTTCATCCTTGTCAAGCTTACATGATGGACTCATAGGTGTACCAATGACTTTGGAGCTCTCCATCCTAAATCTTTTAAGTAGCTCTCTTGTGTACTTTCTTTGGATGATGGAGATCCTTTTCTTTATTTATTTAATTTGAAGTCCGAGGAAGAATATTAATTCATCCATCATGCTCATCTCAAATTCTTCCTGCATGAGCTTAGCAAAATCTTGACATAAAGTTTCATTAGTAGACCCAAATATAATGTCATTAACATATATTTATATTACTAAGATGTCATCATGATCTCTTTTAATGAAAAGGGTTGTATCTATATTTTCTCTTGAAAATCTATTATTAAGTAAGAATTTACTTAATCTTTCATACTAAGCACTAGGTGCTTGTTTTAAATCATATAATGCTTTGTTTAATTTGAAAACATAATTTGGAAATGCATGATTTTTAAAATTGGAAGGTTGTTTTATATAAACTTCTTCAGCAATATATCCATTTAGAAAAGCACATTTAACATCCATTTGAAATAATCTAAAATTTATAAAGCATGCATAAGCGAGTAAAAGTCTAATTATTTCTAGTCTAGCAACAGGTGCAAAGATCTCATCAAAATCAATTGTTTCTTCTTGATTATAACCCTTTGCAACTAATCTTACTTTATTTCTAATTACATTTTCATTTTTATCCAATTTATTTCTATATACCCATTTTGTGTCAATTATTGGATGAATTTTAGGTCTTGATACTAAGGTCCATACATTATTTCTTTCGAATTGATTAAGTTTCTCTTGTATTGTATTTATCTAATTATAATTTTTTTTGGCTTCATCTATAATTTTAGATTCAAAATAAGAAATAAATGCAAAATGATTGTATACATCTCTAAGTGAAGAGTGAGTTCTTATCCCATGTGTAGGATCACCAATAATTAGTTCTTTGGAATGATTGTGAACATAGCTCCATTCTTTTGGAAGATCATTTATTTCTTGAGGTTGCTCTTATTATCCTTTATCCTCATTTTCTTGCTTGTCTTCATGATCCTTTTCATTTTGAATTATTGAATCCTTTAGGATGATTTCCTTCATCCCTTCTATAAGAGGATCTGCATCATTAATACCCTCACTCTTTCTTAATGGAAGATCATTAATCTCATCAAAGACAACATGTATTGACTCCTCTACTACTGAGATTCTTTTGTTAAATACTTTAAAAGTTTTACTCACTATAACAAAAATGGCCTATGGCAGCACTTACTATGGTAGCGATTTTCGAAACTGCTGCCATAGCACCTACGGCAGCGATTTTCGTTAACCATTACTATAGGTCGAACCTATAGCAGCAGTTTTTGTAACCACTGCTATAAGTCCGTTATATAACAGCAATTAACGAAAACTGCTGCCGTAAGTCTGATATATAGCAGCGGTTAACGAAAATCACTGTCACATATTTTTTAAAATATTATATAATTTTAAAATTTAATATCCATCTTTATCATTCATTATCTAAATAATTATCATTAGAGTATCATCGCAAAAGGTCGCCTCAATCCGATGGCCCTAGCTTCATCGATCAAAAAAATTTGATTTCGACGATCATGAATGATGATGCGATGATTTGGTAGATGGAGACCTTCAATGAATTCAAAAATCTACAATAATGATCTTGATAATTTTTGTAGCATACTATCAAAGTTTCACTTCAATCAGATATCATTATCTTGGTTAATTTAGTATAGATTAGTTTCGATCGTTAAATGATAAACGATTGATCAAAGGACCAAATGGTGTCCGATTATTAGATAATTTTTTTAATAAATGATCTTGACTACTATTTTAATTATTTTTTATGATGATGATTATAAAATTTAACTCATGAGATGAAGAACGATCTAAAACTATACATCTCCTGATAACCATTCTAAAACTTCACTAGTTGTTATGCTCGTGCTTTTGCAATATCTGCTTAACATGAATAGTTTATATGAAAATGATTTAAATTTTACTATCATTGTCATATAAAATATTTAAAATTATAACAAAGATCATTTAACTAAAAAATTATCTCATAATTGGATACCGTTTAACCCTTTGATCGCTTGTTTCTAATTTAACGGTCGAAATCATTCCGTACTAAATTGACCATGATAATGATATCCGATTGAAGTAAAACTTTGATAGTATGCTACAAACATCATCGAGATCATCATTGTAGGTTTTTGAATCCATTGAAGGTCTCCATCTATAAAATCATCGTATCATCATTCGTGATCGTCGAAATTAAATTTTTTTGATCGATGAAGTTAGGGCCATCGGATCAAGGCAATTTTTGCGACGACACTCTAATGATAATTATTTAGATAATGAATGATGAAGATGGACATTAAATTTTAAAATTATATAATATTTAAAAAAAATTAAAAAAAATTTATTTTTAACCTATGGCAGTGGTTATCAAAAATCGCTGCTATAGATCTACAACAGCGGTTATAGAACTACTACCGTAGATCTATGATAGTAGTTTTGGATAACCGCTGTCGTAGATCGATGGCAGTGATTCGATAACCACTATCGTAGATCTATGATAGCGGTTCAATAACCATTGTCATAGGTTAGGTTAAAAATTTTCAAATTTTTCTTGCCTCTCGTATGCACTCAATCTCTCTCGCTCTCTCTCTCTGCCCCTCCTCTTCATCATCGATGAGGCTCCTCCTCTCCGATCGGCATCGCCCCTCCTTCCCCCGATCGACGTCGTCCCTCCTTCCCCCTCGATCGATGCCGCCCCTCCTTCCCCCTCCCTCTCCGACCCCCCCATCCCCGGCCGCCCCTCCCCGCCACCCCCACCGACCCCCCCACCTCCATCCGACCCTTCCTCGGCCCTTAGCGAAATCCTCCTCGGCAAACCCCCATCCGACCCTCTCTTGGTCCCTCGCAAAATCCCCCTTTGGCAAACCCTCCACCCTCGCTCGGCCCCCGCGAAACCCCACCCCTCCATCCGACCCTCCTTGGTCCCCAGTGAACCCCCTCCGACAAACCCCCATCCGACCCTCCTTCGGCCCCTGCGAAACCTATCCCCCCACCACCACCACCATTCTGACCCTCCCCCGGCCGAGTGGAAAGTCTCCTTCGGCCTCCTCATCACTATGCCCCCCTCCCTTGGCCCCCATCTCCAACCGTCCCTACTCTCTCTCTTTTTTCTCTTTTTTTCTTTTTCTAACTCACTATCTTGCTTTTGTTTCATAGATTACCTCTAGTATCATCGTCCTCCTCTAGCATCATCACCGGCGATCCTTGAAGCTTTTAGTGCAACCCGCTCTCTATAGCCATAGGTATGATTTTTTTTTAATTTTATAGTATTATTTATTAATCATATATATTTATAATAATTTATAAAATATTTATAATAAATATTATAAATATTATAATTATATGCATGTCGTAGTTTTTAGGCCATGCCATGTCGGTGACTGTGGACTAGATCTGTCAACGGATTGCATTCGGATCGAAATCTGAATATTCAGATCCAAATTCAATTTTAATTATTGATACCAGATCTAAATCTGAATATCCGAGGATCTGTACTTGAGAGAGGAAGGAAGGGATCCAGTCTCGCCACCATCATTGGAAGGGAGGGGGTCCGATCTCGCTGCCATCATTGGGAGGAAGGGGGTCCGACCTCATCGGCAAGGAAGATCGAGAGAGAGGGAGAGTGGGAGATTAAGAGAGAGCGAGAGAGGGAGGGAGGGGTCCGGCCTCGCCAGCATCACTGGAAGGGATGGGGTCCGTTCTTGCCGATGAGGGAGATCGAGAGAGTGAGAGAGGGAAGGATAGAGTCCAGGCTCGCCGATGAGGAAGATCGAGAGAGGGAGAGAGGAAGATTGAGAGATGAAAAGGTTGGGAGGGAGGGGTTCAACCTCGCCACCGTCGTCAGTGAGAGAGATCGAGAGAGGGAGAGAGGGAGAGAGGGAGTGATCGAGGGGATGGCACACAGCCAAGCTGGCTCGGGCCATGATCGAGCCGGCTGGGGGAGGATCCTAGCCGGATGTCTCAGGCACGAAGCTGGCTCGACTTTCGAGCGAATAAAATTTGATATGTCATGATGTTATATTGATTAATGTTCATTAACGTTGTAGGTCATGATGGCATCGAAATACCATCTAGCTTTCACCCCTATCTCTCGATGGGTTACGTGTAGTTCCACATCCGAGAAACAGTCGGAGCATACTTCATCCACCTTGGCATCGACTGCTCAGAGATCATTATCGGTGGCATCTACTCCATCGACAGCTGAGTCTCTACCATTGTAGGCATCTGAGTGTACGTTTTTATTATATTAGTATAACTTTATTTTTTATATAGTATTTGTATACTTATATATTTACATAATGTATTTACATTGTAGGTGCATCATCCAATCGGATATTTTATGGTCCCACACGTATGGCACACGTGTGGAACCGTCAGCATCAGGTGATGGTGTAATATGATGCGGAGGGGATGCGGGTAGGGGAGATCGCACGGAAGATGCATTTCTTTTTTGGAGTGCTTGTGAGACGGTCAGATATCATTCCCATAGAGCCTAGAGACTAGCGTTTGATGGATGCTGCCATCAGAAATCAGGTATGGGAGGAGATATAGGTAAGTACGTGCATCTTAGTTATATTTATGCATTTTATATATTTACACTATATATGTTTGATTAGAATAATTTTGTAACTGATTTTTGATAAATTTGTACAGAGGAGGTACGACTTCACCCATCACGAGAGAGCTCGAGATGTCCAATTGAAGAAGATCAGAGAGTTGTACCAGGATTATAAGGTTAAGCTGCATAGAGGATGGCTCGAGCACCGACGAAATACTTCGAAGGAGCTTATTTCTTGGATACAGGACTGTCCTCCGAGTCAGTAGAAGAGGATGGTTAGACACTGGAGGAGTCAGGAGTTTGAGGTAAAATTTCTAACTTTTAAATTTTTTAATATACTTAAAGTTTTATTTAAATATTTATTATTTATTTGAATACTTGTTAGGCTATCTTCCGTCAGAATTGGGAGAACCATGCAGTTCAGGAGTATACACACACTTTAGACCGCGAGTCTATGGCCAGTCGTATGCATAGAGAGATAATTAATTCTAAATCTTACTACATAAATTAAATTCATATTTTTTATCATCTTTCTGATAAATTTATTCTTTGTTATAGTCGATGAGAGATGGAGTAATGCCCAGCTATAGCAAAATCTTTTGATCCAGCCGCACGGACAAGATGAGCAGACTGATGAACGCCGCATCGGGCATATTTTTGTAAGTATTAAATATATTAGCATATGTGATTAGTATTATAGTATTTCTTATAAAATTTTATTTTAATTTATAATTATAGGATCAGTTAGATATGCTTGTAAGCGAGGGCCTGGATACCTCTAGGCCCCATGACCATCTATCTCAAGTCTTGGGGTTTGAGCACTCTAAAAGGATCCGATGCAGATCCGGACACATGTCGATGAGTTACTGATCTGAGGTGAGTGTCTTCTCATAGACTTTCGATGTTGTCAGTCGGGAGGAGCTTGAGGAGGCATTGGCACGAGCAGATCATGCTACGATGCAGGTAGATCGGGCTGAGGAGTGTGCATCTCATCTGGAGGGCATCATGAGAGATATGATGTCGACGCTCAATGCACGTTTTGAAGTCATGGGCTTTGAGGATATGTTGGCCTGCATTCCAACTCCAGCTCCGACTCCGACTCTAGCTCGAGCTCCAGCTCCTTCTCTGGCTTCCAATGACGACGACGATGATGATGATGCAGATTTAGGAGACTTTTGATATATTTTATTTTTTAAAAAAAATATTATAATAAATTTTATTCAGTAATAAAATTTTAGGATTTCAAAATAATTTTTGTATTTATTATATTTTCTTATGTTATATATCTATATTTATCTTATAAAATATATAAAAAAATAAAAAATTTATTTTTTTAATTATTTAAGATCTACGATAATGATTTTATAATTGCTATCATATCCATGCCAACCGTTGTCACAGGTCTGATGCCAACCACTACACTAGACCTATGGCAACGGTTAAAAAACTATTGCTATAGATTACCTATGATAGCGGTTATGTAATCGCTGCTATATATAGATATCCTATGGCAGCGGTTACATAATCGTTATGATAGGTCGATCTATTATAGTAATTTATAAACTGCTATAATAGGCAATTTATGGTAGCAGTTCTAACAATCGCTGTCATAGAGCTACGACGACGGCCACAGTAGCAGCGGTTAGAAAACCATTGTCATATCCTATGGTAGTAATTTTTTGGGCTACAATAGCGGTTATAAATTGCTGCCATATTTTTTTTTATAGTAGTGACTAGAAGAGGAGTAACCAAGAAAAATAGTGAAGGAACCAGATCTAGGATATCAGGGCCAGATCTTGAAATTTTTTTTAGATCAGTAGTGGAAGACTCAAAATTAATCTAATTAATTCTAAATATTAGATAATCCCTAGATCTAAGATCATATTATATGATTATTGCATGACATTTAAATCTAAAATCAAAAATAAATAAGAAGAAAAGGTTGATCGCATTAACCTAGATTTACACTAAATCTCATGCATGTATGAAAAAAATAATAAATCAGATCTATTACCTGAGCAAGTTAGATGTTCTAACTCACTGATCCAAGCTTGAGGATGAAGTTGCAAGCTGCACACACGTCCGGCCTCTAGGAGTCATCTACACAAGCCCACGATCATGATCAGAAATCCAGATGCTGAAAATCAGCACAGTATGCTAATACCGCGCTGATCTTTCTTCGATGGATGATCAGATGTCTTCTTTCTTCTAGATTGGACTCTTCTAAAGAGAAAAAAGGGAAAAGAGGTTTTAGATGTGAGACACTCTTAGAAAACCTAAGGAAGAAGGAAGGAAAGAGATGAACACAGCAACCCTAGAAGAAGACCCTCTTCTTCTTCTCTTTGCTCTCATCTAGATACCTAGTTTTGTATCTATTGAACCTCAATGCCTAGAGGTTCTCTCTCTCTAATTTTTACACACCTCAAAGCACTCTCAAAGGTTTGTAACCCATAAAAATTTTAAGCCAAAATTCATTCAAATATATAAGAAAAGAAGAGTTCTTGTCTAGGTCAAATACTAGACAAGGAAAGGTCAAATATGGCAAGTCAAGGGGCGCCCAACTCTTGGGCACCCCCTCCATAATTTTTGGCATGTACCAGCAAGAAAAGGTGCACAAGAAAAGGGGTTTCTCATGTGGAATAAGAGAGAAATTAATTGGAAGAGGGGCCGGCACCTTTTGGAAAGAGTTTAGGTTTGTTAGGATTCTATCTCATAGAATCCAATATCAAAATAAACTCCTTCTTTAACTTGATCTTCTACCCAATTACCATATGAGAAAGAGAGAAAAAGAGAGGACATACGTAAAGATCAGGAAGAAAAAAAATTTTCATGAAAAATATCAAAAAAATAAGCATGGGGGGCATTAGGACTAAGGTAGCGTAAGGAGGAATCCTAGTCTTACTAGGATTCTATCTATGACTTGGTCAAAGTTGTTTCTTAAACCAAATTAAACTAAAACTAACTCAACTAAATTAAATTAGATTCTAACCCAATTAATGATTCAATTAAATTAGATTAAATCAAATTTAATTTTAATTTAATTTTCTAATCAAATTAGAAAATTGGGTTGACCTAAGTTCTAGTTAGACTAGGACTAGTTTTTTCTTGCACTTGACTTATCGAATAAGTCAATTGAACTTAATCCAATCAAGCCCAAACCAAATATAATTAAATAATATTTAATTAGACTTAATCTTAACTTTTTGGCTTAATCAAATTAAGTCAATTAGCAATCAAATTGTTAATCAATCCTTCTGCAATACTTGCACTAGGTTAAACATCAATCGTATTGATCGTTTAATCCTAGAACGATTCTCAATCATTGATCAACCATCCGATTAGATCATGAGCTCTAATGTATATGACCTCATAGGTCCGAACATAAGTCGATAGTATAGAAATAAATTTTTGTACCAATTAAAGTGACCATCTAGCAATGATATCCAATGGTTGGATAGGTCAAATGTGTAGAACACCATCCTTAGAACCCATACAAATATAATTTTCATATAATTCATCCCCTTGACCAAAATGCTCATAGGACATCTCAGAGTTCAACTATCAACTCTGATCAGATTGTCCATATTGTATTTTAAAATATTAAATTTATTTGATGAATTATTCTGATCAAGGTTTTGCTATATTGAAATATAGTGATACATTCTTCTCCAACTCTTGAAGTGGTCAATTCCATCTTGATCACACACCAACTTCATAAATACTTGACTATGCTCAGAAGTCTTCTATTACTGAATTAAAAATTCAGTTAATCTAGTACCAAAGCACAGTAAGTTGCTTGCAAGTCACTGAGGTGATCTCAGATCGAAGAAACACTTATATCTATATTCCATCATAGACATCCTCGATAGCAGAATGCTCTAGAGTTGGTCACATTCAATGATGATGTACCCATACATCTCACCTGTATGCCATACTAGTATCTTCATACTTCTTGATTAAGAGGATAATCAACCTATATGGCACATAGCGACCTATGCTCGATAGACGCTATCGTCCTGTTTAACAGTCTATTATTTGATCGTAAACTGATTTAAGGACTAATCGATAAATTCTTTTTTTATCGAAACTAAATAGTCCTAAGAACTTCATCACAAAAATGGAGTTCGTTAGAAGATAAAGACTTGTGATGAAAAATATCTCAAAGTATTTTATTTATCAATGATCAATTACATATACAAAGTAACTCAACTGTTAATAGGCTAACGATTGACTTTTGGGATACAATTCCCAACAAATAGCTTCATCAAATTTTGCATCAATTTTTTTTAGTTTTTCTTTACCATGGTTTAAAACAAAAAATCGACAATCAAAAATATGAAAATATGCAATATTAGATTTTCTTCCTTTTCAAAGCTCATAAAATGCTTTTTTTTAAAATTGGTCTGATTAGGGCATGATTTAAGATGTAACATGCCGTGTTAATTGCTTTCATTCAAAAGTATCTTAGGAGGTTGCTTTTACATAGCATGATATGGGTCATTTCTTCTAGAGTCTTATTTTTTTTTTCCTACCATCCCATTTTTTTGAGATGTCCTAGATGCTGAAAAATTATGGCTTATTCCTTTTTCATCATAAAATTTTTCAAAGTCTTGATTTTCAAATTCGGTTCCATGATCACTTCGAATGCTTTGAATTAAAAAAAAATTTATTTATAATTTTTTGATAAAATTTTGAGAAAACATAAAAAAATTCATCTTTATGTGCCAAAAAAAATTCATGTAAAACATGAATAGTCATCGATAATTACAAAACCATAACATTTTTCACCTAAGCTTGTTGTTCTTGTAGGACCAAACAAATCCATGTGCAATAGTTCTAATGGCCTAGAAGTTGAAACAATATTCTTATATTTGAATGAAACTTTAGTTTGTTTATCTAGTTGGCATGCATCATAAATTTTATCTTTTTCAAAGTTTAATTTTGGTAAATCGATAACTAATTCCATTTGATAAGCTTTGAAAGTGAATGCATACTAATGTGTGCAAATCTATGATGCCAAAGCCAACTAGTCTCATTAATTTTAACATTCATAGCTACTAGATATTGCATATTTATCATAGAAAGATCATTTAAATCTATCATATAAATATTATCATGCCTATGTCCAACAAACTTAATGCCATCATTATTGGGACTAGTTATAATGCATAATAAAGATTCAAAAATAACTTTATAACCCTTATCACAAAGTTGACTAATACTTAAGAGATTGTGTTTCAAACCATCAACAAATAAAATATTTTCAATATACTTAGAGAAAGTGATACCAATGTTACATATACCGATAATTTTTTCTTTGCCATTATCTCCAAAGGTGACTATTCCTTCATTTTTAGCATCAGGCATGATGAATTGAGACTCATCATCGGTCATGTGTCTTGAGCATCCACTATCAAAATACCATCTTTGATTTTCTTCTTTGGATGTAAGACACACGTACATGCAAAATCAAGTCCTTACTCTAGGTATCCAAATTTTCTTAGATCCTTTAAGGTTAGTCATAATGATTCCTTTTGGAACCCATATTTTTTTTATATTTAAATTGTTAAAGAAATATGTATAAGATTTGTATCCTAGTTTACCATATTTAAAGCAAGTAATATTTAAAAATTTTTTGCTTTATGAATCTACAAAAATATTTTTCAAAAATTTTTATTTTTTTAGGGATTTATAGCCTAAATCGGCCTTATCATAAACAGTCTTTTGATTTTCAAGAATCATATGAAGTTTATTTGAACTTAAAATAAAATTTTCAACTATCGATTTTAGCTTATCGATTTTATTTTTCAAATTTAGGTTCTCTTGAGTTAAGACTAGTTTTTCACTTAGGATAATTTTATTTTCTTTTAGCAAGACTTAATTATTAAATTTTAAATCTTTATTTTTAGTTTTTAATTTTTTTAAATTATCTACTAAATCATAGAAGGCTTTTTGAAGTTTTTTAAATATAAATTCATTTGAGATTTCAGCATTTACCTCATTTTCATATGCCATAAGGCATAAGTTGGCTTATTCATGAGCTTCTTCCTCTTCAAAGCTTGAGTCATCACTATCACTCCATGTTGCCACTATAGTCTTTTTCTTGTATTTCTTGAAAATCTTTTTAAGTTGAGGACATTCAACCCTAAAATGCCTCGACTTCTTACATTCATAGCAAATAAGGGGCTACTCCCTATCTTTTTTCTTATCGTGCTCCCTTTTGGTAGGTAGCCTCTTCCTCATCCCTTATTTTCTCTTCAAAAATCTCTTAAAATTTCTTATGATGAGGGCTATTTCTTCATCTTTCATTTCATCGGATTCCTCATCTTATTGAGTGATGGATTTGAAGGCTAATTATCTTCTGCTCCTTGACATCTTCTTTTTGATGTTGTTCATGCTTAGCTCGTGCGTTATTAGTGATCCTAGAAGCTCCTCCAAGGATAAAATATTCAGATCTTTAGCTTCTTGAATTATGGTCACTTTGGACTTTCATATCATTGGCAAAGATCTAAAAATCTTTCTCATAAGGTCACTGTTAGAATAAGACTTGCTAAGACTTTTAAGAGTATTTATAATGTCCATAAATCTAGTAAATATTTCAGTTATTGATTTATCATGCTTTATTTTGAAAAGTTCATATTTGTACATAAGCATGTTAATTTTTGACTTCTTAACTTAATTAGTGCCTTCATGAGTTACTTTTAGCCTATCCCATATTTTCTTAGCCAACATGCATATTGAAATATGATTAAATTCATTAGTATCTAAAGCACAATATAAAATATTCATGGCTCTTGCATTGAGTTGAGCCATTTTCTTATCAATTTCATCCCATTTCTTTTCGGATTTGGTTGATTCCACACCATCAATTATCTTAGTGGGTGTGTGTGGTCCATTAACTATGATACTTCATATATCATAGTCAAGTGCTTGTATGAATATTCTCATATGAGCTTTTCAATAGATATAGTTTGATCCATTGAAAAGTGGAGGTCGATTTGTGGACTGCCTCTCGACTAGAGAAATACTAACTTGGGTTGTCATAGATCTTTAGTTCTTTGATGGTTAAATCAAAGTAGGACTAGAGCATCAAACTCTGATACTACTTGTTGCCCAACTATACAATTCAAGAGGGAGGGGTGAATTAGATTTTTAAAATTTTAAAGCTAATTTAAAGATATCAAGATTAAATGATGATATACAAGTCGTGTGTGTAAAGCAATTTAGGTTAGATAAAAATATAAAAAATTTGAGAGGAAGAATTTAACAAACTAAAAAAAAAAGATATGAAGCACACCACAAACAAGCAAGATTTATAGTGGTTTGGTACTTTCTTATACCTACATCCACTCTCCAAGCTTCTACTTGAGAATTCAAAATCACTAAATGTATTCAATCAAAATACAACATCGATACCTTCGATTCTAACTATCCCAAACTAGCACACTTATTTTTTAGGTACAAGCCAATCCAATACACTCTGATTTAATACTCGGATCAACCCTCCTAAAACTTAAATCAAAATAATAAAATAGAGTATAAGAGTTAATGACAATCAAATATAAGTTTAGCTTTCTTAATGAGTAAATAAAATCTTAAGAATGCTTTTTACAATAATGGAAGAAGCTTTTTTTATTTTTCACAATAAAATCTTAATGAGTATAAGACTCTTTTGCTTCAAACTTGATTTTTTTTTCAAAATATGCATCCAAAAATCATGGAACTACCTCCAAAGGATCAGAAATCTTCTATACTTGCTCTTGAGGCTCTCAGATCAAAACTTGATAAAATTATGATTTTGTCTTTGAAATACAAAAAGTCTTTTTTCAAGCCAAATTTATTAATAATCCCCTTAAATACTTTATAATCATCAAAATCAATTCTTGGAGCAATATGTTAACTGATTAACCACTAAAGGCGATCCTACATCGACCAGATACGTCGGGCAGAATGGCAAGATGGGCAATTAAGCTTAGTGAATTCGACATTCAGTATCATCCACGACCATCAATGAAGGCATAAATGTTAGCTAATTTCATCATTGAATGTACAGTAACTGACGACAAATCAAAGCAAGAAATCGATGAAAAATCAAAAATAAAGAAAGGATCTGAGGCTGACTCTAATTCAGCATGAATACTGCATGTAGATGGAGCATCCAACGCCCAAAAAAGTAGGACCGATCTCATCCTCACCAATACCGAAGGGACTATAACTGAATATGCCCTTCGGTTCAACTTCAAGGCATCTAATAATCAGATTGAATGTGAAGCACCGTTAGCCAGCTTGAAGATTGCTAGAGACCTCGAAGTAAATAAGCTGAAGGTTTTTACTGACTCACAATTAATAGTCGGATATATCAAAGGCAAATTTGAAGCTCGAGATTCAACTATGGCAAAATACCTTCAAAAAGCTAAGGATCTCATACCAACTTTCGAATACTTTGAAATTTCTTATATCCCGAGAATAGAAAATGCTCAAGCAGACGTTCTCTCTCGACTCGCGACGACCTTCTTTAACCTACTTGGAAGAATGTTCATCAAATATCTTAAACAATTGAATATTGACAAAGTTGAAAAAGTACTGCAAATAAATGATGAACCCAGTTGGATGGATCCGATTGTCAAATACCTCATCAATGGAACACTACCCAATGAACCTTTGAAAGCTAAGCATCTGTGATGGACTGCCTCTCAATATGTTTTGATGAACAAACACCTTTACAAAAGGTCCTTCTCTTTGCCTTTGCTTAAATGCTTAGGACCGATTGATGCCAACTATGCCTTTCGAAAAGTCCATGAAGAAATTTGCGGAGATCACTTAGGAGGCAAGTCACTGACCTACAAAGTACTGCACCAAGGATATTATTGGCCGACTATGAAGAAAGACATGGTCGATCTTGTTCGAAGATACGATCCATGTCAGAAGTGTGCCAACATTCAGCATCAATCAACAAACCAATTGACATCCATTGTCGCACCATGACTGTTCGCACAATAGGGAATAGACATCCTTGGCCCTTTTCCGTTGATGTCAAGTCAGAGAAAATTTTGGTAGTTGTAGTGGATTACTTTACCAAATGGATAAAAGTCGAACTACTAGCATAAATTACCAAAAGCAAGATGGAAGACTTTATTCAAAAGTCAATCATTTATCGATTTGGGTTACCACACACTATCATCATTGACAATGGTCGGCAATTTGATAATCAAAACTTCAAAGAATTTTGTGCAAAATTTTATATCACACGTAAGTTAACATCTGTCAGCCACCCTCAATCCAATGGTGTAGTGGAAGTCATGAATCAGATGATTTTACATGGATTGAAAACTCGTTTGAACGGAGCAAAAGGTCTTTAGGTAGAAGAGCTACATTTGATTTTATGGGCATATCGAATAATCCCTCGAATTTCAATGGAAGAGTCACCATTTAATATAGCATATGGGACTAAAGCAGTAATCCCGGTGAAAATCGGCCTGCCAACCATGAGAGTCGAGCATTATACCAAACCAAATAACTCTAAAGTAAGATGAGCTGACTTAAATTTGCTTCCAGAGATCCGATAAGAAGCTCAAATTCGAATGGTTGCATACCGATGAAGAGTCGTCCGATATTATAATGCAAAGGTCAAGCCAAAGATATTTCTTTCTGGAGATTTGGTCTTGAGAAAAATTGAAGTTTCTAAATCCCTTGATCAAGAAAAACTATCTCCAAATTGGGAAGGACCTTACAAAGTGATCGAAATATTTTATCCAGGTACCTATCAACTTAAGACTCTTAATGGGACAACTATTTTCTGAACTTGAAATGCAAATAATCCGATGATGTATTATCAATAAAGCTATCATGGCATTTAAAGTGTAAATATCGAGATTCAACTTCTCTTTGATCCGACTAAGTTACACCTAATCAGTGACAAGACAAAAATGTTAGATATATGTGCCCTAGAAGCCAGAATTGGCTGACACTTGTAATACACTTCTAGGGGCAAAATTATAATTTTGACTATAATTAATGAAATGGGTTATTTTCTATCACACATGTGTATTTAGTGTCTGTGATACATCCTTTGAGTTAATGGTAATCATAATTCATATTTTCAAGAGTTGAAAATTTAAGACATGAATAATCATTATTAACTCATAAACATGCTCCCGACCATAGGATCATCACGAGGATGGTGATTGATCCGGAAGGTTGGTGTACAATCGCTTCTCTTTAGTAGATGAGTCTTGAGTCTACGGTGTGGAGACACCGGAGCGAGAGTACAGGTACTCATTAGAGAACGAGGGCACTGAGCGTGACCACCTCGAGTAGTCATTAGGAAGTCTACCTTCTCGTCAATGACTGACTCGATGCTGCAGTAGTGTGTCTGGTTCTTTGACCTGAGATGCATCGGCAGTTCACCTTGAGGGTGTTATAGTTTGACTACACCATTACTCGGTCTCCTAGCCATATGGAACCCTGAGGTGTATGTTGGCTATAGCATGTTCATTGTAGGAACTGGATTGCATCAAGATGGAATCTATCTACCTCGGTGGTAGAGGAGCAGCCCTATGATGATCATGAGAATCAAGTCCAGAAGCCCATGGCCATGGCAGAGTGAAATAATAGAAAGAGTTTCTATTTAGATTTTCACATTGGACTCGAATCGAATGATTACATCATATGACAGAGACTAGGGTTTGACGAGTTCACCTTAACCCTAATCTGATCGGGGCTCAAGATAGAAGAACTTAATCACACAGGTAGCTGCACCAAGAGGTTCGCATTCAGCTCTGATGGGTTGCCACCATATACTGCTAGGTGTCACTGGTGGATTTTGGGAGCAATTAGAATGATTTAGATGATCGATCATTCTAGCTGTTCGAATCAGAAGAGTTCTGATCCATCGAAAGAGAGTTTCGATGATGTCGATGATAGAGATCATGACATATCCCATTACCATACAGAACTGAACCTAACTGGGTCACACAAACAAGGGTTTGAATCTGGTGATCATCAATTGAACTGATCTAGTTCAATTGATCTGAATGAGATTCAATTAGGTTCAAGGAAAATCGTGCTAGCACTCGATTGAACCTAACGTTCTTCTTTTACTATCATAAATAAGTTGTCCTGACTGAGCCAAAGGAGTTTGTGCTCAATCAGAGGCCTTCATATGGTCTGACTGGAGGTTGTCCAAGTCAGAAAAGGTTGTCTTATTTTGTAAGACATTACCTGCCATTTTTGGTCACCTGCCATTTCTTGTTCTTTGACTTTGGTCAAAAGTCTACCTTTGACTGGTCAAATGTTGACCATTGACACTTTGACTTTTGACCACATGTCATGCACCTATTGGAGAGCTGGTGGGGGCCTTGTCCCCCTGCCAGAACCTGGCAAGGAGAAGGGCGCACGCCACCCTAGGGTGGCGTGTGCCCAAGTTGGAGGCGCCTAGGAGTCCTTGTTGGACAAGGACTCCATCTCCTTTTTGGATTCCAATTAGAGTTCTTCTAAGAACCAACTTTGACTGGTCTTAGGCACCCTCTAAGGAGGAATCCAGGGGACTCTATTCCAACCAATCAGATTTAGATCTGATTTCACAAAGGGTTGTGATTGGTTGGGAAGGAAGAGGAGTTGGATCACAGAGTCTATAAATAAGACCCTGCGCCCAACTCCTAATTCCAATGAAATTAGACCACGCCCCAAGGCTGCCTCTCCCCTCCTTCCTCCATGCCATAGTCTCTTCTCCCCTTGCTCTCCACGTCCAAAAGGAGTTTTGGATTTAGGTTGGTGCGATTCCAGATCAAGGAAAGGCGATCAAAAGCAAGAAGGCTGCGCTGCTGCAAAAGGACGACTGCTGATCTTCAAAAGAGTTTTGAAGATCCTCCAGATCAGATCCAGATCTGATTTTTGGAGGTGTGATAGAGAAGAAGAGGATCTCCAGATCCAACCCGAGTGGATACCGGTAGAGGCCAGGCGCTTGCGTGGCTAAGATCCAGAACCTTCCGCTGCAATCAGGATCATCAACAGGGTAATAGGATTACCCAAATCAGGTAAATTAAATTTGATTTAATTTATCTTATTTTATTTTATTTATTAAAATAATAAGAATCAGATCTGAAAATATCAAGATCTGATTGAGATCAAGAGAAAATTTTTGAAATATATCTCTTGATCTAATCAGATCTGAACGAACCTGGACCGGGAAAATCAGGATTTCCCTTCAACTGGTATCAGAGCCATGGTTCTAAAATTATTTAGATCTGATTTTAATTTTATTTTAATTAGAAAATAAAGTGATTTCAGATGTCACATGAGATGTGATCAGATCTAAAATCAGAAAAAATTAAAATTAAATGATTTGGATCTAAGATTATGAAGATATGCATGACTAGTTCTAGAATAGAATAGTTCTATAGAATAGTTTTGCATGTCTTTGATTTAATCTGATTAAATCATATTTTAGATCTTCTTATTTACTATTTTTTGATATTATAAGTGTTATAATAACATCTGATAAAATAGCAAATAAAAATTATTTAATTTTAAATATCATATGAGATATGATAGATGCATGTCTAGACTAGTTGTAGAATAGTTCTACATAATTATCTAGATTAGAATTTATTTTGATTAGATCAATTTAAATCTAATTTTTTAGATTATTATGAGATAATTTAGATCTGAAAATATGCATGATTTGATACATGAGATGTATGCAAAATATGCCATGATTAGATCTAAATTTGTATATGAGATATATGATATAGATCTATAACTGTTTTGTAGTATTTACATGTTCCTGATTAAGGCGTTCCTCTTGGCCGTCCGGTCATAAGAACGAAGAAGGGTTTAAAGGCCCTCTCTTCCCATTCGATGGGGTGTTCTTATGACGTGTAGGGGTGCTGCGTGTTCGTCCTTAATCAGAAACCCAAAACTTACTTTCTGCAAAACCCTAGATCCTGAAATCCCTAGGATTTATTGTGCATATTTTGTTTATGAACCCAACTTAATTAAGAATTAAGTTTATGGAATATTAATTAGGTCTAAAATTGAGAATTTCAGATCTAAGACATATTCATAATACTGGGTTCGGGCTTGGGTAGCTCAATTAGGTCTAAGCGGTTGATCAAACCGAATCAAGAGTTGGTTAGATGGGATCAACAATGCTTAAATTGACCAGCCTAATAGGATTAAGTCTGGGTCAAGATCGAGTCACGATCAAGCAAGACCTAATTAGGCTCAGAGGTTAGAGTCTGGATTGTAGGCTAACCCAATTGGTTCTGACTCAACAATTTGGTGTCTAAGGTAAGTTTGGCACAGACGACCGACTGGTTTTTAATTGGAAGCTACTCGACCTGAATGCGTTCTTGTGCGAGTTAATGGCATATTCCTTCCACCGGTCTCACTTACCTGGCCATATCTGTTGACACAGTTCTGATCTGAGGTGGTCAATAATCCGAGCTGAACCCATGCCACTAGGTTAGTCATAATTGTTATGACTAAGCCAAGTCTAGTTTAATGAGACCTGAATCAATTCTCCCTAAGAAAAGATTAAGTCTGAGGTCTTCCACCATTGTAGATGTGCGGGCCCTTCCCGGGGTTGATTGTTCTCGGCTGGATACAGTGGCTCAGTTGCACCGGAAAGATGCAACCATGTCTATTAGGCATTGGATGCTATGGGCTGGAGGATGAGTTGGGCTCAATATTTTGGATACGGTGAGAGACTCAATTAGGAACCCAGTCTATGCAAATGGTGGGTCCGACTTAACTAAGGAGTGGATCAATATTCCGGATACGGTGAGATTCATGAATTAGAGACCAAGTTTGGGTGCACCATGATTAGAGAATCATTGAACAAGAGTTGTTCACTCATTGGCTAACCCATCACCAATAACTGTTAGGTGAGGTGATGAGTCAGTTGGTGAGACCGCACCACCCACTAGAAATCATCAATCGTGGAGATTTTCGCATCTCTACAGAGGGAGTGTAGGGATCCGAGAAAATAGTGGGAGCTAATTTGTTTAAAAATAAAATCCCTAAATAAATTGGTCAAGTCAAAATTACAGTATCTAACTAGAATCTTTGACTCTCTACAGGAAAAATGTCTGCGTCCAACCCACTTGGCACGTATCCTAGACACACATAGACTGACTGGACCCAATTATAAAGATTGGCTCAGGAACTACAAAATTATTTTGGGTTCAGAGAAGTTAACACATGTTTTGGACCAGGACCCTCCCACCTTACCAGCTCGTCCATCCACTGAACAGAGAGCGTCTCTGGAAAAATGGATTGACGAAGATAATAAGGCCAGATACTACATGTTGGGCTCGATGTCTGATGAGCTCCAGCGCCAACATGAAGATATCGGGACTGCTCGCCAAATGTTGGCTCACCTGCAGGAGATGTTTGGTGAACAGAGTCGCGCAGCCAAATATCAAGTCACGAAAATGACTTTTTAAGGCTAAGATGCGTGATGGGCAGTCAGTCCAAGATCACTGTCTGACAATGATCAAGGACATGGAAGAGCTTGAGAAGCTCGGTGTGAAGTTGGACTTGGACTTGCAGAACGATATTATTCTGCAATCCTTGACTGATGCATATGGGCAATTCATCATGAATTACCACATGCATAAACTTCAAAATTCCTTGGCCGAGTTGATGAATATGCTGGTTACCGCTGAGCTTTCTATGAAAGGTTCTAAAGGCTCAGTTCTTGCTATGGAACGGACTTCTTCCAAAAGAAAGTCTTATGGAAAGAAAAAGAAGTCTGTGAAAAAGCAAAAGGTGGAAGGATCAAAGAAGAAGAAGGCAGAACCGAAGAAGAAGGTCGATGGCAAAGGAAAGTGTTTCCATTGCAACAGCGACGGCCATTGGAAGCGGAACTGCCCTACTTACCTGGCCACCCTGAAAGAACAAGAAGGAAGGTCCTTCTGGAGGTATGCTCGTTATTGAGTCTAACCTTACGATTTCTTCTGCATCCAGTTGGGTGCTTGACTCTGGTTCTAGTGCTCATCTGTGCACTTCTATGCAGGGTCTTGAGGATAGCAGGAGGCTGAGGGATGGAGACATGATCCTACGCGTCGGTAATGGAGCAAGAGTTGCTGCAGTAGCCGTGGGAACATACCCTCTGCGATTACCATCTGGTTTAGACTTAGTTTTAAAAGACTGTTATTATGTGCTCTTTCATGGAGAATTCCTTGGACAACCACATCTTGACTGGATGTCAATTAGGGAATATCATTTCTAATAAGGAGGATGTCATCCACGTACAGTACGAGAAGACAACAGCGCTCCACTGACTTTTTGAAACACATGGTTCCCTCTTCGTTTTTGATGAAACCATACTTTTTGATCACATCATTGAAATGAGTGTTCCAGCTCCGAGATGCCTTGCTTAAGTCATATATGGCCTTTGCAGCTCAAACCTTGTGATTAGTATCACTGGAATGTGAAACCTAGCGGCTGTTCATATAGATATCTTCTTCAGATATCCATTTAGGAATGCCGTTTTCATGTCCATTTTGCCATATTTCATAATCGAAATATGCTGCAACAGCAAGCAATGTTGCGGATGGATTTAGCATAGCTACCGAGGAAAAGGTATCCTGATAGTCATGCTTAACGTTGACTATAACCTTTTGCCACCAGTCTAGCCTTGAATGTCTCCACATTTTATACTGCACCAATCTTTCTCTTGAAGATCCATTTACACCCAATAGGTACTATACTTTGGTGGATCTACCAAGTCTAGACTTGGTTGAGTGCATCGAGTTCGATCTCTGACTTCATTGCCTCAGCCATTTCTCGGAGTCGATATCTGATATCGCCTCGTTGTAGGTTTTGGATCATCTCCATGAGCACCAATTACCTATGAGGAATATTTCTCTACATCCTCTGAAATAATACCTAAGTATCTTTCAGGAGGATGGAAAACTCTTTCCGATCTACGAGGTGGAGGAGGTAGTGTTCTTATTGGTCAATCTGATTTGGTTCCACTTGGTCCTTAGCTCGTTCTGCTTGTGAGACTTTCTCATCAAGCTTAATCTGCTTTTCAATGCACTATCTTGAATAAACTATTTTTCAAGAAATATGGCATGTCGACTCACAATACATTGTGGTCTTCTGAAATGTAGAAATAGTATCCTAATGATTCTTTAGGATATCCTATGAATCGAGCTCTAAAGGACCTAAAACTCTAACTTGTCCGCTTGTTTTGTCTTTTGACATGAGCCGGACAACCCCAAATTCTGAGATGACTCAGACTTGGTTTCTTACCGTGCCATATCTCATACGGTGTGGTGAAAGACGGTTTAAGAGGGAACCCTATTCAGTAAATAGATTGAAGTTAATAACGAAGTCCCCAAAGAAAAATCTGGAAGGTCTGTGAAGCTATCATGGATCGAAACCATTCCAATAGAGTTCGATTTCTCCGTTCTGAAACCCCGTTGAGTTGAGGTGTTCCTGGTGGAGTCCATTGAGAGACTATGCCATTTTTCCTTAAGATAGTCTAGGAATTCCGATAAGGTATTCACCTCCTCGATCTGATCGAAGAATCTTAATGGTTTTTCAGTTTGTTTTTCTACTTCATTCTGAATTCTTTTGAACTTTTCAAAGGCTTCAGACTTGTGTCTCATAAGATACACATAACCCATACCTTGACAGATCATCGACATAAGATAATGAAGTAGCAAAATTGCGCTCTAGTCGGCACATCGAATGGGCCGCACACATCAGTATGTACTAGGGCAGGAGAATCTGTGGCCCTCTCCATGTCCAACAAAAGGAGTTTAGTCATTTTTTCTTGAAGACAAGAATTCACAGTTGGATATGACTCAAAGTCAATGGACTCAATGCCCATTTTTCTCCAATTTGTTAATCCTATCTTCTGCTATATGGCCTAATCTCAGGTGCCATAGATATCTGTCTTTTGGACTATCCCTAGGTCGTTGGCATTCACGTTTTGCTCGATAGTTAAAAACAGGTACATCAATATGCAACTGATAAAGACCATTAACAAGGAAACCATTTGTAATTTTATTTCTTTCATAAAGAATGTTTACAATGGTCCTTAAAGAAGGTGATCACATAACCTTCTTGTGCTAAGCATGAAACAGAAATCAAATTCTGCTAGCTGCAGA
>QRFJ01001762.1:191044-212854 GCA_006176705.1 Cocos nucifera
TTTTCGAGTCCCCTTCTTGTTCCCAAGGTTAGGTTTCTTCTTCTTTTTATTTCTTTTACTCTTTAGGATTTTCGCATAATGGCCTAGTTAAAGGTAGGGGTAGATGCGGCGAGTGGCAATAGTTGGCCGTCTGTCCGGGCATACCATCTTTTTCTGTCGATCCGACAGATAGAGATTTCTTTACATTAATGGATTTCTGTTCATTGGTTGGCTCTGGAAACAATACCGAATCTCGGAGCAATTCCAGCTTTTCACCCCTGGTCCGGACGGTCGGGTGTCTTCTGCGCCGACTGGTCAGGTGGCATTCTATGTAGAAAATCTCAAGTTAGGTCTCCGATTTTCGATTTCGAAGAGTTCATTCAAAACGTTTTGGACCTACTATCGGATTTGTCCGGCGTTCAACTTGCGGCCGAATTCCATCTGGATTTTTGCGTTTCTTTTCTCTCTGTGTAACGCTATTTCCGACCACTCGTCCTTTCTCTATTTCGTCCTGTCTTTACTTTGCGGTTCCCCACGAAGGTTGACGGTTGGTGGCATGTTCTCCCCGAGGATAGGGGCTTTTCTTCATTTTCGATCTTCCATTGTTCATTTCCCCCCCCCCCCCTCGATTGGAAGAATACCGAATATTATATACTATAAGATATATACTACTCTTCCTTGGAATTTTCATTTATTTGGGGGACATTAAAACACCAGCCGAATTGACAACAATCGCGATTGACACCGGTCCGATTGGATGATTTTTTGAACTGAGGTTGGTAGGACATGGAGGTCTCAAGCGGAAGGTTCTAATTACGATTCAGCGCCCTCTATAATGACTCGGACTTGGGTCCGGATTAACCGAATGCTCGTATAATTCAATGTAACCAACATTATGTTTTCTTTCTTTTATTTTTAATTGATCTTCATCTAACTAATTTTATTTTTGTTTGTAGTCATGCATCCTTCGTCATCTCTTTCGACGGTCGATATTCGCTGACTTATAGGAAAGCGAAAATCGGCTGCTGACGAAGAATCGTCGAGAGTGGCCAAAAAGCAGAAGGCCAACATTCCAGTAGTAGTATCTTCGATCGATATTCCATCGGTTGCGCCCGATCTGATCGATGGAACATCGATCGAAATACCATGCTTAGTCGGAGAAGTGGTCATCACATTGGAGGCTGCGGCTCCAACTTAAGATGCACTGATTTTAGCACCAAACTAAAATATGTTTTTTGGTGAGAACATGCTAGCCATGAAGAACCGTGCTTTATGTAGGTCACCACAAGCCTTCAGCGATAAAAACCTATCGAGGCCTATCGAGGCAGTCCGATATTCTTAGGCACTGTCAATGCCTTGGAGTTGCGGATCGCGAGGGGCAGAGCTGAGTTGCTTCTTCAATACCACTGACTCCCGAATGGATTTGCAAATCCTTTCAAGCCAAGCCAGTGGCTCATGGCAGGGAAGGCCCCTGCACATTTAGCTATTTGAAGCGGGAACTCCAGCGGATTTGTAGAGTTTTATCAATATTCATGTCACGCTTGAAGCAGTCAGCTCTGAAAATAATCTAGTACTTGACGAAGTAGCTGGTTGATGCCATACTTCTTTCAGTTGACAGAAAAGTCGAGAAGTCAAACTCTGAAACGACATCTTTTCGTCGTTCTACACTTCATTTGATCGGGGAAAGTTTTCTCTCTTTTTTTTTCTCTTCTCCTTGCGCTTTCTTTCCATTGCTCAATTTATTTAATTATTTCTTTTTTAGGTGGCATATTTATATGTCAGAATTAGAGAGAATTCATGTGCAACTTTATCGAAATAAGGAAAGGGTGGAAGATAAAAGTGGTGAGGATGGCCATTACAGAGAAGGAATTGTTGTCTTCAGCATTTCCAGGCCGCACGACAAAATAAAATATTGCATGGAGGAACGGGAGAAGAGAACAAGAAGAATATTTTCATTTGAAAAAGCCGAAGCTAGAGTCACGGTGTCCGATCGTGAATCGGCAAGGCAGTTGGTCTTGAATCGGCACAAACTAATTTAGGAATCGGACCCACAAATGACCTTGATGCAGGTACGGGCAGGAGCCGCGGTCGTGCGGGCTTGAAGTATTATCACTCCACGATTGATAAAGAAGATGAGTTTGAGGGGATTTTTGATACTTACGAGGTCATCAAATTTTTTGAAAAAGAGGTGTGAGGCGCCAGTCGGGCTCCATAAGGAACAGCAAATTAATTATGCTATTAGAGCTGGAGGAGAGGTGTGGAAAAAATGAAAAATCTTTCCGAAGAAGAGCAAAGCATCAACCCAAGGCACTTTTTGATCGGATTGATAGTAGAAGCACTGAAGGAGTTTCGAAGGTCGGAGGACGTTCAAGGGAGGGAAACTGTCGCAGCCAATTGTTGCCTATATAGAATTGAGTAGCAAACGATGGTCGAGATGCAGTCGGTTCGATTTATATTTGGGATCTGGGACATGACTCCAAGTTTTGGCCCCTTCTCCGACTTCGATGAGAGGATGGGTCAACTGATGATGGTCTCGACTAATCATGTGCTCCCGAATGAAAGCTATTCCTTGGTTGAAGAAAGGGCCTTATTTTAAGCTTCGAGAGAGAGGACTCCAAAGCCTTCTCCGACCCGAAGAAGAGATGGCATCTCAATGGCCGTTGTTAATTGCCGTCCGTGTCGATGACTTATATCTACTTCATGTTTCTTTCTTTGGGAATAAATATCATTAGATAAATTGATTTGTATTTTGGCTCCAGCTAATTTTTTGATAGGAAATTTCATATCTCTCTCTTTATAGGAAAAGCAAGAGGGGAAGAAGGATTGAGAACTCCAAAGCACCAGCAAAGAAACAAATTATGATAAAATTTGGAGAAAGTCATAGTGGTCCCATATATATATAGGAACCACCAACGATCAGAATCACTTCGGTAGAAACGAAGCCACATGGATTCTTGACACTTGGTAAAATCTGGATCCTTAGATGTTCGAACTTTTCAACCACCTCCGTTCAGATTACGCCACGATAGCATGATCTGTGAGAATAGTCGATGACTAATAGCAACATGATACATGGCATCACTGGGTTGAGCCGAAATCAAATTAGCCAGATTATTAGGTTGTCCAATCACCTTTCCAATCGACCATGATAATAATTATCGCACAATTATCAAAGCAACAAAATGACTGAAACCCTCCTCGTCGAACATGCTAATAATTGCTACATGATCTTCGGAGCAATCTTGATTGGTGGAACAATTATTAAAATAGAAACAAAAAAAATAGCCATCAAATCGGAGCTCAAAATAACTACTCTCATCATTAAAAATGTTAGATTATACCATTTTCCACTTTGAACTCGAGAGTGGAAGGGCAGCTGTTGAGCATAATGATTTTTACATCCACACGCCGACCTGCAGTTAGCAGCACCGATAGATAACCGGTGCCACCAACCAAGCGATGGACTATGACCGATTGATTATTGGCTTCATCGATTAAACATCAATCAATTTGGCATTCGATGTATAACCGACGACAGACAATCGATCGATCAATAGTCAATTCTATTTAACCGACCATCGATCGAACCGATAATCGGCTCATTGACTTTCAATCGACTATCCAAGCAGAAGGATCCCAACCACTAATGAACAGTCGAACGTCGAGATATGATCGACACGATCGATATATAATCGGTACGATCTATATTCACATTGCATGACGTACATAATGGTTTCCACGATCAGATAATGAGCGTTAAATACTCACTTAATGCTGGAATAAATGGGGCCCATAATTTTTAACCGTTATAGATGGTTACTACTATATTTCTCTATAAAAGAAAGGTAAATCAGGTATTTTGATAAGAATATTCTAAGCTAGAACTCTGTCTATTTCAATTCAGATTATCCTATTTTTCAATCCTCTACTGACTTAGGCATCGGAGGGTCTTCATCGAAAAATATTTTAATGAGCGTGAACTTTTTTTCAAAGTAATCTTCTCCGGCAATAGACGTATTAGAGAATTGGCCATAATGGGATTGGATAAAATTCATCTCATTCAAATCGAGTTAGGTTGGATATCCATCGAATTAAAAAAAATTATCATCTGGCACCCTTACTCTAAAGCCCACATTCCATTGGCCCCCTGTGAATACAATCCATTCATGTAGCAATACACAAGAGTACAAGCAGTTGTACTTATTTTGTTTCTAACTATTTTTAGTAGAGGTACTTTCTTAGCATAAAGATGAAGATGAAGCAAGATTATTCTATACATATTATCCCACTCCCATCCTCTTTCGCAAGGCCATTCGGGTAGGCTCGGTGGTTTGTTGACCGCTTTCAAATGATCTTTCATACTTGCATCGGGGATATCTTTCTCCATGTAATCATCCATCCCGTCATCTAGTTCTAATCACAGCTTGACTGATCTCTCCCTCTCTCTCTCTCTCTCTGTGTGTATGTGTGAGCAAACGTGTAATTATAAACTGATCGCTTTCAACAGATCTTTTGCACACGGATCCAGGATATTTGTCTCCCTGTAATATTTTATTCGTTCGTCTACTTCTAGTCAAAACCTAGTTGTAAAGATTCCCACCTAATCTTGCTACCACTTACAATCAAATTAGCTATAGAGAACCGGTATTCACCAATCCTCCTCAGCGGACCACATTTTATTCCACAAGCATACTTTGATGTAACTTCTATATCCCTATTCTCCTACCGACCAAATTCCACTATGATGAGGAGCGGTAACTCTTTTATTCCAAATGACAAGGACAATTCTACCTCATAGGAGGCCCACAACACCGTCCTAGTAAACTCTAGGGGCGTCACTATTTCCTTGGCTGTCAGAATTTTGCACTCCAAGGATAACCAGTTGCCTAACAAATTAAAAACAAGGTGGCATAAGTGGTGTTATCATTACTTAAGACTTTTTTGGTGGAATAACATTACTTATACTTTGAACAAAGGGACTCAGCTCTCCTGGACTCAAACAAGGTTCAAATCCTTGTCTGCTGCAACGTTAATTACCAAGAAGCAACAAACAAGTTGAGCCAAAAAGCTTGTTTTAAAGCAAATGAGCACGGATCCTATATGCGCATGACACCTGTGCAAATGGACGGCCATCAACTAAAGCGGTTCATGAGTGCATTCCATGTGCATATTATTTGATTACCGTCCATCTTTTCATGGTGGCCATCTAAGGATGCACCGTCCTGTATAGTGTATGGGCCACACCATAGAGAATTCTTATTAAAAAAAAATCCCCTTTTTAATACTAACATTAATTAACCACTTATGCTGGAAAAGGATTACCGTCCAAAACTTCCTAATATAAAGTCCATCTGAGAAAGTATGGGAGCAGTCTATTATATTGTGGTTAAAATGGATGCCCAATAGGTCAAAAAAGTATTGCATAACCATACATTCTATACCCCAGCCTGGTCCTAATCACCGTGCTTAATTAAGGAGACATTTTGTTTAGTGGTTAACAAACTCAACCAAAAGCATGATTCACTTTCTGCATTCCAAGAGAACATTTAGTATTTCTTTAAGTAGTGATTAGTTGGAAAAATACGCGACAAGCATCATTGTTAACACAAAGTCATTAATTAGGTTAATGATGGGCTGGTATGTGCAAAACTTATGACCATAATTTAATAGATATTATTGAATCAAAGACAAGGAGAATCGCAGTCATCTCGTGTTAAGGCCGGCGAGCAAAATATCGTCCACTCTTAATGCTGAGATTAACTAATATCTCAAAGGGACTCTAAGTTAGCAAAATATGCAGGTCATTCTCAATGTGACCAAAGTTGCTGTGCTTGACAGAGATACTTCATCTATCTTTGTTAAGTGTGACAATAATGGGGCATCAGCAGAAAAGCATGGATAAATATGATTTCTTGAATGATACCTGTACGTGGGATTCAGTTTTTTTCTGCCGTAGTATTTCTTCGTAATGATGCTAGCGTCGTTATCTATGTATTGCTCAATCTCAAAACAATATCCAGGAAAGAAGAATGAAAAGGGTAGATTTAATGAAGAAGAGTTTTATTTAGTGCTTTAGGAGTTCTCAAGCCCCACCTAATTAGTCTGCCATCTGTGGTGCAAATGCTTTGGCTTTCTGAATGAACATGGCTTCCATGATCGAGCATGCACTACTCAGGACAAGAGAGTAAAGTAAAAAAAATGATGCAGCTCTATTTAAATTCTCTGAAAGGTTAATCTTCCATTCAGTCTAGGGAAAGAAACAAAGCAAAGTGCGCTTAATTATGAAGAAAAGGATGATTTATTTTTATCAATTTCCAAATAAATTTAGATCACCGGATGCAAATTACCCAGCATGACATCCCTACTGGTCCCTAGTTTCTCGTGAGAATGCATGATAGCTATATGAGATACCAAATGCTTGCTCTTTTAACGAGATCTCAACCTTTCTCCTACCCTCTTGCTTAAATATGTCATCATATATCCATTTCTCTTGAAATAATTACAAATCACATGTATATCATCTTCGTGACAAATATAATTCACCATTTGTAGGATACATGTAGTTAAACCTTAGTATCGATATATATATATATATGACTAGAATAGCAAACTAAATGTCCTTATTTTCTCATGCTAATTACCATATTTTCCATTCTACTCCTAGAAATTGTCACTCTCGTGAACATGCAACCTGAAGGATCACATGGATGCTGTGAATGCGTAACGCGGAGCAATCTTCTTCTTAGATGCTTAAGGGAAACTTCTTCAATTTTGGCTACCTCACCAATAATGCCACAAGTAATTGACATGGAATGGTTGGCAAAAAGAGGATGCCATGCAATATGGCAGTGGCACTTAGGCTCATTTGCCGTTCACTTTTAAGAAGGGGACCTACTTTAGACCCATCTGTTGAGACATTTGTGGGAATACTTTTACTGAAAGAAAAGTTTTTTCTTTTTTTTGTGGTGGGGTGGGGGGTAGTATGGCAAAGGTTTGTTTACTGTAGTAGAGAATTGGCATATATCCAAGTGCCATGCAGAGTAAATTCAGCTGGTTGCTACAAATTAGAGGCGGTGACTGATTTGAGTTCTTCGTGGTTGCTTGTCAATTTTAGTCGCCATGTCTACCACCCAGGGCAAGATCGATCTTGCCACGCGTTGGGGTGGTCAGGACAAATAAATGGTGGTTGAAAGCAGCAAGGATAGAGACCGGTTTTGGTTTGGTCTCCGTCCAAGGAATGACATAGCTGAAAGTCCAGGAGGAAAAAACGAAAAAAATGCTATCAAAGGACAAGCAAAACAGTTATGGGATGTGATAAGAGCTGCGGAATAATTCAGGTAAGTTGCATCCATCTTTATCGAGCTCTTAGACAGTGAACTTGAACCAGAATTCACGTCAGATCTTTGAGCATGGATCCTCTGCAACATAGAATTTGTACACTACATATATACTATCATTTGAAGAATCTAGATGTATATTACTCTGGATCTAATACTTCTGATAAATCAATCATTAAAGCTTATAATGGTGTCATCTGAGGCCGTCCATCATAACGTCTCCTGTCACAACGTCCCTCCTCTCGGCCCTTTTGAGTCCAAGCACTCCTTTATCATAAAATAAAAAATAAGAAAATAAAATAAAATTAAAGATCCGAGCAGAACTCTTGCGTGGCATGGAATGGATAAAGTCGGAGTGGATCTTCTCGTCTCTCTCTTCTCCTTCCTTGTTTCTCTCTCAACGCTGCTCGCATAGGAGACGCTGCAAACCATTACCATCGTCATTTGCCACCTTCACCACCATGCATATGCGTGTAACCGAAGGTACGAGCGGAACGAGATCTCCTCCTCCATTGCGGCCGTTGTCGTTGCTTTCCTTGGCTGGCTCGGGTCGTGGATCTCTGCTTCCCATAGATTTCGGCAATGGAATTGAATCTCGGATTGGTTTCCGGATGAAGTGGAAGATCTACTCCAGTCAGCAGGAAATTCCGAATTAGCATCGTTTAGTAAATTATGAGTACCTACTGGAGCTCTGCTTTAACAACGGCAATATCAGGCATCAACACCACCAATGCACGCATCTAACGGCATTACAGGAGATCACGGCCATCGGTGTGCAAGGAGGTCCATGTAGCTAATGGGCCATGGATCATGACAACAACCTGGGTACCTATCAAAGAGACCCAACTAAAGGAGATGATGGCTTAATGGGAGCGAATTAATCATCCTGACCGGAATATCCAACATCGTTCAAATCACCACCAACCGATTAACCACAATGGTGCAACAAGGATTTTTAGTTTGGATCATCGTTGCCAAAGGCTGCCCCAGTGCCTGTAGAGACGTTGTAGAAGGATGGCTACCGGAAGTCATTGATCAGCACTCTTAATGACCATGTTGATTTGGATATGAATTTGAAACTAGCTTAAATCTATATTTGATTATTCCCTATTTGGAGTCAAATGGCCCGTGGGCTGTAAAACAGCAAGGGAGCAACTAAATGGGCTGGGGCAAAAGCTAGCCAACTAAATAGCAAGCCTGGCTTATGTTTTATGTATGACTGCATCCGAAGGAAGCTTGGTGAGTAGCTAAACTCAAATCGATAGTAGGGGAGAGGGCTCCTCTAGTCTTAAGGGGAAACAAAAGGCTTTTACAGTGATCATAAGATGGCCATGGAGGCAGTGAGAGGGTCTATCTTGGTGGCGAGGAGACCAACAATGGAGGAGCCACACATTTCCTAGCTGAAGAGATTGTCAGCTTCCACCTCCTCATCTAGCCATGCCATTGTTTCAGATGTGCAGGTGGTTCCATCTTCAAGGCATGACCTAATTTCCTTCTTGATTCAATGACAATTATGGCATAAAGTTGGGGGGGAGGATAATGAGGAGTCACCATCTGGATTACTATTGTTTTCTGAAGATAAAGGTTCCGAAGAGATGTGTGTTAAGTTCTACATCAAATATGTACTAGAGAGATCTTGGATACTTGATTAAAAAAAGTTAAGAATCCCAAATAGCTTTTTCAAGTAAGGTCTAAAGTCATTGAACTTCAATATAACTAGCCAAGCCTAAGTAGCTTACTACCTAGTTCAGCTCATTTTATTTGTATATCTATGCATAAATCGTTTGATCAAGTAGATTATTTCAATATATTAAGACCATGTAAACTATTGAGGTGGTGTGAAAATTGTTGAAGCGAACCTTTTGATGGATGAAGTATCAAGTTCAGCTTTGATAGTATAATTGCTAAGAATAAATTTGTTATAGCCAGTCCAACATTGTGTTTTCAAATATTATAGACAAAAATATGATGCAAGTTGGATAGGAAGAATTCTATAACTAGATAAAATATTAATTAAGATCAGACACTAAGAATTTATTTTATCAAAAATTATTATAACTATATATACAATGATATATTATAGAATAGAAATTTGGGAATACATTACCGACGAATAAAAAGGACAATTATTTTAGATTTAATTGAAATTATTATAAATATATTCATGTATTTCCATGAAAAACTAAACAAATATTTTTTTTATCTTAAGATACCAGCTTATGAAGCTGGTAAAATACCTAGTAGTTGTTACAAATGATCCGGAATTAAATCTTACCTTCACCACCAGGATCTAGAATAAACAAATAATTCGTACATAATACGCCTAAGAACCACGCATGCAGAGGAGATATGTAGGTAATGGGCTATCTAATAGATAGCAGCCCTCCTCCAAATATCTCTGACCTCCCTAACTTTGTGTGATTGGGATTTCAACCTAGACCTTTGCAACATCGATCGGAAAACTTTGATGGTTTGATAAGATTCATTGTGCATGTGTGTGTGGGGAGAGATGGTTTTGTAAGCAGGAAGCCAAAAGATGGCAGGGGATATAATCAATTGCAGACATCCTTTCCAACATCCTCCATATTAAGCTCTCTCAAAGTCAGCAAACCTTCAGAGGAAGAGACCAAAGAGGTCAAATCAAATCTCCAACACTGTCTTTAATAAATTATGAAAATGTTAGTTATTTGTTCGTTGTCAAAGATGGATCTTGGGTTTTGCGAACAATTAAGCCTTGGTTGCTGGGAACTAGTAGGTTCAGAAAACTTGTCACCCAATAATTAGATCAGAACCTTATATAATCTTTAACCACTTTAGCTTTTAATTTCTAGCAGGTTGTTGAGTCCATTTTGCTTGCGGAATTTCGATATAAGCTGATATCTTTGCCTTATTTAAGTTGCCATGGTTGCCTTATGTTGTTGTACTACTCTAAGGTTGGTTAGACCTTGGAACTGAGAAGTTCAATGTACCCTATTTTTTCATCCCATAAATTTTAGCATCAAACCTACCATGTATTTTGATTAAAACTAATGCAATCATCAGATCGTTATCATGCTTTGCCAGTTGCTACATTTCCGCAAAGTTTTGGCACATTGATTAGTGGCTTTTTTTCCCTTGGAGAGGCCTTGTGGCCGTATCCAATCCTTAAGAGATAAGCTGGTTCATTTAAACATATAAAACCCACGCTACTTGTGTCCAAGACCAACACCCAATTCATTTTTATACTTTGAGTTCGTAGGTGACCCAAGGATTGACATTGAGTGACTTCAGTCCAACCTGCGGACCACAATCTTGCAACGTATCCAGCTTCTTCCCTAAATTAATCTCTGCAATTTTTGAAGTTTCTCAGGTTTATAGGGAGCCTACTCACATTAGCTCCAGGTAAGGATGAATGAGGGATTTCATGGGAGATTGGATTTTGAATCCTCCCCCTCCATGAGCTTCTATGGATTGTGATCCAGTCATGCTTCAATACAACACTAACTAGTTTTGGACACAAGAGATTCTATTTTCGCATTATATATAATATATAAAGTCAGTGAGCTGCACCGTTGCCTTTTTAGCCAAGAAAAATGCTTCACCACACCATTCTATTGTCATATATAAGAAATTACATCCTACACCATGTGTACCACATGATGATGCATCATACCAGTCATCTCATCTCACTCCATTCATCACACGCTCATACTTTCTATGGCTTATGGGAACAAGATGAGATAATTGCTGTGGCTTGTAGTGTAGGATAAAATTTTTCGCTATGTACAGAGGATGGCACCAGGAGCTTGCTCGTCACATGTGATCTCCATATGATATACTAATCTCCAACCATCAGCAAGATCTAATGCCTTTGATGCAAAATAGAATGATAATAAGAAGCAACATTTTATCCGAATGATGGTGATGGTGATGGTGATGATAGTGATGGTGATGGTGATGATAAAATATAAAGAGCAAAAAAATTAAAAAAAAATGAAGACAGATAAATTTGGGCAAGCAGCGGCATCATGGGACCTTCCTCTTGCCTCAAGTATTTCCACCTAGAGCCAGGTACACATTTATGGAATACTTTAGCTGGGCAGGCAGTTACGGTCCACATTTAGAATTAACATAAAAACAACTCAAAGCAAGTGATATTAAAAATGAGTTGATGTTCGTGCTTTTTCTGTTTCCTTTTATTTGCCGAAAAGAGGACAAGATATTGACTCGTGCCTTCATAACACTGTAAACCCTGGTTGCGGAAAAGAGGTCAAGAACTCATGATTGCTTATAACACTGTTCACCCTGGCAATGCATGGAATCATCATCAACATGCTCCTAAGTTTTGACTGGAGCCATGCAGTCACACTTGCCAAACTTTGTCATGTATTTCCTACATTTGAAATGATATTATGGGTTTTAAGCAGCCAACCATATAACCCAAATATGACATATAGCATGTACTATCTAACATTAAAGACCAATAATCCCCAAATGTTTCCTTCTTTTCTTTTGCCAAAAAGATTTTTTTTAAAAAAATCCGAAGGCAGAACCAAGCATAACGTTCAAACATGACCATTTAATGAGTGGCGCGCGCTCTGGAAGAACAAATCGTCATCCGTGTTGCATGACCGAGTTATGGTATTAGACATGTAATTGCTCTTTGCATTGTCGCCCAAAGATAGCATTATTTGAAATATAATTGAAATAAGAAGTTTTACATTGAAGTAGTAGATAATTCTTTATGAAAGAAATAATATTGGATATCTTTAAATGGTTATAATATTATTACTTCAACGTAGGTGTATCATGAAAATTGTTTAAAACTCCTATGTAATAGCATACTAGTAAGATTCACTAGGCTTGCTTGGCGAGGTGCCCGATCCAAATTATAGGTCCAGCTAGGAGCTAGGTTGGTTCACTTGTTTCAAAGCATATAATTAGACACGGTGTCCTATGAGAATTAGAGTCGAGCTGTCAATTCTCGATTCTGAGATCTTCCTCTGCCGCAACAATTCTGATCTCACCCATCCACCTCGACCTACCGCGTAGCTTCGAAATCTTTGTCTCTACCTCCAACCCTACCATCCCCTTGTCGAGCTTTCATTGGCTGCAGTGATGGCTACAGTTTCCTTCTCCAAAGGAGTTGATGAGGGCTCCACCTTCCCCACTATGTCTCTCCTATCGGGTCCTCTCCTCTTTATTCACCTATCATACCTAGCACTCTACGGGTAAGATTCATGCAACGCAAGTTATCTACAGCTTAAGCTATGGTTGCATGTCTCCAAGCAGCCTCCTAGCATGGAACCAAATATTTTAAAACATGAAGGCAAGTTGGAGGTCAACCCACCAAATCCGCAAACCTGCTAATATTTTCTGGATTGGGTCACTTGCAAACCCACGTTTTACGGAAACCCGCGGTCACGAGGTGGACGGATCCACCAACGGTCAACTCGCCCATGTCACGTCTTCTTGGCCGAAAAGTTTTGGATTTAAAAAATAACAGGCAAGATTTGATTTTTTTTAAAAAAAAAAAAAATTGTAGACAACCACGCCATCAGCTAACCACTATGATAACTATGATCAAAATTTCTCTGTTTACGTCTCCTCTATTTTTTTTTTCAAATCTTATTACAAGAAGAAGTAGTAAAAAAAAATAATCCAATTTGTAGAAGAATATATAAGCTTTCATATTTTAGTAGCTAAAATTTCTATTTTTTGATATAACAAATAAATTTATTACCAATTAATTATATTACATTGTTTTGAAACATAGCTTTATAGTCAAATGTTTTAACATATTTATGATACGCATTTGCATAATACAACTTTATAAGTAATTTTTCATGGAGATTATATGATAAAATAAAATAAGTTAGATAATATCAAATAAACCATTAAAATTTTATAGTTATGATATTCATTGCTATCAAATAAGCATGTCAAATAAAAAATTATGAAGTAAGCTTTACTTTTTGTTATATATTCACATTAACATTAATTCTATGATATGTTTTACATTTATTAATTTTTATTTTTATTTTATTAGATATCTATATATTTTATTGGTGATATCAGGTGTCAATAGGTTGACTTGTGCAAGTTGAACTATAGTTGAACCATTGAACCAATCGTATGTGACTCAGCCACCAAAACGAGCTAGTCTTGATCAATGGGTTTAGAATATTAGCATTGATCTTCAATCTAGTGCTTGTCAAGGTTCTAAGTTCCAATGAGATGGGGGGGCATCCCGACCATTCCATCCTATTTTTATAGAAAAATAGGATCAAGATAGGTTCAAAACTCCAAAAACTCATCCATGCAATAAAAAAGAAGAAAAAAAAATGAAAGAAAAAATTTAAAAAATAAAAGAAGAAATAAAAGAAAAGAAAAAAAAGAAATGAAGGAACAAGAAAAAAGAACGAAATGAAGGAAATAAGGAAGAAAGAAAATTAGAGAAGAAAAAGAAAGAAGAAGAAAAAGAAAAGTAAGATATATAAGAAAAAAGGAAGAAAACAAAAAAAAAATAAAGAAAAAAGAAAAGAAAGAAAAAGAAAAGAAAGGAAAGAATAAAGAAAGAAAGATAGATAGGGGTGCGTAAATATTTTGGTTAGCCAAAAATTAAATCAAACCATTAATTAGTTTATTATTTACCTTAAGAAAAAAATCAAAACCTCACGCACTGTGTATGAGGCAGGGAAGAAGGGAGTCTTCTTCCTCTTCTCCAATTTCGACTAGGAAGAGGGAGCTTAGGATTAGGGTTTTGATCTATAAAAGAGATTTTTCTTTCTTCTCTCGATCGATCATGCCTCAAACTTCGATTGATTACCAGCAAAATACATGAGATTTTCTTGGATTTCTACTGAGTATTTTCAAGAGTCACTACGAGGTTTCGTCAGGAAAGAAGACCAAATATCTTGCCAGAGACAAGGTATGGCTTTTGAATCTCTTTCTTCTTCTTGTTCTTAGTTTCTTGACGCCCTTGCTAGAGGAATAGTTATTGGATTCTATAAAGAAAGCTTTTTTCTATTTTTTTTTTCTCTTTTCCTCTATGGGACCAACAACCATCATCGAATGCGGCTTTGTCTGGGTCACCAAGGGTCCAAGCCACCCTCTATTAGAGTTATCGAGGCATTGTTGGAAAGCCCGTGGCCATGGGGGTGGTTGGCCTCAACCTTTTATTCCCCTATTTCCGTGAAGAAGAAGGCAAAAAAAAGGGGAAAGCCAGAGAAAGAAAGAAAAAGGAAAAGAAAAAAAGGAAAGAAAAAAAAAGTAAAGGACAAGGGGAGAGTTTTCTCTCTTCACTCTCTTCTTTCACTACCTTCTCTCTCTCCACTTGATTTCTCTCTCCACTTGAATATCTTAGCAGAGTTGTTCAACGGTCGCATCGGGAGAGTCTTATTTAGCCGAGGATTGTGTGTTGTAAATAGACGAGGTTCTCTCTGTTCTCAAGAGGTTTCCCCGGTCGTCGGGGAGTTTATTCTTAGCGAGTTGTACGGGTCGTGAGGGTTTACTTTAGCGGGTTGTCAAGGTCCGTGGGAGAGATCTTATCTTAGCGAGGTTTTTGTGCTTGAGCGTTTTAGGGAAGGTTTCTGTTCCTAACGAGTTGTTCCGGTTCGTGGGAGATTTTATTTCTCCGAGATTTAGCCGAGGTTGTCAATGGTGATCGGGAGCGGATCTATATCTAGCGAGGTTGTAAACGATCGCTGGGATTATCTTAAGCCGGGTTGATCGCGTTAGGCGAGGTTCTTGTTCTAGAGGTTTCTGTCGGGGGTTTCTTGCGAGGTTGTTCACCCGGTCTGGGAGATTCTTTTCTGGAGGTGTCACCGGTGCTCGGGAGAGTTTATTCTACGAGTTGTTGTTCGCGATAGGACGGTTCTCTACTGTTTCTAACGAGGTTGTTCAGGCCGATCGGGCTTTATTTCTTGCGGGTTTGTCAACGTCGCTCGGGAGGGTTTTTCTGCGCAGGTTGAAACGGTCGCTCGCGAGAGATCTTATCTCTAGCCGAGTGTTTCACAGTCGCTGGAGGCCTTATTCTTAGCCGGTTGTTCCGCTCGGGAGATTCTAGTACCTGGGGGAGATCTTATCCCTGCAGCGAGGTACGCGCTCGGAGGATCTTTACTCCCACGCGCCGAGGTTCCTCTCGGGGGAGAATTTTATTCCGAAGCGAGGAGTCGCGCGTCGCGTTAGGACGGGTTCTCTCTGTTTCTAACGCGGTTGGCTGCTTTTTTCCTGGTCACTGAATGGTTTTTCGTTCAGAAATATCATTATCGAAGAAAGAATTTTCAGAGGGGAAAAATCGCGGACAGTGCGGTCTCATTTGAGGGGTCGACGGGGCGTTGTTCTCGGAGCTCCTCGAGCGCAAGTCCGTCCAAGACGACTCTTACTTATGCCGGCCTTATAATTTGGATCTGCTTCTATCTTGGACTTGTCGTGGATGACAATTCACCGATGTAGCTAGCGCCCGTCCCGGGGTTGGCGTTGATGAGCCGGCGGGACGGCACAAACATTTTGTCTTTTTCCAGTTTAGGCAGTGCCTATGGGCTGATCTGATGCGCACTGTTGAGAGGGCTGTATCCTTAGGTCTTGGCGGCTTGGCCGCGAGATTTCGAGTTGATGGGCGGGTCGTAGCGCGGAATCTTTTCGGGAGGAGGATTCTCTTCGCGCCTTTGTCGGGCTTCCTTTGCCGTTGAGTCTGAGAGTTCGGACTTCGCTGCATGGAGTATCATTCCGCTTTGCCGCGAACTTTCGTGGGGATTGTCATGTTTCTTTGTCGTCTTCCTGTCGCAGAGAGGAGGTCGGTTTTGCTTGCCGAATTTATCGACCTCTGATTCGTATTGTAGGCGATACTGTGAGGGGAGTTCGGTCGATCGCCTGGCTATTCTGAGCGGGCGAATTACTTGTGTTGTCTGCTGCGGGGTTCGCTCCTGATGCGACTTTCATTCGTGGGAGAACTTGCGCCACTGCTTGTGCGAGAACTTAATGTGATTGTGGGCTTTAAGGTGGAGTTAGGCTTTCTTGCGACGAGTTCATTGATGAGCTGCAGAGGGAGAGTTGGCCTTGCTTCCGCCGAAAATTTATTCCGATGAGCTGATGGTTTCGGTCTTCCTCCGAACTTATTTCGTGGGAGACTTTCTGCCATGTTGTGCCGCTTCATTCGCGGGGGGGCTTCGTTCATCCTTGCCGCGCCGAACTTATTTTGGGGTTTGAGTTGAGGAGTTGGTTCTTCCACGAAGTTCATTTCGCTTTGATGCCGAAGCTTGGGGGCCCGGCTTTTTTCGAGCCGAACTTCTTTCGCTTGCAGGGGACTTTGCTTCTCCGTTTCTCTCTTCGGGGGATTGGGCTCCATTCTTAGGCTGATTTCTTCAGCTCATGGCGGCTTGCTGGGTGGAGTCGCCGAGGCTGTTGTATAGCTTGCACGTTCGTCGAAGGCACGGATCCGTCGGACATGCGGCCGATTGCTTTCACATCCACCGTGAGGTGACGGTGGAACTAGGCTGCTGGGCAAGAACGAAACGGGCCTGGAGGAATCGATCGCGGAGGCGTTCGAGCGACGTGCCGAAGTCTCTCAGGTGTGGCGTTTTTCTTCGGAACGAGAGAAGAAAGTACTCCAGGAGAGGAGAGAGAGAAGGGTCGCGGAGTATCTGCTTTAGAACAAGGAACCTGAGGTTCAGGGCCTTCTCTGCGCAATTGGTGTTGGTGCAGAAATCCGTCGCCGTCGGAGTCGCCCGAATCGAGGCCGCTGGTGCCGCCGGGGCTGCAAAAGAAGTTCCTCCGGAACATCGGTGGGGTGTGGCTCCGGCAGGACCCTCCGCAGGTCAAGTTAGTTTCCGGCCTAGTAATGGGATGCTCGGAATGGTTCCGGGAGCTTAGAGTGAGGAGGAGAGCTTAGAGAGTCGAGAGTTTTAGAGAGAGCCTGGCTTGGTATGTCGGGAGGGGTCTTTTATAGCGAGGCTTAGTTGATGGTGACGGCTGTGCCCGTTGGCAGAGAGTCGTGGCAGCATGGAGTTCGGTACGGAGAGGAAGGCATCGTTCGGTGGATCGTGGGAGCCATACTGGCGAGTCGTGGGCCGTATGAGTTCGGTACGAGAGGACGGCGTCGTCCGGTGGATGTGGGAAGCCATACTGGCGAGTCGTGGTGCGCGAGTTCGGCGGTACGGAGAGGACGGCGTCGTGGTGGATGTCGTGGGAGCCTACTGGCGAGTCGTGGGCCGCATGGAGTCCGGTACGGAGAGGAAGGCGTTCTCGGTGGATCGTGGGGGATACTGGGAGTCTGTGGGCTATGGAGTCCGGTACGGAGAGGAAGGCGTCGTCCGGTCTTGCTGAGGCATCGTTCGTCCAGAGGAGTCGGCTAGTAACAGAGTTCGGCCGAAGGGGAGCTGGGGGAGTTCGTCTGGCTGAAGGGTCGGCCATCTGTAGAGTTCGGCCGCGGAACGATTGCCGAGGAGTTCGACGCTGAGAGGCCCGAAGAAGCTCGGCTGGCCAGTGAGGACTCGGTTGCTAGTTGGTTGGCAGGGCTCGCTGAGGAGTTCGGTCGCCTAGAGTCGGTCCGAAGGGGTTCGGCCACTTGGGCTCGCCTGAAGTCGGTCCGAAGGAGTTCGGCCACTTGGGCTCGCCTGAAGTCGGTCCGAAGGAGTTCGGCCACCTGGGCTCGCCTGGAGTCGGTCCAAAGGGTTCGGTCGTGGGGTCCGAATGGTTTGGACTTGTGTAGGGAGGTTCGGCTTGAGTGTTGAAGTACCCGGGAGGAGCTCGGATGGCCGAACGGGCGTCTGGGAGGAGTCCGTCTCCCGAAGAAGTCCTGCCGCTTGGAGCCCAAGGAGCTCGGCCGTCAGAAAGTTCGGCTGGCGGTGGGAGTTCGGCCCGGAGCCTGGCGCTGGTGAGTTCGGCAGCTAGGTAGTTCGGTGCCGGGACTCTGTGGCCGCATGGTGTTCGGCTTAGGAGTTCGGCCGGCTTGGTGCAGGGGAGTTCGGCCTTAGCAGTCATGGTTGGGCTCGGCCTGGCGCCTGGCGCTAAAGCTCTTCAGCGGTTATGGTTACATTGGGCTGAGCGTCGGGCCGGACTTCGGCAGGAGCGAGATTTATCCCCAACAGTAGCCCCCCCATCCCGAGTTCAAATATTGAAGGAAGGAGTACCAAAATAGGCGACTGCCGAAGTCTTCTTTCAGGCTCCGCATTTGTTGCATCTGAAGCTCGGGGGAGGTCTTATTCTCAGCCAATATTGACGCTGAGTTGAGGCTGAGGTTGGGGGAGATCTCATCTTAGTCGATGTTTTGGAGTTGAATGGAACTCATTTCAGCTAAAGTCGACGAAGCTGATGTTGAAAGCGAAGTAAATCTCGCCTCCTACGGTCGACGGTCGGATTTGAGCTCCTCGGACATGTCTTCATCAGCTGAAGTCGATTCGGCGACCTCCTCTCTTGCGACGAGGTTGAAGTGCGCGCTCGGGGGAGATCTTATCTGGTCCTGCAGTCGAGCTTCTTCGGGAGAGTTCGTCTCTAGCGAGGTTGGTGCTCGCGTTAGGGGCGAGAGTTTTTCTTTCTGTTCCTAACCGAGGTTGTTCACGGTCGCTCGGAAAGAATCTTATCTCTAGCCGAGTTGTCAAAGGTCGCTCGGGAGAGATTTATCTCTAGCCGAGGTTGATGTCAGTTAGGACGAGGTTTCTCCTGTTCCTAATCGAGGTTGTTCACGGTCGCTCGAGAGGATCTTATCTCTAGCCGAGGTTGACAACGGTCGCTCGGGAGATATCTTATCTCTACCGAGGTTGATGCACGCGCTCGGGGGAGATTTATCTCCTGCGGCCGGACTTCCTCGGGGGAGATCTTATCTCCTACAGCCGAGTGCGCGCTCGGGGAGATCTTGTCTCCGCGGGCCGAGCTCTCTCGGGAGAGAGCTTATCTCCTGCGAGCGAGAGTGTGCGCTCGCGTTAGGACGAGGTTCTCTCTCTGTTCCTAACCGGTTGTTCACGGTCGTCGGGAGGATTTTATCTCTAGCCGAGGTGGTTCGGTCGCTCGGGAGAGATTATCTCAGCCGAGGTTGTCAACGGTCGCTCGGAGAGATCTTATCTCTAGCGAGGTTGATGCTCGTGTTAGGACGAGGTTCTCCTCCTGTTCTAACCGGAGTTGTTCCGGCGCTCGGGAGAGATTTTCTCTTAGCCGAGGTTGTCAACGGTCGCTCGGAAGAGGTCTTATCTCTAGCCGAGGTTGTCAACGGTCGCTCGGGAGAGTCTTATCTCTAGCGAGGTTATGCTGCTCTTAGGACGAGGTTCTCCTCCTGTTACTCGAGTTGTTCACGTCGCTCGGGATAGTTATCTCTCCCGAGGATCTCTAGCAGAGGTTGTCATGGTCGCTCGGGAGAGATCTTATCTCTAGCCGAGGTTGTCAACGACTCGTGAGAGATCTTATCTCTAGCCGAGGTTGATGCTGCGTTAGGACGAGGTCTCCTCCTGTTCTAACCGAGGTTGTTCACGGTCGCTCGGGAGAGATTCTTTCTCTAGCCGAGGTTTGTCAACGGTCGATCGGGAGAGATTATTCTCTAGCGAGGTTGTAAACAGGTCGCTCGGGAGAGATATTCTCTAGCGAGGTTTGATGCTCGCGTTAGGCGAGGTTGTCCTCCTGTTCCTAACGAGGTTTGTTCACGGTCGCTCGGGGAGAGATCTTATCTCTAGCGAGGTTGTAACGGTGCTCGGGAGGAGATTTATCTCTAGCCGACGGTTGACAACGGTCGCTGCGAGAGATCTTATCTCTAGCCGAGGTTGGTTCATTCGCGCTCGGGGGAGATCTTTATCTCTACGGCCGAAGTTTCCCTCGGGGGATCTTATCCTGCAGCCGAGGTAACGCGCTCGGGGAGATCTTATCTCCCGCGGCCGAGCTTCTCTCGGGGGAGATCTTATCTCCCGCAGCCGAGGTGCGCGCTCGCGTTAGGACGAGGTTCTCCTCCTGTTTCTAACGCGGTTGGCTGCTTTTTCCCTGTCACTACATGGTTTTCGTATCCAGAAATAATATTATCGAAAGAAAGAATTTTACCGAGGGGAAATTGCGGACAGTGCGTTCTCATTTGAGGGGTCGACGGGGCGTTGTTCCTCGGAGCTCCCTCGAGCAGCAAGTCCCGTCCAGACGACCTCCTCTATCTCATGCCGGCCTTCATAATTTGGATCATGCTTCTCTTGACTTTGTCGCTGGGGATGACAATCACCGATGTAGCTAGCTCCCAGCTCCCCCCCGGGGTGGCGTTGATGACGCCGCGGGACGGCCAACCTTCTTGTCTTTTCCAGTTACGGCAGTGCCTATGGCTGATCTGATCGCGCACGTTTGGAGAGGCCGTAGTCCTTCAGGTCTTGGCGGCTGGCCGAGGATTCGAGTTAGAGGAGCGGGTCGTAGCTGCGGAATCTTTCGGGAGGAGGATTTCTTCGCGCCCTTCTGTCGGGGCATCCTTTGCGGTGAGCTCGAGAAGTTCGGACTTCGCTTGCATGGAGCTTCATTCCGCTTTTCCGCGAAACTTTCCGTGGGAGAACTTCATGCTTCTTTGTCCGAATTCCCTGTCGCAGAGGGTCGGCTTTGCTTGCCCGACTTTATCGCACTCCGTGAATTCGTTGTGGCGAGGTACTTGAGGGGAGTTCGGTCGATCGCTGGGCTGTCTCCGAAGCGGCCGAACTTCACTTGGTGATCTGCTGCGGGGTTCGACTCCCTGATGCGAACTTCATTCGTGGGAGAACTTCGCCACTGCTTGCGCCGAAATTTCAATGTTGATGGTGGGCTTTAAGGTGGAGTTCAGCTTTCCTTGCGCCGAGCTTCATTGATTGAGCTAAAGAGGAGAGTTCGGCCTGCTTCCGCCGAAATTTATTCGATGAGCTTGATGAGTTCGGTCTTCCTCCGAACTTCATTTCGTGGGAGAACTTTGCTCCGCTCGCTTGTGGCCGAACTTCATTCCGCGGGGGGGCTTCGTTCCATCCTTTGCCGGCGCCGAACTTTATTTGGAGGTTTGAGTTGAGGAGTCGGCTTTCCACCGCTTCATTTCGCCTTGATGCGGAGTTTGGGGGGAGCCCGGTTTTTCTTCGACGGAACTTCCTTTCCGGCTTCGACGGGAAACTTCTGCTCTCGTTTCTATCTTCGGGGCGATTGGTCTTCTTAAGCTGAATTTCTGCCGCCCTCATGGCGGGTGCTGGTGGAGTCGCACCGAGAGGCTGACGTGTTTATATGCTTGCAACGCTTCCGTTGAGCCACGGATCCGTCGGACAAGCAGGCCGAATTGCTTTACACATCCACCGTGGGTGAGGTGGACCCTAGGCTGCTGGGGGCAGAAGCAGGAACAGACGGGCCTGGACGGGACGGTCGGCACGGGGAGCCGTCGAGCGCCGTGCCGAAGCTCTTCCAGCGGTGGCGTTTTTCTCTTCGGAAGAGAGAAGAAAGATCTCCAAGAGGAAGGAAGGGTCGCCGTATCCTTTAAGAACAAGGAAACTCGAAGTGTTCAGGCCCTTCTCTGCGCCAATCTGTTGGTGCAGAAAATCCTGTCGCGATGGAG
>QRFJ01001762.1:212879-352816 GCA_006176705.1 Cocos nucifera
GGTCGCCGCAATCGAGGCCGCTGGGCGCCGCCGGGGACCTGCAAAACGAAGTCCCGTCCGGAACCGGTGGGGTGGTGGCTCCGGCAGGACCCTCCGACGGTCAAGTTAGTTTCCGGCCAACAGTAATGGAGTGCTCGGAATGAGTTCCGGAGCTTAGAGATGTGGAGGAGAGCTTAGAGAGTCGAGAGTTCAGAGAGCTTAGCCTTAGTATGTCGGGAGGGGTCCTTTTATAGCGGAGCTTAGTTGATGGTGACGGCTGTGCCGTCTGGCAGAGAGTCGTCGGGCAGCATGGAGTTTGGTACGGAGAGGAAGGCGTCGTCCGGTAGATCGTGGGAGCCATACTGGCGAGTCGTGGGCCGCATGGAGTCGGTAGAGGAAGGCGTCGTCCGGTAGATCGTGGGAGCCATACCGGCGAGTCGTGGGCCGCATGGAGTCCGGTACGGAGAGGAAGGCGTCGTCCGGTAGATCGTGGGAGCCATACCGGCGAGTCGTGGGCCGCATGGAGTCCGGTACGGAGAGGAAGGCGTCGTCCGGTAGATCGTGGGAGCCATACCGGCGAGTCGTGGGCCGCATGGAGTCCGGTACGGAGAGGAAGGCGCCGTCCGGTCTTGCTGCAGGCGACAGTTCGTCCAATGGAGTTCGGACTTGTAACAGAGTTCGGCCGAGGGGGAAGCTGGGGGAGTTCGTCTGGCTGAAGGGTCGGCCATCTGTAGAGTTCGGCCGCGGGACGGTTGCCGAGGAGTTCGACCGCTGAGAGGCCCGAAGAAGCTCGGCTGGCCAGTTGAAGGACTTCGGTTGCTAGTTGGTTCGGCCAGGGCTCGCTGAGGAGTTCGGTCGCCTAGGGTCGGTCCGAAGGGGTTCGGCCACTTGGGCTCGCCTGAAGTCGGTCCGAAGGAGTTCGGCCGTGGGGGTCCGAAGGAGTTCGGCCATGGGCTCGCCTGGGGTCGGTCCGAAGGAGTTCGGCCGTGGGGTCCGAAGGAGTTCGGCTTGTAGGAGAGTTCGGCTGAAGGGAAAACCCGGGAGGAGCTCGGATGGCCGAACGGGCGTCTGGGAGGAGTCCGTCTCCCGAAGAAGTCCTGCCGCTTGGAGCCCAAGGAGCTCGGCCGTCAGGAAGTTCGGCTGGCGGTGGGAGTTCGGCCCGGAGCCTGGCGCTGGGGAGTTCGGCAGCTAGGTAGTTCGGCCCGGACCTTGGCGCAGGGGAGTTCGGCCTCTAGGCAGTTCGGCCCGGACCTTGGTGCAGGGGAGTTCGGCCTCTAGGCAGTTCGGCCGTGGTAGGGGCTCGGCCTGGCGCCTGGCGCTAAAGCTCTTCAGCGGCTACTGGTTACATTGGGCTGAGCGTCGGGCCGGGCTTCGGCAGGAGCGGGATTTATCCCCAACAGTAGATATATAATTATCGATTCAAAAATTTGATGGAATTGGGTTTGATTAGGCATTGAATTTCAAAAAAATATAATTGTAGTATTTGAGCTAATTAGATTATAAATTGTTAGAATGATGTTGGCAGCACATTAAACTAAGAATAATCTCTTCACGATCAAGAATGTGACATTGAGAATAGCTTGCCATAGGTAGATACGTGGTAATGAGAATAGCCTACCGTGGGTAGATACATGGTATCAAAAATAGCCCCGCTATAGGTAGATACATGGTACTTGAATTTGCCGGCGTGAACTAAAGTGTGAATATTCTTGGTTTAACACTATGGATGGAAGCCTGGTTATTCTAGTTTGCCTCCATGGGTTAAAGCACGATTATCCAATTTGCTGCTGCAGGCTAAAATATGATTAATTATTATGGATTATCAGTCATAGATCGGAACATGACCATGATTAGTTTGAAATTCTAAAAATAAATATTAATTGATCTAGATCACATTAATGAGATATGGATAATAAGACATGAAATCATAATTAAATATAAGAGACTTTACTAAATTATATATGTGTAATATATTATTTTTGAAAAAAATAGATATTTGATGGTATATGATGCATGTTTATGTATACATTGATATTAAGTTATTTTGGATATTTGATATGAGATTTTATAGCTTATATTTTTTTTTGATATCATCCATATATTATTTTTAAATTATTATTAAACTGGTGTGAGTGCATGTAAAGATTCTTACTAGACTATAAAACTCACTATCCCTCTTCTTCCTTTTTTCATTTAGAGTTATAGGATACATGCATTTGGCTATAGTTACAACTCATAATTGAAAGGATTGATTAGATAAAGTACTATCAGCAATAGTTAGATGATCGAGTCCTATAAATTATATAAGATTGATATTTATTAATATAAAATTATTTATTATAAATTGAGATCAATAGTGTTCGTGAGATGTTGAGATTGTAAAAAATTTTGAGGCTTGGCATATTCTTTAGGGTTTTGTCCTAAGAAATATGCGGCCATCATATATCAGACTTGGATATTAGATATAGGGCATGACAGATTTTTTTTCTAAAAATTTTAGTTTTAGTTTAAAACTAAGCCAAAGTTATTTAATCGATTTAGTCTTTGGTATTTAATTTGATAATTTTGATTAACCGAAAACCATAATTTTATTAGTAGATTACAAAGAGCTTGAGGTAATTTTATTGAATTAAACTTTTTTTTAAATGATTTATTATTGATTTAAATTTGAATAATAATATTAAACCTAAGTTTAATTCTGCAATCCAAATAGTGAAATTATTAAAGAACTTAATAAGCCAAAATCAAAACCAAATGTCTAACATATAGAAGTCCAAAATCGAATTACCAAATCAAAATTATTTTAGTTTGGTTTATTCAATTTTATGCTACTTCGATTCAGTTTTTGGTTTTATAAAATGCAAATTCAGAAGTTTGATTTTTCAGAACTTTGGTTCAGTTTGAACCAAAAAAATCGAATGCACACCCCTAAAGATAGAAGGGTATCTACGAAACTCTCGACCAGGGCTATCATCAAGGCAAGATGGGATAATGAGGCATCATGTTTCAAGAAAAAATCGAGATACTTTTGTCCCATAGGATTTAAAATCTTAGTGTTTGTTACTTATTTTAATTGATCGATATTATAGACAAAATTAGCATATGTGGCAAAGGACCTTGTTAGGTCTTGCTCAAAAGATCACCATGATCTTGTTGTGCAGGATTGCTTGACGATTTATTAAGGATGAAGAAAGAGTGGGGTGCGCCTCCTACCTCCGTGCTTGGAGGCACGCCCCCTAGGATACCTTGGCATGTGAAAGATCATAAAGAGAAAAAGATGTGGGAGAAAATGGCTTTGTATTGATTTTTCTCTTCTCTACTAGAATTTATAATATACATGTATATATACACCTATATATGGACCAAAATTCTAATCTATAAAAAACTTTCTGAGCTAATCCAATCCGAATGCACTCATTCAAACCGATGTACACCCATGATCTAATCATGCACTCAATTCCATGGATCTAAACCTAGTCCAAACTCTAAGTAGCCCCCATAAGACCCATAAACCAAGGTCTCATGATCGTGGAGAGCTGAACCTCCATCCTAGGACCAAATCGATCCTAGCTCTAGGACCAAATCGTTTCTAGCTCTAGGATCACACCTATCCTAGTCTCTCGAAGCCAACATCCTAACTCCTCCAGTAGCCTTCCAAGACTTGAGAGCACCATTAATTCTAACAATCTCTACCTTGGTGCCTCCAAGTCTTGGTAAATTCTGCGTGAACCGTTTGCACCATCCTGCTGCCTCTAGAGCTGACACCATTCCATCAAAGCCACCTCACCTCCTTAGCTATAACACAGACCTATGCTCCATAGCCTCTGAGACTCATGTTCAACCGTACTCCTTAGCCTCGAATTGATGTCCTCCTACTTTGATCCTGTGGCTGCAACATCAACCTGTGCTCTGTAGCACATCCAAATAGCTCACTATGCAAACTCTAATGCCTCTGCCAATTCTCTTCAGTTGCTATGCATCCTTGGAGATCTTTGGGATGACTATCTCCATAATTGAAGACCTAGCTTGCTTTTTTGCACCATCCTGAATTGTAGGATCTCTTCTGCTTAGTAGATATATTATCTTTCTTGGATTTTTCTGAAGAATCTACAGCATTTCTGTACCAACACATGCTGTACCATCTGATACGATCTTCTCAAAACTATGTCTATCCATTTGCACGTGCCGCTCCACCTGAAACTGTGCATCACAGGTGCTGGTGCTAGCATATCGATCCTCCTGCATCCCTCCACTCTGAACTCATGCCAAATTTTCTCTCCATCTATAAAACCATCACTTCATAGCTCCACCTATATCCGAAGTCTATCTGATGTTGCAGAAGATTCTTACTCTATCACCGAGTCATCCGAGGCCAACCATCTAACGCTACACTATTGAGCCTATCGTTGCATTTCGTACACCATCGCGGCTCCTTCGAACTATCCACACTTTGCAAATCTCCTTTGAAGCCATGTCAGATACCTCCGTAATCCATGGGTACCTTCAAAATACAAGAGCTCATCCAACTCTTCTGAATCCAGCTACTAAATTCTAGAAAATTCCATCCTAGTACTTCTCTTCTTCTGCCCCTGCACCAGCCATCGCTTTAGTTCGCTCGGAGGAACTGCAGCTCAAATCCTATCCTAAGCTCAAATCCATCTATCTCATCTCGAGACTCTTGAGACTTTCTGACTCTTCCTAAGACCTACTTCCGATCTCATTGAGATGTCTTCTGACATTCTCCATTGAGATACCTTCCTCAACTGCTATACTATCGAGCCTCTCTCAACCTTTATGCCTTTAGAAAAGCACTACTGCAGTACTCTAGTGCTTCCTACCTCATCTCGATACCGCTTTCTCATAGATATCCAAGTCCTTTCTTACTGCACATAACCCATCCTCCATCTGAATCGTGACTCTTTCTGATGCTCTTACAGAAGAAATCTAATCCAGAATACTTTTGACTGCCTGAGATCTTCTGGCACTATTAGATGTGTACCCTAAAAGTCAGATTGGCTAAATACTTATAATACACTTTTAAGGATAATTTTATAATTTTGATTATAAATTAATAAAAAAATTATTTTCTATCATAGTGTATATTTAAAGTGTCTGTGATACATTCTTTGAGTTAATGGTAATGATAATTCATATTTTTAAAAGTTAAAAATTTAAGATATAAATTTTTAAAATTAACTCATAAATTACCTTCGACCGTAGGATCATCACAAGGATGATGATCGATTCGAAAGGTTGGTATGCGATCACTTTCTTAGGATAGATGTATCTTGAGTCTATAGTGTAGACACACTGGAGCGAAAGTATAAGTACTCATTAGAGAATGAGGGCACTGAGCGTGACCACCTCGAGTAGTCATAAAAAAATCTACCTTCTCATCGATGACTGGCTTGATGTTGCAGTGGTATGTCTGATTCTTTGATCTAAGATGCATCAACAGTTCATCTTGAGGGTGTTAAAGTTTGACTACATCATAACTCGATCTTCTAGCCATTCAAAATCTTGAGGTGTATGTTGGTTATAGCATGTTCATTGTAGGAATTAGATTATACTAATAGAAGATCTATCTACCATGGTAGATGAAGAATAGCCCTATGATAATCATAACATTGAATCCTTAAACCCATGGTCATGGCAGAGTGAAGATGATAGAAAGAGTTTCTATTAGGATTTTATATCAGATTCGAATCGAATAATTAATTCATATGATGGATGTTAGGTTTGATGAGTTCACCTTAACCCTAATCCTGTCGGAACTCAAGATAAAAGAACCCAATCATAAAGATAGCTGCACCGAGAGGTTCGCTTTCAATTCTGATGGATTACCACCATATATTGCTAGGTGTCACTAGTAGATTTTGAAAGCAATTAGAATGATTTTGATGATCGATCATTCTAATTATATGAATCAGAAAAGTTCTGATCCATCGAAAGGTATTTCGATGATGTCGATGTAGAGATCGCGATATGTCTTATTACCATATGAAACTAAACCTAGCTGGATCATACAAACAAGAATTTAGATCTGGATGTCATCAATTGAGCTAATCTAGTTTGACTGATTTAGATTAGATCTAATCAGGTTCAAGGTAATCATGCTAGCACATGATTAAACATGGCTTTCTCCTTCTGTAATCTTTTTGATTCATCATAATTGAGTCAAATTTGATTTGACTCATTCATGTATCTTGAATAAATTTATTTTTATCTGACTAAAATTAATCCAAATCAAATTAATTATAGAAATTAAATCCATTCCTAGTGTAATTGGACTAGGGTCAAAAGTTGACCTATTTGAGAGAATTGAGGATCACCTGATTAGATACTTCTAGAAAATTCTCTAAAAAATATTTTGATCTAATTTTTGGATATGTGATAGGCTCGAGACATGCTATGGATGTGCCAAATTTCATGATTGATGGTGATGGTTTGATTGGGTTTTGACAGAGTTTGATTTTGATCAAACTCTTGAGGAAAGAGTCCTAGGCGCAATGGACTCTGCCTTATCTATTCATGTCATCCACTTTTTGAATTATTTTTGACGACAAAACTAGATGGAATCTGGTGGTTTCATGTGGAGAATAAGTTCTAGAGTTCCAATAATAAAATAAATTGGTTATTTGATCAAAGAGGGACTCTATGTGGCATTGGGATTAAAAATCTTTCTCATGCCATTATGAATGCATCTCACAAAATAATCTCCATGCCCAAGTGCTATCGCCCATACCATATCCCATGCCCCCTCTATCCTCTCTCTCCCTCTCTTCTACATGTCTAAAAAGTTAGACATAAATCTGAGTAGAAGGTCCAAGGCTTTTGGCATAAGATTTAGGATCTATGCGATGGTGTTTGTGAGACGGACAAGTTACCTTCAGAAATTATTTTGAAGGATCTATAGATCAGATTCAGATCTGATCTTTGAAAGAGAGATTCATGAGAAGAAGATGTTCAGATCTTGCTCAAGTGGATACTGGTAGAGGTCAGGCGCGTGCATGGTTTCTTCTAGAATCTCAGGAATGATCAGGATCATTGTAGGATAATTAGATTGCCCAATCAGATATTTAAAATTAAATTTGATTTAATTTTATTTTAATTTTTAATATTAGATTATTATGATTAGATTTGAGAACTCTTAGATCTGATTAGATCATAAAAATTTTTGTAGAAAATTTTGCCTCAGATCTGATCAGATCTAGATGATTCAACGACGAAAAATTAGATTTTTCTTCAACTGGTATCAGAGCTGCGTTAGCAGTTCTTCAGATCTATTTTAGCTCTGATTTAATTTATATTTATAATTTGATATTAAAAAATTTTAGATATCATATTATATATGATTAGATCTAAAATTAAAAAATTAAAAATTATATGATTTAGATCTATAATGTATGAGATGCATGATTAGACTAGGAATAGAATAGTTCTATGTGTAATCTAGCATGATCATATTATTAATTTAATTAAATATAATTTTAGATTTATTTTATTTTTATTTTTATAATATTATAATTATTATAACTAGATCTAAAAAATAAAAAATATAATTTTTAATTTTTAATTTATTCATATGAGATATGAAAGATGCATGCTTAGATTAGTTATATAATAATTCTATAAACTATCTAGAATAATTTTATTTTTGATATGATTAAATTTAAAATTTTATTTTTTAAATTTAATATATGATATTTTGGATTTGAAAGCATGAATGGTTGATTGAGTTATAATATATGAGATGTATGCAAGACATGTATAGGTTAGATCTTTGATTGTATATGTGATATATGATTTAGATCTAACTTATTTTATTTTAAAAAATATATTTTTGATTATGGCTTTCCTCTTGGCCATCTGGTCATAGAATAAAGTAAGATTTAAAAACTCTCTTTTTTCATTCGATAGGGTGTTCTTATGATGTATAGGGATGCTGCGTATTCGTTCTTAATCAAAAATCAGAACTTATTTTCTATAAAATTTTAGATCCTAAAATCCTAGAATTTTATTACATGTTTTATTCATGAATCCAAAATTTAATTAAAAATTAAGATTATAAAACTAATTAGATCTAAAAATTATAAATTTTTAGATCTAAGACATCTTCATAAAATTGGGTTCGGACTTGGGTAGCTCATTTAGGTCTAGCAATTGATCAAACCAAATCAAGAGTTTGTTAGGTGGGATCAAAGAAAGCTTAAAATTGACCAACCTAATAAGATTAAGTCTGGATCAAGATTAAATCACATTAAGATGTGACTCAATTAGAAAGATGATAGAAAGAGTTTCTATTGAGATTTTATATTGGACTTGAATCGAATTATTAATTCATATGATGGATGTTGGGTTTGACGAGTTCATCTTAATCCTAATTCTATCGAAGCTCAAGATAGAAGAATCCAATTACATAGGTAGCTGTACCGAGAGGTTCGCTTTTAGTTCTGATGGATTGCCATCATATACTGCTAGGTGTTACTGGTGGATTTTGGAAGCAATTAGAATAATTTTGATGATCGATCATTCTAATTATTTGAATCAAAAAAATTTTGGTCGAAAGATGTTTCGATGATGTCGATGATAGAGATTACGATATATCTTATTACCATACAAAATTAAATCTAACTGGATCACACAAATAAGAATTTGGATTTGAATGTCATCAATTGAGCTAACCAAGTTTAATTGATTTAGATTAGATCCAATCAGATTTAAGATAATCGTGCTAGTGCACGATTGAGCCTGGCTTTCTCCTTCTGTAATCTTTTTGATTCATCATAACCATGTTAAATTTGATTTGACTTATTTCTATATCTTGAATGAATTTATTTTTATTTGATTGGAACCAGTCCAGATCAGATTAATTGTAAAAATTAAATCCATTCCTAGTGCAATTGGACTAGGATCAAAAGTTGATCTATTTGAGAGAATTGAGGATCACCTGATCAGATGCTTCTAAAAACTTATTTAAAAATTATTTTGATCTAATTTTTGGTTATGTGATAGGGCTCGAGACATGCTATGAGTGTGCCAAATTTCATGATTTATAATTATTGGAGATAAACCCCGTTCCTACCAAAGTCCAGTTTGGTGCTCTGCCTAATGCAATCAGTAGCCGCGGAAGAGCTTCAACGGATGGGTCTTAGCCAAACCCCTTCAGTCGGATGAACTACTTAGCGGCCAAACTCCTTCGAACCTCTTCAGCTGGCCGAACTGCTTAGCGGTTGAACTCCTTCGAACCTCTTCATCTGGCTGAACTGCTTAGCGGCCGAGCTTCAGTCGGACTCCCACAAGAGCCGAACTCCCTCCGAGCCCTCCCCGGTCGGACTCCTTGATGGCCGAGCTTCTTTCGAACTCTCCAGCGATCGAGCCTTTGCCGCACTCCTCCAACCAGGCGCCTGTGAAAGCCAAACTCCCTCCGCACTCCTTCGGCAGAACTCCTCTTAGAGTCCGAACTTCTTTGAAATCGATATATGCCCAAGTCCACCAATCAACGTCTGCTTCCTCGAGCTACGACTGCCGAACTTCGACGGTATGGCCGTCACTATCAGTCTGATGATGCCATTCTCTCCATAACCAGCTCCATACGGCCCATAATTGAACGACATGGCTGCCACTACTGGTGGCACCACTCTCTCCGTAACCAGCCCCACGCGGCCCATGACCTATCAGTATGGCTGTCACTATCCATCTGACGACGCCTTCTTCTTCGTACCGAACTCCATGCGGCCCCAACGGCTCGCTACCAGGTGGTATGGCCGCCACCATCAATTAAGCTCTGTCTATAAAGGACCCTCCAGATATGCTAACTCTAACCTCTTATCTCTGATCTCTAAGCTCTCCTCTTCTTCTCTAAGCTCTGCGGAAATTATTCCCGAGCACTCCATTCCTATTGGCCAGAGCTGACTTGATCATCGAAGGGTCCTACCGGAGCCACCCCCCACCTGCTCCAGATGGAACTTTATTTTGTAAGTCTCCGATGGTGACCTCGTCCACCTCTGCTCCAGTCGGATCCAACGATGACCAATTTCTGCATCAATAGATTGGCGCTAGAGGAAGGGCACGAACCTCCGAGGTTTTCTTATTCTTGAAGGAGTGCTCGACGATGATTTCTCTCTCCCCTCTCTGGAGTTCTTTTCTCAAGAGAAAATGCCTTCCAAGAGAGCTTCGACTTGGTGCTCAACGGCCTCCATGATCCGATCCCATTCGAATCTATCTGCTCCCGCTCCAACCCGGATGGCCCAGGTTCCATCTGTGGCCGCGGTGGATGCAGAGCAGTTCAACCTGCTCATCCAGCAAGTTCGTGACCTCACGGAGGTGGTGCAGATGGTGCAGGCCATGCACCGACAGATTTCGGCACCAGCTCAACCAGCGCGGGACTCCCCAAAGCCATGCGGTCCAGCCCAAGAATGGCTGACTTAGGCTACTCGACCTCCGATCCCCGAAAGGGGGAGGCAAAGGAGGGAGAGCCCCTGCTCGGACCGTGGCTCAACCCAGGGGGAAGCCTCGCACCCTTTCTGCTAGAAAACTTTAGAGATCAACGACCGTGAAGACCTCTTAGATCGAAGGCTCTTAGAAATGAACTGGTGAATCGAGGAGCTTTGTCACACTCCCTCCTTCCGTGGTAATGACATTTGTACCGATCCTTTTTTTTCATAGAAAATTATGTAGGAGCCGATCCCGCCGAACTTCAAGCTCCCAGAGCTCAAGAGTTATGATGGGACCACCGATCCGATCGACCATCTGGAAGTCTTTCGGACAACGATGCTGCTCCACGGCACGCCAGACGCCATCTTATGCTGGGTTTTCTCCTCTACCCTTAAGGGAGCTGCCAGGAATTGGTACTCGATGCTTAGCCGAGTACCATCTTATCGTTTGACCAGATGAGCCAATAATTCACGGCCCACTTCATCAGTAGTCGACGTCCGCGCCGAGGCTCGGATTCCTTAATGGCCATTAGGCAGAAGGAGGGAAAATCTATCCGAACTTATGTCATCCAATTTAATACTGCCGCATTGGAGGTCCAGAACCTGGACCAATCAGTCGCCACCTTCAGAAGAATGACTTGCTATTCTCCCTGGAGAAGAAGTATCCCAGAGATTTTGCTGACATGCTAGCTCGGGCCGAAAGTTATGCCCAGGCAGAGGAGGCTTTCGAGGCCAAGGATGATGAAGCCAGTGAGAAGCGATGAATTAGCGGGCCAGACAGGCCCGTTGAAGAAAGAAAGCAGACTGAAGCTCGGCCTTGGTCCCAGACTCCCCCTACTCGCGGGCGAGCCCGAACTCCCCCTCGAGCTCGGAGGCAAGGAACCCCCAATGGAAGGGCACACCGAGGTTCGCCCCAGCACCGAAGTTCTTCCCGATGATGATTTCACAACTACACCCCTCTCAACGCCTCAAAGACCTAAGTACTGATGGAGATCAAGGAACGACTTTCGAGATCGAAGAAAATGCGTTTCCATCTCAGCAAACACAATCTCAATAAGTTCTACCTCTACCATCGTGACCATGGTTACGACACTAAAGAGTGAATCCAGCTCTAGGACGAGATCGAAGAGCTCGTCAGGAGAGGCAAGCTTGGTCGATTCCTACGAAGATGACCTGAAGAGCAGGAAGATCAACTGAGGGCATTACCACCAAGTGAGAAAAACCAGTAAGAAGATCAGCTGCCTCTTGGCGTCATCAATACTATCTCGGGGGGACTTCAATAAGGAGAGGCCAGCGGATCCGAGAGACCGATAAAGAGGCGGAGGACCATGGAGCCCGTGACCTTCACCAAGGCAGATGGCCAGGGGATCCAATTTTCGCATAATGACATGGTTGTAATTTCTTTGAATATTGCTGACTATGATGTACGCTGCATTTTGGTGGATAATGGAAGCTCAACCGACGTGTTATTTTACGATGCCTTCTCAAAAATGTTTCTACCCGACGATCGCTTGGGGTCTATGAACTCCCCGCTGGTAGGATTCGCTGGCAACACCATACCAATCGAAGGCATGATAACTTTGGCTGTGACAGCAGGGCAACGCCCGAAATTGGCCAAAACACAGGTCGACTTCCTGATCGTGAGGACTTCGTCCGCCTATAATGTGATTCTCGGCCGATCTAATCTAAATGCACTTTGGGCGATGGTGTCAACCTATTATTTGAAGATGAAGTTTTCGACGAGTTGCGGGGTCAGAGAAGTCAGAGGAGATTAGGCTCTAGCGAGGCACTGCTACTCAATTGCCCTGTATAAGAGAGAATGGCCCGATCCTTATCTTGTTGACAGCCTAGATGTCCGCAATGACCCCACTAAGGAGCGAGACGAGCCTATGGAGGACCTTATCTCTGTGCCCTTAAATGACAGAAACCCGGAGCATGCTATGCAGATTGGCTCCAACTTGACGGACGAGGTTCGGGAGCAGCTCATCGCCTTTCTCAGGAGAAATGCGGACGTCTTCGCCTGGATCCCAGCGGACGTGCCGGGGATGAACGTCGAGGTCATGGAATATCGGCTGACCGTCGATCCAAGGCACCGACCGATAAGGAAAAAAAATGCACCACCATGCCTCGAAGAGGTAGAAGGCGATCGTCGAAGAAGTAGACAAGCTCCTCCAAGTCGGACTCATCCGAGAGATTAATTATCCAACCTAGGTCTCGAACGTGGTCCTCATCAAGAAGGTGAATAACAAGTGAAGGATGTGCATCGACTTCAAGAAGTCGAATAAGATCTGTCCGAAAGATAGCTACCCCTTGTCCAGGATCGACCAGCTGGTGGATGCAACCTTAGGCCATGAGCTCCTCACCTTCCTAGACGCCTTTTCTGATTATAACTAGATACGGATGGCATCCGAGGATGAAGAGAAGACCATCTTCATTATTGACCGTGGTCTTTATTATTACAGGGTCATACCATTCAAACTCAAAAATGCAGGGGCCACTTATCAGCGCTTGATCAATAAGATCTTCAAGGAGCAGATCAGTCGCAACATGGAGGTGTACGTGGATGATATGCTCGTCAAAAGTCGAGCTTCGACAGACCACCTCACCGACCTTAAAGAGACCTTTGGTGCACTCAGGAAGCACAAGATGAAGCTGAACCCGACCAAGTGCGCCTTTGGTGTGACCTCCGAAAAGTTTCTGGGGTTCATGATGTCGAGATGCGAAATCGAAGCAAACCCCAAGAAGATCTGAGCCATTCAAGAGATGGCTGCTTCGAAGACGATCAAGAAAGTTCAGCGCCTGATCGGAAAGGTGGCGTTCCTAAATCGCTTCATCTCAAGGTCGGCCGAACGATGCACGCCCTTCTTTCAAGTTCTCAGGCAACCGAAGAACTTCTGTCAAATGGTGGAGTGCCAACGAAAATTCGAGGAGCTTAAAAACTACCTCAACTCACCTCCACTGCTGGTAAAGTCCGAACCCGAAGAAGAATTATTCTTGTATCTAGCTATCTCCTCGGTGGCCCTGGCGGTAGTCCTGATGAAGGAAGAAGCAAGGACGCAGCGACCGATCTACTATATGAGCCGGATCCTGAGGGATGCAGAGACCAAGTACTTTAGGTTAGAAAAACTAACTTACTCTCTTCTAATTGCTGCTAGGAGGCTCCGACCTTACTTTCAGGAGCATACCGTAACGATCTTCATGGACCAACCAATAAAAGCGGTCTTTCATCGGACGGACACCTCCGAAAGAATTGCGAAATGGGCAATCGAACTCATAGAGTTCGACATCAACTACCAACCCAGGCCGTCGATCAAGGCCCAGATATTAATGAATTTTATGATAGAGTGCACCATTCCGATCGAAGCCGAGCTTGAACAGAGCGAGGCCGGCACCGAAGTGAGACCGAGCCTGGACAAAGCCGAGCTATCACAGCCGAATCTCTCCGAAGGCTTTTGGGCTCTGCACGTGGATGGTTCATCCAACTCTGCTGGAGTTGGTGCAGGCCTGATCTTGGTCAGCCCCAAAGGAGTCGTCGCCGAGTATGCGCTACGCTTCGAATTTTCCACGACCAACAATGGGGCCAAATATGAAGTGCTGATTGTCAGATTAAAGATTGTAATAAAATTAAAAGTAGATCAGCTTCAAGTCTACAGTGATTCTCAGCTGATGATCGATCAAGTTGATAGCAGCTACGAAGCACGGGAGGAAGGCATGGCGAGATACCTTGGGAAAGTGAGGGATTTGATCCTGACCTTCAATAGTTTTGGCATTCAGCATATTCCGAGGGCGGAAAATGTGAGAGCCGATCTTCTCTCCAAGTTGGCCACTTCAGCCCCGGTCGAATTGCCCAAAAAAGTATTTTTAAAACTTTTAAAGTGCCCAGCCACGAAGGAATTTTAGGCCGTCCTACAAATGAAATTCGAGCCTAACTGGATCGACCCATTGGTCGCCTACCTTAAAGAAGGGGTTCTTCCTCACAATCGGAAGAAGCTCGGAGGCTCAAGAATCAGGCCTCCCGCTACGTTTTATATGAAGGTAAGTTATATAAGAGATCGTACTCCCTCCCATTACTAAGATGTCTTCAATCTTCAGAGGCCAACCTCGCACTAAGGGATGTGCACGAAGAACTTTGCGGAAGCCACATAGGAGCCAGGTCCCTGTCGCAAAAACTACTTCGGTAGGGGTACTATTGGCCGACCTTATTTCACAATTCCATGGAATATGTGAAGAAGTGCGACCGCTATCAGAAGAACACTAGCGTGCAAAGGCAGCCAGCATCCGAGCTTGCTCCACTCAGCGCACCTTGGCCATTTGCGTAGTGGGGAATGGATATACTCGGCCCCTTTCCAACAGCGTCTGTGCAATGAAAGTTCCTCCTGGTCGCGATCGATTATTTCACCAAGTGGATCAAAGTCGAACCACTAGTGAAGATCACCAAGACCAAGATGCAGGACTTCGTCTAGAAGTCACTAGTCTGTCGGTTCGGCCTGCCCCAAATCCTTATAACCGATAATGGGCGATAGTTCACTGGGACAAGGTTCGCCAAATTCTACGAAGGACTGAACATCTTCCACCGTTTCACATCGGTGGCTCACCCGCAGGCCAATGGGGAGGCTGAGGTGACCAACCGGATCCTACTGCAAGGCATCAGGACAAGACTCGATAGGACAAAGGGAGCTTGGGCGGACGAACTCTACCACATCCTCTGGGCATACCGAACTACTCAAAAGATGCCGATTGGGGAAACACTCTTCACCTTGGCCTTCGGCACGGAGGTAGTTATTCCGATCGAACTTCAGCTCCTGTCCGCATGAGTCATGGGCTTTGACGAGCAGCTCAACCCTCAGGACCTCAGAGTTAACCTCGACCTACTGGAAGAAAAAAGGGAGGAGGCTCGTATCCGGATGGCAGCCTACAGATGAAAGGTGGCCCAGTACTACAACTCCAGAGTTAGGGGTAAGATGTTCAAACTGGAAGACCTGGTGCTTCGACGAGCCACCGTCTCTCAGCCTCAGAGTTAAGGAAAGCTCGCCCCAAATTGGAAAGGTCCATACGAAGTGGTGGAGGTCATCCGACCTGGAACCTATCACCTGAAGGAGCTCAAAGGAATAGTGCTTCTCCGACCTTGGAACTCAGAAAATCTGAGGATGTATTACCAGTAGACTTTCTTTAATAAGACTTCTTCACTTAGCATTATTATTTTCTGGTACAAGGATTACGTGACGATAGGAGAGAAGCGAGCGAAAGTGGCCTATTAGGAATAGGAGGAGAACCTCATCCTAACGCGAGCAAAGTTGAAGGCCTCGTTCATCCTAGACGAGATGAGGGGAGAGGCGTGGACGACGGTCCGTATGTGCCCCCACATCCCATTAGGAACAGGAGGAGAACCTCGTCTTAATGTGAGCAAAGCCAAAGGCCTCGTTCACCTTAGACGAGATGGGGGGAGATGGACGATGGTCCGAATGCACCCCCACAGCTCGTTAGGAATAGGAGGAGAACCTCTTCCTAACGCGAGCAAAGCTGAAGGCCTCGTTCACCCTAGACGAGATGGGGAAAGAGGCGCGGACGACGATCCGTATGTGCCCCCGCAGCCCGTTAGGAACAAAAGGAGAACCTCATCCTAACGCGAGCAAAGAAGAAGGCCTCGTTCACCTTAGACGAGATGGAGGGAGATAGACGATGGTCCGAATGTGCCCCCACAGCCCGTTAGGAACAGGAGGAGAACCTCGTTCTAACACGAGCAAAGTCGAAGGCCTCGTTCACTCTAGACGAGATCGAAGGAGAGGCACGAATGATGGTCTAAAGGTGCCCCCACAGCCCGTTAGCAGTAGGAGGAGAACCTCATCCTAATGCGAGCAAAGTCCAAGTCCGAGCTTTGAAGCCTACAGAAAATAAGATCTCCATCAACCTCGACCAAAGATAAGATCTCTCCCGAGCGACCGTAGACAACCTCGATTAGAGATAAGATCTCTCTCAAGCGACCGAGTCAACCTCGGCTAGAGATGAGATCTCTTTCGAGCGATCGTAGACAACCTCGGCTAGAGATAAGATCTCTTCCGAGCGATCGAGTCGACCTTGGCTAGAGATGAGATCTCTTTCGAGCGACCGTAGACAATCTTGGCCAGAGATAAGATCTCTCTCGAGCGATCAAGTTGACCTCGGCTAGAGATAAAATCTCTTTTGAGCGATTGCTGACAACCTCGACTAGAGATAAGATCTCTCCTGAGTGCCCGAGACAACCTCGGCCAGAGCATCCGAGACAATTTTGGACAGAGATGAGATCTCTCCCGAGCTGCGAAGAACCTTGCCCATAGCCCATTAGGAATAGGAGAGAAATCTCGTCCTAACGCGAAGCAAAGTCGAAGTCTGAGCTCTGAGTCAACCTCGACCAGGGCATCCGAGGCAACTTCGAACAGAGATAAGATCCCTTCCGAGCTTCAACCGAATCAGCACAGAGCCCAAAAGAGGACTTCGACAGTCGCCTTTTGTACACTCCCTTCCTTCGAGTTTTGAACTCGAGAGTGGGGGGACTATTGTTGGAGATAAACCTCGCTCTTACCAAAGTTCAGTTCGGTGCTCTGCCTAATGCAACCAGTAGCCGTGGAAGAGCTTCAATGGATGGGTCTTAGCCGAACCCCTTCAGTCGGACGAACTGCTTAGCAGTCAAACTCCTTCGAATCTCTTCAGTTGGCTGAACTACTTAGCGGTCGAACTCCTTCGAACCTCTTCATCTGGCCAAACTGCTTAGTGGTCAAGCTCCTTGGACTCCCAACAGTCGGGCTTTAGCCAAATCTCTCAGCGGTCGAGCTTCAGTCGGACTCTCGCAAGAGCCGAACTCCCTCCGAGCCCTCCCCGGTCGAACTCCTCGACGATCGAGCTCCTTTCAAACTCTCCAACGATCGAGCCTTAGCCACACTCCTCCAGTCAGGCGCCTGTGAAAGCCGAACTCCCTCTGCACTCCTTCGATCGAACTCCTCCTGGAGTCCGAACTTCTTTGAAATCGATATATGCCCAAGTCCACCAACCAACGTCTGCTTCCTCGAGCTACGGCTGTCAGACTTCGGTGGTATGGCCGCCACTACCAGTTTGGCAATGCCATTCTCTCCATAATCAGTCCCATGCGGCCTGCAATCGGACGACATGGCTGCCACTATTGGCGGTACCATTCTCTTCGTAACCAGCCCCACGCGGCCCATGACTTGCCAGTATAGCTGTCACTATCCACCTGACGATGCCTTCTTCTTCGTACCAAACTCCATGTGGCCCCAACGGCTCGCTACCAGGTGGTATGGCTGCCACCATCAATTAAGCTTTGCCTATCAAGGACCCTTCAGATATGCTAACTCTAACCTCTTATCTCTGATCTCTAAGCTCTTCTCTTCTTCTCTAAGCTCTGCGGAAATCATTTTCGAGCACTCCATTCCTGTTGGTCAGAGCTGATTTGATCGTCGGAGGGTCCTGCCGGAGCCACCCTCCACCGGCTCCGGATGGAACTTTATTTTGCAGGTCCCCGATGGCTCCAGTCGGATCCGACGATGATCAGTTTCTGCACCAACAATAATAATGGTTTGATTGGGTTTTGATAGAGTTTTATTTGGATCAAACTCTTGAGGGAAGAATCCTAGGCACAATGGACAGTTTCTTATCTACTCATGTTGCCCACCTTTTGAATTATTTTTGGCGACAAAACTAGATGGAATCTGGTGGTTTCATGTGGACAATAAGTTTTAGAGTCCCAATGATAAAATAATCTTTCTCACACCATTATGAGAAATCTATGTGGTGTTGGGATTAAAAATCTTTCTCACGCCATTGTGAATGCATCACACAAAATAATCTCCACACCCAAGTACTGCCGCCTATACCATATCCCATGCCCCCTCGATCCTCTCTCTCCCTCTTTTCTACATGCCTAAAAAGTTAGGCACAAATCTGAGTAGAAGGTCTAAGGCTTTTGGCACAAAATTCAGGATCTACGCAATGGTGTTCGTAAGATGAATGGGCTGCATTCAAAAATTATTTTGAAGGATCTATAAATCAGAATCAGATCTGATCTTTGGAGGAGATATTTGTGAGGAGAAGATATTCAAATTTTATCTAAGTAGATACCGATAGAGGTCAGGCACGTACGTGGCTCCTTCTAGAATCTCAGAAACGATCAGGATCATTGCATGATAATTAGATTATCCAATCAGATATTTAAAATTAAATCTAATTTAATTTTATTTTAATTTTTAATATTAGATCATCACGATCATATATGAGAACTCTTATATATGATCGGATTATAGAAATTTTTGTAAAAAATTTCATCCGAGATTTGATCAAATCTGGACGATCCTGCAGTGGAAAATCAAATTTTTCTTCAAGCGCTCCCTGAGACCTCCTGGCTCTTCCTGAGACCTACTCCTGGTCTTCCTAAGATGTCTCCTGACACTCTCTTCTGAGATATCTCCCTCGGCTGCTGCACCATCGAGTCTCTCTCAGTCCCTGTGCATTAAGGATAGTGCTACTGCAGCACTCTAGCACTTCCTAACTCGTTTCTGCACCATCTTCTCATAGGTATCTAGATCCTCTCTTCATGTATACAAACCATCCTCCATCTGAACCGTGACTTTTCCTAGTGCTCTTACAGAAGAAATTTGATCTAAGATACTCTCGCCTGCTAAATGTCCTTGGCACTCTTTGAGATCCTCTGGCTCTCCTTGAAACCTACTTCTGATCTTTCTGAGATGCTCCTGACACTCTATTGAGATATTTTTTTGACTGCTGTACTGTCGAGCCTTTTTCAGTCTCTGTACCACTAGGATAGCACTACTGCAGTATTCTAATGCTTCTTGATTTGTCTCTATGCTGCTGCTCTATAGTCATCCAACTCTAATTTATTGGATCTCCATGGATCATTCATCTCCATCACTTTCAAGGCTCCAACCAATCGCATTGCTAAATATATCCTAACTATTTTCAGCTCTATCTCGACTTCGGGCCCTTGAGTGATCACTCCTCTAACATACCAAACAAAATCATCAGCAGCTTGGACTTCATAATTTATTTTATTTTTAACACCATGCGAAGTCAAAAAAAAAAAACTTTTTTTTTTTCCTCTGAAACCTTCTAGACTTTCTCCTTTGGCTCCCTCCTCCCGTCCAAAACCAAACCACTCGCTTGTTGCCTGCCGAGCTCTGCCCACGCGATCGCCGAATCCGGGCGTCGCCATCGTCGGATCTCCACCGCAGCACATCACTGCCGCTATTCGCAGCCCGCCATCGCCGGATCCAAGCTCCACCGTGCTGGATCCCACGCGTCGGGAGGAAGAGGATGGCCCGCGCCATCTCGCAGGCTTGGATCCGCGCGCCACCCCCGGATCTAGGCGTCACCTCGCCGGATCCCTGCTCCGCCGCGTCGGATCCGTGCACCTCCATGCTGGATTCTTCCCTGGTTTTTGCTGCACACGCGAGTCAACTCCGCTAGATCGGACCTCTGCCTGCGTGCCATCTCGTCGACCATCGCTGCGGCATGCCGTCACTGCCACTGTTCATGTGCCACTGCCAGATCGGCACGCCATCGCCGAATCCATGCTCCACCGTCCTGCATGCGATCACCACCGGACCGCCCACGAAAACTCCTTCGCATGCCTGGTCGGCTACCGAGAACACCGGCCAATCGCTGGAATCGGCCACTAGGCCCGAGATCGATGGCCAATCACCAGCCGCCGCCAATCGGGCGGCCTCCTTTTATTATTATTATTTTTTTTTCTCTTTTTTTTTTAATGTTCTTTCACTCCTAAATTCCGTACCAATGCATCTTGATCTTCACGTCTTCCCGCCAAGATGGCATATAAAAGATCAGAAAGAAAAAAAAAAAGTGAAAGAAAATGAATCTGTATTGATTTTTTTCTTTTTTACTAAAATTTATAATATATATATATATTCCTGTATATGAACTAAAATTCTAACCTGTAAAAAACTTTCTAGACTAATCCAGTCCGAATGCATTCATCCAAATCCATGGACATCCATGGACTGATCATACACTCAATCCCATGAATCCAAATCTAGTCCAAACTCTGAGTAGCCCTCATGAGACCCATAAAAGGTTGAACCTTCATCTTAGGATCAAATCGATTCTAGTCCTAGGACCACATCTATTCTAATCTTTCGGAGCCAATATCCTGGCTCCTTCAGTGATCTTCTAAGACTTGAAAGCACCACTAATTCTAACATGTCTTTCATGCAAACTTAATGATCTAATCATGCTTTTGGATACATGATCAAACACTACCATGCAACTTAATTATGGTTGTTTGCATGAAAGAACTCATGGCAATTATTATAGCCCTTAATATTGAAACATGCAAGTTGGGCAAAAGGTGTATCTTTCATGCGGAAGAATGATTCACCTTCCTTTGTGCAAGTCCATCATAACACCATGCATCGACCACTTTAATATTTATGTAGGTAGATGAATCAAAGAGTTCAAAGTATTTTGAAATCTATGCATTCCAATGATTAATATCGTGAAAGAAGATGAATCATTCTTTTTAAGGAAAGATACAACCCGAATCCTCCTTGAAAGGTCTTTTGCTCTAGGAAAGAAAAATCTGCTATGAATCCTACATCATCTCAAAAAAGTTTCTTTTCAAAACCATTCAAGGATAAGGGTTGTATCTTTCAGGATTCACCTTCCTTCACCAGAATCTACCATTGGATCATCCACCACTCGCTTTGAGAGCTGTGCATATAGATGAATGACAAAGTTTGGGGTGCTTTGAGATCTACATGCAATAATGGATTCGTGCAAAAAAAAGTGAATCTTACTTCCGCATAAAAGATACAACCCACTGACCATCAAGAAAAGTCCTTACCCTTTGTTGTTGATGGATTCCTTTCAATTCTGAACGGTAAAATGTTTTACTTTTCCTTCCCTTGCCCAAAATCAACCTACTCATATATTATATTTATCATCATATTAACCTACTTAGGGAGTTTGCATTTGAGTTTTGGAACCATTTTACTCCATAAATTAAATTCTAGTAGGGACTAATGTTCAACCACATATTTGTTCAGTCCAACAATGATACATCCCGCCAGGATTTACCACCATCTTCCAATAAAGCTTTATATTTTCCCAAGCAATGATCCTTCTGAGGACATGAAACGATTCTTGGGCATTGATATCTCGGATGGCAAGCCCCGAATCCTCACAAGTCAAACAAAGGATTCAGCTTGCTCGAGGAAAGCTAGCGATGCGTAGAACCATGTCACTACAGGTCAAAGAGTTTTCCCTTTCTTTTCGCTTTTTTTTTTTTTTTGGTTTTGAATCTGCCTTGGGTGGAGGGGAGCAGCACAAGCTTCAAGCCCTGCTGCACTCCTCCCAAACCATCCATCCATGTGACTCTTGGCCTTCCCCTCCCTTAAATTATCAATTCCTCATCCACAGACCTAGATTGGATTGAGAGAGCTTGTCTTTAAGCCATGTTTCACAAATTTATGCAAGCCAGAGGGTCCCACTTACCTTGTTTCTGTTTTACTTTCCTTGTCATCTAGAATATATATTTCACATGGAAACAAACGGTACAAGCCCATTGCTAGCTGGTGCACACCAAGGATTGATTAAATTATCCTGCTATAATGACTCCTCTTTGGAATAATTAATTGTTGCTCACCTTTGCCAACGTTAGATTGGGATGGGAGATGGCAACTAATGATTCCCTCTTCTCTGCAAGAGTTTCAGTATGTTGGGAGCAGGTCAGAGTATAATGTTAGATCCGAATCCAAAGCACTTATAGTGAGATATGTACGTTAGATCATTGGATTTTTAAATGAACAGAAAGCGCCGAGGTGTATGCGTTGAAGGCAGCGGCTAGGTTATTTTATAGGCACCGAGAGAAGTTCTGCCAAGATTTGGCAATCTGAGAAGCACTCGTATGAAGCATAGCCTCCTAAGACCAAAATCTTTCTCCAAAAAAATTCCTTTTGGTTTGATTGACATTTTTACAGAATCCAAATTATGAGATTCCAGTCAATTTTAACTCTAGTAGGAAGTTAGTTATAAATTATAGATCATAAAAAGTTATTCAATTTCAAAAAGAAATCATCTTAATCAAGTATTGTATAATTAAATTATAGTTTATAAATATTTGGATTGCGGCTCATTTTTTGAATATGATAAATCTTATTTTTACATTCTATCCAACCTTATCATAGTAGTCAAAATGATCCTCATATATATATATATTATTGACCCATTTTTCATCAATTTGTATATATATATATATATATTATTGACCCATTTTTCATCAATTTAAGTTTATTTTTGACTAAATTGAGATTACTTAATTAAGATTTTATTCCGTTTGTTCGTTGGCTTTCAGGGTCTTAAAGCCCTAGGAAGATCTCCTAAGAACCTTTTCCGAAGTTATAAATTGATAGACGGAAGACCGTCATGTGACATATTCCCTGATAGACTATTCAGAAGTGCACGGATGTGAGAGATCGCGCCAATGACACACAGACTGATGGATGCATGTTCTGTCTCCATGCATGAGCAATGGTTTTGTGCAAGACAATTTTATGATATTAATCACGTAGAGGAGATGAAAAAGAAGGATAATGCCCTCAGCTTGTGGTGTTGTATCGTTCGCATCTTGGAATCCTAATGACCGATGGAGATGCGGAAGATGTAGAAAAAAGCTAGACTAATTGGGATTGCGACTACTATAGTAAAAGATCTGTTGACGTAGAATCTGATCATCGTCGGAATTAGCTGGAGCAAAGATGGATGAGGTCGCCGCTGGGATCTGTAAAATAAAGTTCCATTCAGAGCCCATGGGGTGGCTCTGACAAGATCCTCCGACGATCAAGTCAGCTCTGATCAATAGAAATGGAGTGCTCGGAAATGATTTTTGCAGAGCTTAGAAAAGAAGAGGAGAGCTTAGAGCTTAGAGATCAGAGGTTAGAATTAGCGTATCAGAAGGATCCTTTTTATAGGCGGAGTTTGATGGCGACAGCCATAGCCGCATGGTGGCAGGCCGCTCGAGGTTCGGCGAAGTCAGTCCCAGGAGGAGGACACTGTCTGCAGCGCCGCCTGTAATGGATTGATGGTGACAGCTATCGCCGTCTGATAGTGGATCGCCGTCGCCTGTGGCAAATTGATGGTGACCGTTCGTCCAGCTTTAATAGCCATGGCTCTCAGAAAGCAAGCATTGATTGGACTTCGGCATATATCGATCCTAAAGGAGTTCGGACTCTCGAAGAGGAAGCTCGGCCGCTGAGGAGTTTCGCTAAAGCCCGGCCGCTGGGAGTCCAATGAGCTCGACTGCTGGGAGTCCAAGGAGCTCGGCCGCTAAGTAGTTTGGTTAAAGTCCGACTGCTGAGAGTCCAAGGAGCTCGGCCGCTAAGCAGTTCGACCAAAGTCCAACTGCTGGGAGTCCGTAGAAGCTCGACCGCTGAGGAGTTCGGCCGGCTGAATGGGTTCGATGGAGCTCGACCGCTGAGGAGTTCGGTCGGTTGAACGGATTCGAAGGAGCTCGGCCGCTGAGGAGTTCGACCGGCTGAAGGGGTACGGCTAAGACCCATCTGCTGAAGCTCTTCCATGGCTACTGATTGCATTAAGCTGAGTATCGAACTGGACTTCGGCAGGAGCGGAGTTTATCCCCAACAATAGCCCTCCTACTCTCGAGTTCGAAACTCAAAGGAAGGGAGTGCAGAAAAAGCGACTGCCGAAGTTCTCTTCTGGGCTCCGTGTTGGTTCAGATCGGAGCTCGGAGGAGATCTCATCTCCCACTAAAGTTGATGCCGAAGTTGAAGCCCGGGAGAGATCCCATCTCCAACCGAGGTTGAGGTAGGCCTCATCTTCTACGATCGAGGTCGGAGGTTGAACTCATCGGGGGCGACATTGTCTCCTACAGCCGAGGCTGACTCGGAGGAGATCTCCTCTCCTGCAGCCGAGGTCAATATGGGCGCTCGAAAGAGATCTCTTCTCGGGAGAGATCTTATCTCTGATCGAGGTTGTCATGGTGGCCGAGATTGTCGCTCGAAAGAGATCTTATCTCCGACCGAGATTGCGAGGTTGCTTCTCGGGAGAGATCTTATCTCTGATCGAGGTTGCTACTCGGAAGAGATCTTATCTTTGGCCAAGGTTGTTGCTTGGGAGAGATCTTATCTCTGGCTGAGGTTACTTCTTGGGAGAGATCTTATCTCTAGCCGAGGTTATCGCTCGGAGAGATCTTATCTCTGACCGAGGTTGCTGCTCGGAAGAGATCTTATCTCTAGCCGAGGTTGTCGCTTGGGAGAGATCTTATCTCTGGTCGAGGTTGCTTCTCGGGAGAGATCTTATCTCTGACCGAGGTTGTCGCTCGGGAGAGATCTTATCTCTGGCCGAGATTGTCGCTCGGGAGAGATCTTATCTCTGGCCGAGGTTGACTTCTTAGGAGAGATCTTATCTTTAGCAGAGGTTGTCGCTCGGGAGAGATCTTATCTCTAGGCCGAGGTTGACTTCTTGGGAGAGATCTTATCTCTAGCCGAGGTTAATCGCTCGGGAGAGATCTTATCTCTGGCCGAGGTTGTCGCTCGGGAGAGATCTTATCTCTGGCCGAAGTTGCTTCTCGGGAGAGATCTTATCTCTGGCCGAGGTTGCTGCTCGGGAGAGATCTTATCTCTCGCAGAGGTTGTCGCTCGGGAGAGATCTTATCTCTGGCCGAGGTTGCTTCTCCGGAGGGATCTTATCTTATCTCTGGTCGAGGTTATCGCTTGGGAGAGATCTTATCTCTAGTCGAGGTTGCTTCTCGAGAGAGATCTTATCTCTGGTCGAGGTTGTCGCTCGGAAGAGATCTTATCTCTGGCCGAGGTTGCTTCTCGGGAGAGATCTTATCTCTAGCCGAGGTTGCTGCTAGGGAGAGATTTTATCTCTCGCCGAGGTTGTCACTCGGGAGAGATCTTATCTCTGACCGAGGTTGTCGCTTGGGAGAGATCTTATCTCTGGCCGAGATTGCTTCTCGGGAGGGATCTTATTTCTCGCTGAGGTTGTCGCTCGGAAGAGATCTTATCTCTGACCGAGGTTGCTTCTCGGGAGAGATCTTATCTCTGGCCGAGGGTGTCGCTCGAGAGAGATCTTATCTCTAGCCGAGGGTGTCGCTTGGGAGAGATCTTATCTCTAGCCGAGGTTGCTTCTCGGGAGAGATCTTATCTCTGGCCGTGGTTGCTGCTCGGGAGAGATCTTATCTTTGGCCGAGGTTGTCGCTTGGGAGAGATCTTATCTCTGGCCGAGGTTGCTTCTCGGAAGAGATCTTATCTCTAGCCGAGGTTGAAGGTCTTTGACCTGCCTGTGTTAGGATGAGGTCTTCTGGGCTCCGTGCTGGTTCAGGTCGGAGCTCGAAAGAGATCTCATCTCCCACTAAAGTTGATGTCAAAGTTGAAGTCCGGGGGAGATCCCATCTCCAACTGAGATTGAGGTAGGCCTCATCTCCTGCGATTGAGGTCGGAGGTTGAGCTCATCGGGGGCGACATTGTCTCTTACAGCCGAGGCTGACTCGGAAGAGATCTCCTCTCCTACAGCCGAGGTCAATACGGGCACTCGGAAGAGATCTCTTCTTAGGAGAGATCTTATCTCTGATCGAGATTGTCGTGGTGGTCGAGGTTATCGCTCAGAAGAGATCTTATCTTCGACCGAGGTTGCGAAGTTCCTTCTCGGGAGAGAATTTATCTCTGACCGAGGTTGTCGCTCGGGAGAGATCTTATCTCTGGCCGAGGTTGCTACTCGGGAGAGATCTTATCTCTGGCCAAAGTTGTCGCTCGGAAAGAGATCTTATCTCTGGCCGAGGTTACTTCTCGGGAGAGATCTTATCTCTAGCCGAGGTTGTCGCTCGGGAGAGATTTTATCTCTAGCCGAGGTTGTCGCTTGGGAGAGATCTTATCTTTGGTCGAGGTTGCTTCTCGAGAGAGATCTTATCTCTGGTCGAGGTTGTCGCTCGGGAGAGATTTTATCTCTGGCCGAGGTTACTTCTTGGAGAGATCTTATCTCTAGCCGAGGTTGTCGCTCGGGAGAGATCTTATCTCTGGCCGAGGTTGACTCGCTTGGGAGAGATCTTATCTCTAGCCGAGGTTGTCGCTCGGGAGAGATCTTATCTCTAGACCGAGGTTGTTGCTCGGGAGAGATCTTATCTCTGGCCGAAGGTTGCTTCTCGGGAGAGATCTTATCTCTAGCCGAGGTTGCTGCTCGCGGGAGAGATCTTATCTCTCGCCGAGGTTATCGCTCGGAGAGATCTTATCTCTGACTGAGGTTGCTTCTCTCGGGAGGGATCTTATCTCTGACTGAGGTTGTCGCTCGGGAGAGATCTTATCTCTAGCCGAGGTTGTCTCGGTCGCTCGGGAGAGATCTTATCTCTAGCCGAGGTTGTCGCTCAGGACGAGGTTCTCCTCCTGTTCCTAACCGAGGTTGACTTCTCGAAAGTCGCTCGGAGAGATCTTATCTCTAGCCGAGGTTGTCAACGGTCGCTCGGGAGAGATCTTATCTCTAGCCGAGGTTGCTTGCTCGGGAGAGATCTTATCTCTCACTGAGGTTGTCGCTCGGAAGAGATCTTATCTCTGGCCGAGGTTGCTTTTCGGGAGAGATCTTATCTCTGGCCGAGTGTGGTCGCTCGGGAGAGATCTTATCTCTAGCCGAGGTTGTCGCTCGGGAGAGATCTTATCTCTAGCCGAGGTTGCTCGGAGAGATCTTATCTCTAGTCGAGGTTGCTTCTCAAGAGAGATCTTATCTCTAGCCGAGGCTTGTCGCTCGAGAGAGATCTTATCTCTAGCCGAGGTTGCTGCTCGGGAGAGATCTTATCTTTGGCCGAGATTGTCGCTCGGGAGAAATCTTATCTCTGGCCGAGGTTGCTTCTCGGAAGAGATCTTATCTCTAGCCGAGGTTGAAGGTCTTTGACCTGCCCTTATTAGGATGAGGTCTCCTCATGTTCCTAACATGGCGACTATTAACTGCTTCTTTCCCTGTCATCATAGTTTTCGCGCGCAGAAACGGTATATTATTGAAAGGGAAGGACTTTATTGAAAGGAAGTTACTGGCAACGCATTTCCGAATTCTTTGTGCTTCAGGGTCGTGGTATCGTTGTTCCTCCATGTTTCTTCATGCGGACGATCTTTTCTATCTCATGCTGGCCTCCTTACTTTGGAGCATGCTTCTCTTGGCTTTGACGTTGGAAGGTGACGAGTCACCGATGTACCAAGCTCCTCCCTGGGGTAACGTTGATGACCCGTGAGGCGGCCGACCTTGTCGTTTTTTGTTATGGCAGCGCCCTTGGCCGATCTTCAGGCTGGCGTCGAATGAATTTACCCAGCCGCCCCTTTCTAACGAGCTCCTCAATTTCGTCTCGGAGCTGGATGTATTCCTCAGTATCGTGGCCATGGTCGCGATGGTAGAGGCAGTACTTGCTTCGATCGCGCTTGTTTGGGGGAGACCGTAACCCTTTTGGTCTTGGTAATTGATTCTTAACTTTGGTGAGAATCTGAGTTCGAGGAGTGTTGAGGGGGGGCGTAGTCACGGAACCTTTTGGGAGGAGGGCTTCTTCGCGCCCCTCTGTCGGGGCTTCCTCGGTGGCGAGCTCGAGGAGTTCGGGCTCGCCTGCTCTCGGAGGGAGTCCGTGAGCGTGGCCGAACTTCGTTCGGCTCTTCATCGTCTACCAGCCGCTGCTTTAAGGCTCTTCATCGTCTACCAGCCGCTCCTTTAAGGCTTTTTTGTCCTTCAACTTGAAGGCTTCTTCCGCACGGGCATATCTCTCGGCCCGAGCCAGCAGATCGGCGAAGTCCCTAGGATACCTTTTTTTCAAGGAGAACAGCAAGTCATTTTTCTGAAGGCCGCCCTTGAGTGCGGCCATCACAACAGACTGGTCCAAGTCCCAGACCTCCAATGCCGCGACGTTAAATCGAACGACGTAAGCCCGGATGGATTCTCCTTGCTTCTGCTTGACGTTCATCAGGGAATCCGAACCTCGACGCGGTCATTGGCTACTGATGAAGTTGGCCACAAACTGACTGCTCATCTGGTCAAAAGAGAAGATCGTACTCGGCTTCAATGCCGAGTATCAGTTTCTCACTGCTCCCTTTAAGGTAGATGGGAAGGCTCGGCACAGCATGGCGTCTGAAGCACTGTGGAGTAGCATCATGGTCCAGAAGGCCTCCAGATGATCAATTGGATCAGAGGTCCCATCGTAGCTTTCAAGTTGAGGGAGCTTGAAGTTCGGTGGGATAGGCTCTTGCATAATCTGGAGGGAGAAAGGGGGATCAGTGCAGACATCGGCATGATGAGCCGGGGTGATGTGGCCGAGCTCTTCAATCCACCTGTCCATCTTCCGTAGTCTATAATCAAGGACGTCATCCTGATCACAGATCTTGGAGGACTTTCGACTACAAATGGGAAAGGTCTCCTCCAAAGAAGAACCATGATTCGAACATGGATCTCCGACTCTCTGTTTTCCTTTCCATTGGGTGGCGGGCACACCGGCCCGAGTACCCTTCCCTAAGGTCGATTTTCGACATCCGAATGACGGATTTTCTGGTAGAGTCACCATCGGAGGCTGCTGCATGGCCCGCATTACATCCATGAGGCCACGGACCTATCGGATGAGCAGGTTGAACTGCTCCATATTTACCATGGGTACAGATGCAATCTGAGTTGCCGAGACTGAAGCAGGGGCAGACGGATCTGGACGGGATCGGGATGCGGAGGCCGTCGATCGTCGAGTCGAGGCTCTCCTAGGAGGCATTTTCTCTTTGAAAAAGAACTATATGAAGAGAGATCTCCGAAGAGGGAAGAGGAAAAATCATCGTCGAGCATTCCTTTAAGAATAAGGGAACCTCGGAGGTTTGGGTCCTTCCTCCAGCATCAATCTGTTGACGCAGAATCTGGTCGTCGTCGAAATCAACTGGAGCAAAGATGGACGAGGTCGCTGTCGGAGACCTGCAAAATAAAGTCCCATCCAGAGCTGGTGGGGGTGGCTCTGGCAGGATCCTCCGACGATCAAGTCAGCTTTAGCCAACAAGAATGGAGTGCTCAAAAATGATTTCCGCAGAGCTTAGAAAAAAAGAGGAGAGCTTAGAGCTTAGAGATCAGAGGTTAGAGTTAGCGTATCAGGAGGATCCTTTTTATAGGCGGAGCTTGATGGCGACAGCCATAGCCGCATGGTGGCGGACCGCTCGAGGTTCGACGAAGTCAGTCCCAAGAGGAGGGCGCTGTCTACAGTGCCACCTGCAACGGATTGATGGTGACAGCCATCACCGCTTGGTAGTGGGTCACTGTCGCTTGTGGCAGATTGATGGTGACCGTTCGTCTAACTTTAATAGCCATGACTCTTAGAAAGCAGGCATTGATTGGACTTCGGCATATATCGATCCCAAAAAATTCGAACTTCCGAAGAGGAAGCTCGGCCGCTGAGGAGTTTCGCTAAAGCCCGACCGCTGGAAGTCCAAGGAGCTCGACCGCTAAGCAGTTTGGCTAAAGTCCGACTGTTGGGAGTCCAAGAAGCTCGATCACTAAGCAGTACGACCAAAGCCCGGCTGCTGGGAGTCGGCAGGAGCTCGATCGCTGAGGAGTTCGATCGGTTGAATGGGTTCGATGGAGCTCGACCCCTGAAAAGTTCGATCGGCTGAATGGATTTGAAGGAGCTCGACCGCTGAGGAGTTTGGTCGGCTGAAGGGGTATGGCTAAGATCCGTCTGCTGAAGCTCTTCCGCGGCTATGCATTAGGCTGAGCATCGAACTGAACTTCGATAGGAGCGGGGTTTATCCCCAACAGGATCCTTTTGGTTCACCAAAAGTGAAGAAAAAAAAGAAGCAGCTCTTGAAAAATGAAGAGAGAGAAAGCCTCTTATTTAATGAAAGTTTTAAGAGGAGAGAGAATGAAAATTTTTTTTTTTCATATTTTATGGAGAAGATGAATTTTGGTACTTTCGATGGTGTTGATGCAAAAACTCGTCGTCGCCGGAGGTAGCCGGGGTCGAGGCCGTTGAGGTCGCCGTCGGGGACCTGCAAAATAAAGTCCCGTCCGGAGTTGGTGGGGGTGGCTCCGGCAGGACCCTCCGACAGTCAAGTCAGTTTTCGGCCAACAGGAATGGAGTGCTCGGAATGAGTTCTGGAGCTTAGAGATGAGGAGGAGAGTTTAGAGATTAGAGAGCTTAGCCTTAGCATGTCGGAAGGGTCCTTTATATAGTGGAGCTTGATGGTGACAACTGCAGCCGCGTGCTGGCGGGCCGCTCGAGGTTCGGCGGAGTCAGTCTCACTGGTGCCGTGTGCGGCGGATTGAGGGTGACAGCCATCGCCGCCTGACAGTGGGTCGCTATCGCCTGCGGCGGACTGCGGCGGACTGACTGATGGTGATGGCTTGCAGAGCTTGCCGAATGAAGGGTTGAAGGCCTTCGTCGTGTGCCCATTTCGGAGGAGTTCGGGCTCCTGAAGAGGAAGATAGGAGGGAGTTCGGCTCCCATAGGCGTCTGGCTGGAGGTATGCAGCTAAGGCTCGTCCGCTGAAGAGTTCGGCTGCTGAGAATCCGAAGCTCGGCCGTTTGAGAGTTCGGCCGGCTGTTGGACTTCGGCTGAGGCTTGGACACTTGAGAGTTCGGTAGGAGCTCGGTCGTCCGAAGTTCGCGAGGGCGACCGCTGAGGAGTTCGGTCGAGGGGCGATTGCCGAGGAGTTCGACTGCTGAGAGGCCCGAAGAAGCTCGGCTGAGGCCCGGTTGAAGGGCTTCGGTTGCTGGTTGGTTCGGCTAAGGCTCGTCCGCTGAGGAGTTCAACCGCTGGAGGACTTCGCTTGAAGCTCGGCCGCTTGGAGTCGGTCCGAAGGAGTTCGGCCGTGGGGAGTCCGAAGGAGTTCGGCCGCCCAAGAAGTTCGGTCTCGACGCTGGGAGTCCGAAAGAAGCTCGGACAGCTGACCAGTTCGGCCTGCTGGAAGAAGCTCCGGCCGCTGGGAGTTCGGCTGAAGCCCGTCTGCCGGAGCTCTTCTATGGCTACTGGTTACATTATGGTCTGAGCATCGGGCCGGGCTTCGGCAGGAGCGGGATTTATCCCCAACAGTAGCCCCCCCACTCCCGAGTTCAAAAATTGAAGGAAGGGAGTACCAAAATAGGCGACTGCCGAAGTCTTCTTCCAGGCCCCGCGCTTGTTGTAGCTGAAGCTCGGGGGAGGTCTCATCTCCAGCCAATGTTGACGTTGAAGTTGAAGCTGAGGCTTGGGGGAGACCTCATCTCCGGTCGATGTTTGGAGTTGAAGCGGAACTCATTTCCTGCGGTCGAGGTTGATGTGGGCGCTCGGGGGCGGCCTCATCTTCCGCAGTCGAGGCTTGCCGTAGACTTTGAGGCTCGGTCTCGGATCTTGCTCACGTCAGGACGAGGTTCCCCTCCTATTTCTAACCGGCTGTGGGGGCTCATTCGGACCGTCGTCCGTGCTTCTCCCCCCATCTCATTTTAGGTGAACGAGGCCTTCGACCTTGCTCGCGTTAGGATGAGGTTCTCCTCCTATTCCTAACGGGCTGTGGGGGCACATGGGGACCGTCGTCCTCGCCTCTCCCCCCATCTCGTTTTAGGTAAACGAGGCCTTTGACCTTGCTCGCGTTAGGACGAGGTTCTCCTCCTGTTCCTAACAGGCTGTGGGGGCACATGGGGACCGTCGTCCTCGCCTCTCCCCCCATCTCATTTTAGGTAAACGAGGCCTTTGACTTGCTCGCGTTAGGACGAGGTTCTCCTCCTGTTCCTAACGGACTGTGGGGGCACATGGGGACCGTCGTCCTCGCCTCTCCCCCCATCCCGTCCTTTGTGAACGGGGCCTTCGACTTTGCTCACGCTAGGACGAGGTTCTCCTCCTGTTCCTAACCGGCTGTGGGGGCACATTCGGACCGTCGTCCGTGCTTCTCCCCCCATCCCGTCCTTTGTGAACGGGGCCTTCGACTTTGCTCACGCTAGGACGAGGTTCTCCTCCTGTTCCTAACCGACTGTGGGGGCACATTCGGACCGTCGTCCGTGCTTCTCCCCCCATCCCGTCCTTTGTGAACGGGGCCTTCGACTTTGCTCACGCTAGGATGAGGTTCTCCTCCTATTTCCTAACCGACTGTGGGGGCACATTCGGACCGTCGTCCGTGCTTCTCCCCCCATCCCGTCCTTTGTGAACGGGGCCTTCGACTTTGCTCACGCTAGGACGAGGTTCTCCTCCTGTTCCTAACCGACTGTGGGGGCACATTCGGACCGTCGTCCGTGCTTCTCCCCCCATCCCGTCCTTTGTGAATGGGGCCTTCGACTTTGCTCACGCTAGGACGAGGTTCTCCTCCTGTTCCTAACTGGCTGTGAGTGCACATTCGGACCATCGTCCGTGCTTCTCCCCCCATCCTGTCCTTTGTGAATGGGGCCTTCGACTTCGCTAGGAATTCTCGCAGCACATTTCTGTTTGAGGGTCGTCGGGATGTTGTTTCTCTGAGTTTCCTCGGGCAGCGAGTCCCATCCAGACGACCTCCTCTATTACATGCTGGCCTCCTTAATTTGGAGCATGCTTCTCTTGACTTTGTCGCTGGGGGACGACGAATCACCGATGTAGCTAGCTCCTCCCCGGTGTGGCGTTGATGACGTCGTGAGGCAGCCGACCTTCTTGTCTTTTCTAGTTACGGCAGTGCCTTTAGCCGATCTTCTCCTGCTTCAGACTGATGTCGGAGGAATTTATCCCGTCGTTCCTTTTTGACGAGCTCTTCAATCTTGTCTTGGAGCTGAACGTATTCCTCAGTGTCGTAGCCGTGGTCGCGATGGTAGGGGCTTTACTTGCTTCGATCATGCACGTTTGGGGAGGCCGTAGTCCTTCAGGTCTTGGCGGCTGGCTCTTAACTTCGCCTTGAATTCGAGTTAGAGGAGCGGATCGTAGCTGTGGAATCCATCGAGAGGAGGATTTCTTCGCGCCCTTCTATCGGGGCTTCCTTTGCGGTGAGCTCGAGAAGTTCGGGCTTCGCTTGCGTGGAGCTTCATTCCGCTTTTCCGCAAAACTTTTCATGGGAGAACTTCATGCTTTTTTGTCTGGACTTCTCTGCTCGCAGAGAGGGGGTCGACTTTGCTTGCCCGAACTTTATTGCACCTTCCGTGAATTCGTTGTAGCGACGTACTTGAGGGGAGTTCGGCCTCGATCGCCCTGGGGCGGTCTTGAGCGCGGCCGAACTTTACTTGGGTGATCTACTGCGGAGTTCGGCCTCCTTTATGCCAAACTTCATGCGTGGGAGAACTTCGTTCCGCCACCGCTTGCGCCGAACTTCACCGTGATGGTGGGCTTTAAGGTGGAGTTCGGCTTCACTTGCGCCGAGCTTCATTGATTAGCTCAAAAGGGAGAGTTCGGCCTTGCTTCCATCGAACTTTATTTCGATGAGCTAAGGAGTTCGGCCTTCCTCCGAACTTCATTCCATGGGAGAACTTCGCTCCGCCCTCGCTTGTGCCGAACTTCATTCTGCGGGGGGCTTCGTTCCGTCCTTGCTTGCGCCGACCTTCATTTGGATGTTGAGCTTCGAACGAAAGTTCGGCCTCACTTGAGTCCGAACTTCATTCCGAGCCTCCATGGGAGTTCCGTCTTGCTTTCGCTGAACTTTATTCGGATGATGAGCTGTGGAGTTCGGCCTCACTTATGCCGAACTTTCTATGGGAGAACTTCGTTCTGCCCTAGCTTGTGCCGAACTTCATTCCGCGGGGGGCTTCGTTCCGTCCTTGCTTGCGCTGACCTTCATTTGGATGTTGAGCTTCGAACGGAAGTTCGGCCTCACTTGAGCCGAACTTCATTCTGAGCCTCCATGGGAGTTCTGTCTTGCTTCCGTCGAACTTTATTCGGATGATGAGCTATGGAGTTCGGCCTTCCACCGAACTTCATTCCATGGGAGAACTTTCCTCCGCCCTCGTGCCGAACTTCATTCCGCGGGAAACTTTGCTCCACCCTTGTTTGTGCCAAACTTCACTGTGATGGTGGGCTTTAAGGTGGAGTTCGGTCTCACTTACGCCGAACTTCGTCGATGAGCTTCAAACGGGGGTTAGGCCTTGCTTCCGTCGAACTTCGTCCGTTCTCGCTTGCGTCGAACTTCACTCGGATGAGGAGCCTCAAAGGGAAGTTCGGCTTTGCTTCGAGGTGGAGTTCGGCTTTCCTTACGCTGGGAGGTTGTGGACGTTTTCGAACTTCACCTCCTTGGATGCGGCCGAACTTCATCCTGCCTCCTTGCAAAACCTTTCGAGATGGGGGGTTCGGCTCGTCCTGAGTGATGAGCTTCGAAGGGGGAGTTCGGCTTCGCTTCCGCCGAACTTCATTGATGATCTTCCAATGGGAGTTCGGCTTTGCTTCCGCCGAACTTCATTCCGACGATGAGCTTCGAAGGGGGAGTTCGGTTTCGCTTCCGCCGAACTTCATTGATGATCTTCCAGCAGGAGTTCGGCTTCGCTTCTGCTGAACTTCATTCCGACGATGAGCTTCGAAGGGGGAGTTCGGCTTCGCTTCCGCCGAACTTCATTGATGATCTTCCAGCGGGAGTTCGAAAACGTGGCTGAGCTTCAGTCCGCTTCTTTTCTTCGGCGGATCTATCTAGCCTGCCGATTAGCCGCTTGCCGCTGACTTCGCCGTCCTTGGCCTCGAAAGCCTCCTCTGCCCGGGCATAATTTTTGGCCCGAGCCAGCATGTCGGTAAAGTTCCTGGGAGGCTTCTTTTCTAGGGAGAACAATAGATTGTTCTTCTGAAGGCCGCTTTTGAGAGCGGCCATGACGACCGACTGGTCCACGTCCCAGACCTCTAGCGCAGTAGTATTGAACCGAGAAATGAAAGCCCGGATGGATTCCCCCTCTTTCTGCCTGATGGCCATTAGGGAGTCCGAACTTCGACGTGGGCGTCGACTACTGACGAAATGGGCCGCGAATTGTTGACTCATTTGATCGAACGACAGGATGGTACTCGGCTTGAGCGCCGAGTACCAGTTCCTAGCGGCTCCTTTAAGGGTAGAGGGGAAAGTCCGGCACAGGATGGCGTCTGGCGCTCCATGGAACAGCATCGTCGTCCGGAAGGCTTCCAAGTGGTCGACTGGGTCGGTGGTCCCATTATAGCTCTTAAATTGTGGGAGCCTGAAGTTCGGCAGGATCGATTCCTACATGATTTTTTGTGAGAAAGGAGGGTCGGTTCGGATCTCATTACCGTATGAGGAGAGAGCGTGGCGGAGTTCTTCGATTCGTCGGCTCATTTCTAAGAGCCTTCGATCCAGAAGATCTTCACGGTCTGTCTTCCTACTGAATGGGTGCAAAGCTTCTCCCTCGGACGAGCTGCGGTACGAACAAGGGCTCCCCTTCCGTTGCCTTCCTTTTTCGGGGATTGGAGGTCGAGTAGCCCATGTCGATTGCCTCTGGACTGGACCACACGGCTCTGGAGAATCCTACGCTGGTTGAACTGGTACGGCGGCCTGCTGGTGCATGGCCTGCACCGCCTGAACTACCTCAGTGAGGCCACGAACCTGCTGGACGAGCAGGTTGAACTGTTCAGTGTCCACCGCGGCCACAGACCGATCCTGAACCATCGGGGCCGGAGCGGTAGCGGACGGACCCAGATGGGATCGGGCCGTAGAGGCTGCCGATCGTCGGGCTGCAGAACGAGCCTGGGTCACCGGGGCTGGAGCAGGAGCGGACGGACTCGAATGAGATTGGGCTGCGGAGGCCGCCGATCTTCGGGTGGAGGCTCTCTTGGGAGGCATCTTTTTTCGTTGGAAGAAAATTTGAACTAAGAGGAAGAGAGATTTCTCGAGCACTCCTTTAAGAACAAAGGCACACCGGCTTCCTTTAGGAGGGGAATCTTTGCCGGTAGGCCCCTCCCTTCTTCCAGCGCCAATCTATTGGTGCAAAAACTCATCGTCGCTGGAGGTAGCCGGGGTCGAGGCCGCTGAGGTCACCGTCGGGGACCTGCAAAATAAAGTTCCGTCCGGAGCTAGTGGGGGTGGCTCCGGCAGGATCCTCCGACGGTCAAGTCAGTTTTCGGCCAACAGGAATGGAGTGCTCGGAATGAGTTTCGGAGCTTAGAGATGAGAAGGAGAGTTTAGAGATCAGAGAGCTTAGCCTTAGCGTGTCGGGAGGATCCTTTATATAGTGGAGCTTGATGGTGACAACTGCAGCCGCGTGCTGGCGGGCCGCTCGAGGTTCGGCGGAGTCAGTGCGGTGGATTGAGGGTGACAGCCATCGCCATCTGACAGTGGGTCGCTATCGCCTGCGGCGGACTTACTGATGGTGATGGCTGCAGAGCTTGCCGAATGAAGGGTTGAAGGCCTTCGTCGTGTGCCCATTTTGGAGGAGTTCGGGCTCCTGAAGAAGAGGATAGGAGGAGGTTCAGCTCCCATAGGCGTCTGGCTGGAGGTATACAGCTAAGGCTCGTCTGCTGAAGAGTTCGGCCACTGAGAATTCGAAGCTCGGCCGTTTGAGAGTTTGGCGGGCTGTTGGACTTCGGCTGAGGCTTGGACGCTTGAGAGTTTGGTAGGAGCTCGATCGTCCGAAGTTCGGCGAGGGCGACCGCTGAGGAGTTCGACCGAGGGGCGATTGCCGAGGAGTTCGATCGCTGAGAGGCCCAAAGAAACTCGGCTGAGGCCCAGTTGAAGGGCTTCGGTTGCTGGTTGGTTCGGCTAAGGCTCGTCCGCTGAGGAGTTCAGCCGCTGGAGGACTTTGCTGAAGCTCGGCCGTTGGAGTCGGTCCGAAGGAGTCCGACCGTGGGGAGTCCGAAGGAGTTCGACCACCCAAGAAGTTCGGTCTCGACGCTGGAAATCCGGAAGAAGCTCAGCAGCTGACTAGTTCGGCCTGCTGGAAGAAGCTCGGCCGCTGGGAGTTCGGCCGAAGCCCGTCTGCCGGAGCTCTTCTGCGGCTACTGGTTATATTAGGCCGAGCGTCGGGCCGAGCTTTGGCAGAAGCGGAATTTATCCTCAACAGATGGAATGAAAAATGATGATGCTTTTTTCTTTTCTAAAATATTTTTTTAAGATCTATGGCTAAGATTTTATAAAATATTATAGATAATTAGAATAAAATACTAAATAATGATAATATAATATTATATTAATATTATTCTAATATTTATATAAATATAATATTAATATTAATATTAATATTTTAATATTTATTATATTTTAATATTTATACTAATATAATATTTTTATTAATATTAATATATTAATAAATTTATTATATAAAAATATTAAAATTGTATTAACATAATATAATATATATTAGTATTATATTGATATAATAAATTATTATGATCTAATATTATATTATAATATATTAGTATTATTTTTATATTAATATAAATATAATATTATTATGTATATAAAGTTTATTAAAAAAATATATAATTTTATTTTACATAATTTTTTTCAAAAAATAGATGCTTAATTAAATATAAGCCACTATTTAATAAACCATTTTCTATGATCAACTAAACATATCAAAATTCTATTTCTAGAAAATAACTTTCTAGGAAGTGACTTTTTACTTTTTAAGAAGAAAAGTTCTTCCCATGAAACTTTCGAGTTTAAAGAGTTTTATGGTGGACACCATAAATATGGGCCATCTTACACATAGACATGATAATGATATTTATATGATATGGAAGCTTGGTATGTCCTTGTACTCATATTGTATAATTGTTGTACCCATTCTAATAGCATATGATGTGAGACATAGGGATCGATGTATTTTATGAATAGAATAGGATTCTTTATGATATTTTTTAAATACCGCAGGATAGTGTGCATGATTGAATGCTATCCAGCATAAGATGGATAATTATCTAAACTATCTAAATATCCCTAGAGTTTATAAATCTCTTCCTTGTTAGTATTTAATGTATGTATGTGAGCGCATGCGTGACCATCCATCTTATGATAAATAGCAGTTTGAGTATTCCTTTTATGAATTGACTCAACTCATACCATAAGCTATCGATATATGATCCAATAATAGATGAATCTTAGATATTATTCGAGTAGCATGATGCTTCTGCACTCATCTTGAATTGAGATGGTTCTATATGTGACATGTATCCTCTGAATTATATAATAACAACCATTAGTTATTTTTTTAATTTTAACAAACACATGTCAATAATCAAAGGAATATATATCTAGTTGGGGATAGCCTCATCTAACCTATGTTATTAGGTAGCATGTAATAAGACAAAATATTAATTACAATTCTTGCTATCGCAAGCTTTTCTTGGAAAAATATGGTAGAGATGCTAACACCAAGTTTTGAACCATAGAACTCTACCAAGTGATAGGAAACCAATTAGCTGAGCTAAGGTTGGTTGGAATTGTGGTTACATAAGTTGCAATCCAAATAAGAATCCAGCTTAATAAAACTTTAAAATTCATATATATAGTTCACCAAATTGAATAACAAGAAAGAAAATAACAATCACAATAACAATTGAAATCCTCTCTCACTCTCTCATTTTAACAATCATAATTCGTTCACTAAATTCTAGGATCATTCATTAAACTCTAAGAATATTACATTTAGTTGTAAGTAGAAGGCAAGTTAAATGTATACATGGTTTCTTTATTCTACTCATCCCAGTTTAACTCACCAAGACATAAGGTTGCTTTTGAATGCAGGTTGAAGGGCTTTTTTTTTTTTTTTTTTTTTAATTTTTTTGCTTGTGGTGGTGGGGAGGGTGGTAGGGGTGCTGGGCGGGGGGCAAACGAGGATGGGTGATGAGAAGGAGGGAGGGGGGTGGTAGACAAGGAGCAGAAGAGAACTGGTGATGAGGGAGAGGAACAGGGGCATGAGGTTGGTAATGTAGCGAGGACAAGAGAGAGCTTGACATCGACAAAGAGGTAGTTAAGGGAGCGGTGTATGAAAGGATAAATGAGGACAAGATTGGATAGAAAAAGAGGGATTAAAAGAAAAATAATAAAAATAAAATTTTTAAAGAAATTAAAAATAAAAATTTTTATTCTTATTTTTAAGAAATAATAGAAGTTATTTAAAAAAAAAGATGAGAATAGTACTAAATAGGCTCCAAATACTTAAATATTTTTTTCATGTAACTCATGATTAACTACTCCTTCCTTAAGCGTAGCCTAACTTATTCCAAAGTAAAAAAAAAGTGCCAAGGCAAGTTAATTCATTCTTTTTGGATTAACTTATTCTACAACCAAAGATAATCTAATTACTGTGATGTAGTTAAAAAAAAATATTTTCTAGCCATATATAACGACTGTTATTAGTTTAACCTAACAAAATATTGGTAACTCCTAAACTTAAAATAAATATTATTTTTCTCTTGTAATTTTATGAAAATAAATTTTATGTTAGCATTATAAAATTATTAGTAAATATTTTAATTTTTATAAAAATAGAACATACATTATGAAATAATTGACCAAAGCATATTTATTTTTAAGTTGAATTCTTGGCATATTTATCCCTAATATTTGCCTCATTTTAATGTTTGGGATAAAATATTTTACATATGCTAGAGAAGCTGGAGGTTTGGATGAATTATTAATTTTTTGATATATTATTGATATAATCAAGCCTATCTCTATAATTTTTTTTTCGACTGTTATTTATTTTAAATTGCTTTCATCTATCATCATCCAATTTAGCTTCAAATATCTCATAAATCAAAAAAAATCTTGAATGTTTTTTTTTAAAAAATTAAATAGATAAATCGTTTGATCAATACCAAAATTCAACCTAACCCTATCCAACGACTGCTTGGAAGTTAGAATAATTATAACAAGATAACTAATAATGATTAAATAAGTATAGTGATTCAAAGATATATCTCTATCACATAATATATTATTATTATTATTATTATTATTATTATTATTATTATTTTCTTTTTTTTCAAAACCAGCGGCGATGGAAGCGCAAACCGCGTAAAGTGAAACGCCACCGCATGCTGTTCCACCGGTCCCCGGCTCCTCTCCGGCAGGGGGCCCCACCACCTCTCCCTACTTTCCCTGGGGTTCAAAATTTAATACGACGCCAACGCACGTGCTACCGCCCGCAGAGGGATCCCCACCACCTTCTTTCCCGGAGATGCGAAAAGATCACACTAGAGAGCACCGACGATTCCCACACCTTCTCTATATAGAAGAAATCGGTTCGATTAAGAAACCACCATATGAGCTATCGGCGCCTCATAACTTTCTTCAGCTAAATAAAAGGTTTAGAGGTTCCACCAACTCCTTCCAGTGCGGCCCTTGTATTCCTTATCTTTAATCAGACGGTAATCATTATCCACACACCTCTCCAACCACACCTATCGCATCTTTGCCCGTAATCGTTTCCAATACTTGACACCTGGCACGTAACCTTAGAATAAGGAGGACATCATCCAAATTAGTGGCCCCAATGAATGTGACACGAGTTACGGAAGTATTCATAAGATTACCCTTTTTTTTTTTTTTTTTTTTTTGAACAACTATTTATTTTTAATTTATTAAAAGAGCTGCTTTATACGATCCTAAATTAAATACATTCATTTATATCAATCATTAAAATATTTAAATTTTAAAAGATATCTAAAAATAAAAGATGAGCTTTCCACATGGCATTGGAGCTATGATTAGCTACATGAGTAGTGATAAGGTTGGCGCCACTATTAATTTTTATACAAACATTCTTAGAAAAAAATAAAATGAAACTCAAGATAGACCGTCGGATATTGATCAATGAGTTTTTCATTTGTTCCATCCGACTAATGATCCATGGTATTACTGTTTTAAAATCCTCACATTACCGACCCTTAATGTGGTTAGAATATGGATCAACACTTGCCACATGGCTCATTATTTAGCCAATGACACCATAATATTATAAAGCCTAAGACCCTATGGTAGCCACCAAAGATGACCTGACATCTAAAATAACAAATCTTGTTTTACCATGCCAATGAAATTAATCTTGAGGAAGCCGGTGATGTAAGCTTTCAAATAAAATATAGCATTTGCGCAGGCACAGAAATTACAAATATAGGATTTCAAGTTTCCCTGTCTATTAAAAGACCCCTCCAAGATCTTGACAAGATCGAAATAGGGGGCATGGAGCGAAGTTTTCTAACAATTATTAGAGGACATTCATCATGTTCTCAAACATTCTATTTTTCCAACCAGAAAAGCGCGTGGACGCTTTAAACCTCCTGCACCCTATCAAAAGCTAGATACCATTTCCGCTAACTCGCGGTATTCTTAAACGGCATCCTTCGCGACCATATTAGAAATTACAGGCCCCAAAAGCTTTACCAAACCCAATCCCCCCGCTATCAAAAGTCCCGCTTTTGGTAAATTCCTTGATCCTCGTGGTTGCATGATAGAGAACTAATGCTTCTGGGACCCAGTTACAGACTCATTGATGAACTCCCGTGAGAAATGACGTCACCCATCCATGCATGCTCTCCTCCCATGGGCCAGTAGGTTCAGGTCTCTGTAACATTTTGCTCATTTCGCCCTCAGCCTGTAGCACTGAATTAATAATACCAAAGGAGATAAATGCCCAGTAATCGCCCAGCAGTCCCTCTCAAGCGGGTAGGGGTTGTATCTTTCGCGAGAAAGAACGATTCACCTTCCTTCGTGCGAATTCACCGATGGAACGCGCAATCTTCGCTTCGAGATCCGTGCCGCTGATGAACCCCGGGCTCGGAGTGCTTTGAGAGCTGTGTGGGGCGCGATCCAACGAATAGTGCCACGAAGAAGATGAATCGTTCTTTGGCGCGAAAGATACAACCCGAACCGCTCCGAAGCACTCGCTCTCAGTGAAAAAGAAAGCAAAGCAAACCAAAGCGAGAAGCTCTCATAAAAGATAGAAGGGAGGGGACTGGGGATTTGTATCCTATCTGTGGCATCGCCGCTGCTTCTCCGTACTTTTTCTTCCAGGGGATCGCTTCCTCCTTACGGAAACAGAGAACGGGATAGGGGGGAAAGAGGAGAGAAGGAGAGGGGAGAGGGGGGAAGTTATAATGGGTGGGGTGACGTCGTCGATGGCGGCGAAGCTGGCGTTTTTCCCGCCGAGCCCGCCGACGTACGAGGTGGTACGGGACGAGGAGACGGGGCTGGTGACGCTGAGCCGGTTCCCGCACAGGGAGAATGTGGAGGTGCTGCGGCTGCCGACGCGGCGGGGGACGGAGATCGTCGCCGTGTACGTGCGCAACCCCATGGCCGCCTCCACTCTGCTCTACTCCCACGGCAACGCCGCCGATCTCGGCCAGATGTATGAGCTCTTCATCGAGCTCAGCATCCACCTACGCGTCAACCTCCTGGGGTACTTCCCCTCCCCCCCTTCCTCTAAATTCAGTTGTTATAGCTTTTAAGATATGCTATTTTGTGTTTCGGAGAAGATTTTGCTTGTTTTGCTCGGTTTGTTGCAGATTGAGGTAGTTGGGTTATCTAAAAGTTTGGGTTTTTAGTGGGATTTTAGCAGTACAAACTTATGTTCCTTGGTTTTGTGCTTCGTGTATTCCACTATCCTTATCTGTAGTCTGTTTTAGTACAATAAATGCGGAGTTAGTCAGTCTGGTAGGAAACATATGATGCATATCAGCATTATTTTTGTGGATCTATGACTGAAGTGGGATTTCCGAGAATATTTTTTGATGGATCTGGGAAAAAGACCAGATATTTATTTGGAAGGTGATGATGTTATATGTGGTAATGCAGAGACAGATTATTGATGTGTTTCCCCTCTACAAAATTGCAACTTGGTAATGATTTTTAGGATCGATTGCTTCTGGATTTCTTTATGAATTATATATCTTGGTTGTGGATTTTGCATTTTGGTGGATTTCTTAGGAATTCTTTGTGAATTTGTTTAAACACACTGTATTTGTTGCTGAAGATTGATTTCTGAGGAGGATTTAGGAATCTATATGTAGTTTTCTTTCTTCATTGTCGGTAAGCAGCAACATTGTTCTTAAGCTCCTGAAATTTCTGGTCTCTAGCTTGTATCGGAAGAAGGAGAGTAGATTGTTGGTGGTGGTCAGACTGGGGCTGCAGCAATGGTGGTGGTTGTGGTGGGAGCCAAGGCAAATGGCAAAATAAAGGTGGCAAAATGGTGGTGGAGGCAGTGGTGGAGATGATAGAAGAGAAGAGGGAAAGGGGTAGAGGAAGTAATGGAAATGAGAGTGGTGGAGGCGGTGATGAAAGAGGGGCAGCTAGTGTTTATTTTATTAAGAAAGAAAGTATGGATTGCTGCGATCCCATCTGATTGAAGATTTGTCCTTTTGGAGGCATCCAATAAGATTGGAATGATACAGTGAGGATAGGCATGACCGACAAGGATAACACACACAAATTGAGAAAGTCCAACTCTTTTGATACCAAAAAAAGCTCCTAAATTTGGATAGAGCAGCTCTATAATCTTAAGAACTGAAGGGACAAATTTAATGAAGATGGGGGTATTGCAAAAATTCTATTAATTTTGACTTCTACTGCTGCTCTATGTTTAGATAGCTCATGTCCAAAGCCAAACTAAGCACTGAGAACCCTAGGCCATGGATCCAGAGACCTTAATGCACACACACCCCCCCACCTGTCCATACTCTATTCATAAAGTTGTACTTGGATAAACTCATGTATGCACGTACTAAAATTCATAAAAGCAATGGATATAGTTCATTCAGGATTTCCCACAATTTGCTGTAGAGACCACTCCTCGGCAATGGATGGACCACATATCTGCACTTCTGGCAGATGCAAGTTGTGACCGGCTTAGCTGCATGAAACTATTAAAATTGGCTGCTCTCTATAAATAACTAGAAACTAGAAAGTGAGGGTGTGTCAATTGCAACCTTCTTTTCTTTGTCTTATTCTCCACTATCCTTCCCTTTTTGGCCACTTCCCTGCAGCTGCTGCTGCTTTGCAATTTGCTGTGACTATTCCTTTACCTTGCTGTAGAAAGAGGATCTCCTGTTTGTCCTCCTATCTTTCTCTTCCATGAAAGTACTTTCTTTCTGAGTGAAAGTCTTTAGTTCTTGCCATCACTGCTGCATTTTTGAACTGCCATCCTGTCCACCATTTCCATTGTTGCCTTGCTGTTCTCTCATATCTCTTGCTTTCTTTCACAGGCATCATTTTTGCTCTACCTATTAGCATAGGCAATTGCTTTTCTTTGTTCTGCTGCTGCTGTCCCCCGACTTTAACATTGAGTATTAGAATTTAGAACTAAAGCCACTGGACTTTTCTATGCTCCATTACATGCAACGCAGGCTGCATCTTGGATTTAATGAAGGGGCTTAGGCATAGACCAAATGAACAGGTCATTATTACTCTAGCAGTGCACTTTGACTGCCTGAGAGTGGAATGCTTGCTTTCTTCTTACCATGTGATGATTGTGAAGTAGCAAATTTTGATATGAATATTGGTTCATAAAGATGTGGACAGCCGATTTTGAGGTTCATAATATTGTTGCCAAGTTAACTGGAATATCAAGATGTTGTTTATCATAAGTGCTCAAAATCAGTAGATGAAACGTATAACACTGATAGATTGAGCATTTGATAAATGGTTATTGCATGTGGTCCATTTAAAATGTGCTTTCTTTGGTTATTTTAATATCAAAATGTGATAGTTACATTTATACCCACCCAAAAATCTAAAATTTAGCTATATGTCTCTCCAAATAATTGATAACTTTTATACATGGCTACTTTGTTAGATGACGTTCTGAATAAAAGTAGCATCTGTCATATTGTTGGAGATGTAGAAGAAAAGAATCCAGTTTGTTTTATTTTTTCCAATAGTGGTTCGCTGCTATTGATTGGTAGATTAATGTTTGCTGAAATGTTATGTTTTGGATATGACAATTATGGCCTCTGCTGAAATGAATTTACACACTTAGCTTATAGGTGCTGTAATGATCGATGCATGGATATTGGTAATTAGTGCACACATGTTACCTTTCCATGCACATGCAAAGACTTTCTTGTAGTAGTCATGAACTCATGATTATAGATAATGCAGTAATTGATGGACTAACATTGGTAACAAATACACGTATAATGTCTTTCCACACACATGCAAAGACGTTCTTTTAGTAAGTCATGAGAGCAGGATATAATGAGTAAAGTCCAAAGTGGACTGTTTTTGCAACACAGACAAAAGGCACTTGTTCATGCAAAAACTAAAATAAAAGGCATTTTCCATGTAAATTTCCCATATTGGTTACTGTTTTATCTCCTCAACAATTTCTGCATAGATACTGTTAAAAAATGCTTAATTACATATTTTCTTCTCAAAAAACTTAAAGCACATATATATCATTGACCCATAATTTTAGAGTGCACCTTAAAATTTTCAAAAATCATATGATTAAAGGAACAATTCTTAGCAAGTTAATTATTAACAGCCAAATTAATGTTAGAATAAAGAAGTTATAAGGTGAGTATACAAGCACATTTCAAACTTTTGGAAGTGCATATATGCCTTTCTACTTATTGAAGGGTAAATACAAGAGTAAGGGATTTTTGGGGCATATGGGCAAAGTCCCCTTGATAAACAACCAACTGTGATTTTTCCAGAAAATGAAATTTTGCACACTGAGGGTTCTTTTATTTGATGTTTCAGATGCATGACTAAAATTTTAGTCATCTTTGACTCTAATTCGTCAAACTTGAAAGCATCAACTGATTGGGCCACAATTACATCAAGTGGCCTTCTGCCCCAACTCACTGTTCTTTAAGCTATTGCCTTAGGCAGAATTAGCATTAAGAGTGAGAGATTGACTCATCTAAATATCTGTGCATCGAGAAGAATCACATAACCTACAAAGGTTACTAACAATGTGTAATTGCCAGAGGTACCTATTTAATTTTTTCAATGCTTAATGCTTTTTGTAGTAATGCTTTGCAATTTGACAAAGATGTCCCATGCATGCAGGTATGATTATTCTGGATATGGACGATCATCTGGAAAGGTTTGTCTCGGTTTCTTATACCTATGCTTCATGAAAATTTGTCTTCCACCATCAGGTGATTAGCATGAAATTACATGGATAGACTGGAAGCTAATTTCTTTTCACTTATTCTTGGTAGCCAAGTGAACAGAACACTTATGCTGACATAGAAGCTGCTTATAAGTGCCTTATAGAGAACTATGGTGCAAAGGAGGAAGAAATTATACTTTATGGCCAATCTGTTGGAAGTGGGCCTACTGTTGATTTGGCAACTCGCTTACCACGTTTACGAGCTGTTGTTTTGCATAGCCCTATACTTTCAGGTTTAAGAGTGATGTATCCTGTAAAACGTACATACTGGTTCGACATCTATAAGGTTAATACTTGTTTAGATATCTGGATGATATGTTAATTTTGTCTTGCTGTATTATGGTCTGTGTTATTTATGCATCTAAATAACCATTTGAATTTTGTCTGTTTCCAGAATATTGACAAAATCCCATTGGTCAATTGCCCTGTGCTAATAATTCATGTAAGTATATCTGCTTGTCACATTTTTTATCTCTTCAAAGGATTTAAATGCATATGCTCACCAAATGAGTAATTTGCATTTCTTTAATATTCTTTTTATTGCTAAATATATGTTGACACAAAATTAATCTTACACTGGATCACAATAACAGGGTTCCTTAGACATAATAATCAAGGAATATTTTCTGATGTTGATTAATCTTATCTCTATATGTTGGCAGCTCATTCTGTTCTGAAAAGGTTCTCAAGGTGCCAAGTCTATTCCATTCGGCTACCTACTGGTAATATAGGAAGATGCTAGGTTGCTTGATCTGTTTAAAATAGGATAAATAGGGACTGAAATGAGGTCAAGTTTTTCTAAAGCAAGGTTTTTAGTTCCGATATCAGTGGCCGTTCTGGTCAGTCGGCGGCATGGTCCGGTATGGTTCCGTATCGGATTGAACCGGTGCGAACCGAAAGAGGGGGGAGAAAAAGAGAGAAAGAGAGGAAGAGAGAGAGGGGGGTTTGTCGGAGGGCCTTTGGCTAGCTGCCGTGGCCGTCAGGCGGCGTAAATGCCATCTGCGGCTCCGCGGCGTGAAATAGGGACGATGGCTCCTGATTCACAGGCTTTTTTAAAAAGGCCTGATAACAGTGAAGTTGGCAATTGGTTTGTCGGCTTCACTGTTTCACGGGTTTTTTAAAAAATGGAAAAAAAAAAGTGAAGCTGGCAAACCGATTGTCGGCTTTACTATTCATCATGCTTTTTAAAAAACCTGACGAAAGAACAGGGGCGGTCGCCCCTATTCCGCGGCTGCGGCTATCAGGCGGCAGAGGCCACCCCTGTTCCGTGGCCGCGGCTTCGCTAGTGCGGTCTCCGTTGCCTGGTAGCTGCAGAGGGCCACCGCCGGCTTCCGGTGGCCTCTCCTTCTTCTTCTTTCTCTCTCTCTCTTTGCCTCTATTTTCCTTTCTTTTTTTCCCGACACTGGCGTGTGTCGTTTTTTTCTGTCGGAACCATTTTGGTTCCCTGTTGGTCTGGTTTAGGACGGTTCTGAGAATACTGCTCTAAAGTAATTTGTTATTTTGATCATAACCAACAAAAGCTTATGCCATTTATTTGAGCTTCGCATTGGGCCATGTCTTTCCCTTCATCTTAGCCTGTGTTTGGCTGTATCATTCACCACAGACACTCTTTAATTTTTTGTCAATATTCCTGTTCAATGCACCCATTTCACTTCAAACTTGTAAAAACAAATCTGAACTTTCAATGCCATTCATACCTGACCTAGAGTGAACGTGCTGCACAAATAAGATTCCAATATTTTACCACAAATGTGCTTATATTGATGACCCTTTCACTCTAGTTGGGCCACATTTCATTCTTGAACTTTTTCATCGTTGCTGAGGTGATGCTGTGTTTGTGCCTCTGTGGACCTCGGAGGTATTGTTGCTAGCCCTTCTTGCTGTGCAAAGCTTCAGATTCCTTCTTTAATATTTCTCAAGTTATAAACCGACTTGAGTTTGACAAGAGGGGTAGACGAATAAGTTTATGTATTACTTTATTATATATATCATGTGTAAATCCTTTATATATCGTCTACCTTTGTTACTAGTACCGGCTAAACAACCTTGTATCTTGTGCATATACATTATTGTCGGGTGGATTCATATACATGTGATGTGATGCTTCTTCCAAATTTACCATTATCATCACTGAAGCCTTTTCCTTAGTTGGATTGGTTGTGGGTGGTAATGCTCCAATTATACTCCAGTTTGATTTCATTCTAACTCCATTCCTTGCTGTCAAAATCATATAATTGCATTTTTAGTATGGTTTTCCATCTAACCAAGCTATATTTGTTCATTTGTTTTTTAACCTTGAAGGTGTTGTTGCTGAAAATTGTTGAAAATATTGAATCTGAGTGTACGATATTCTCAGTGTCTAGTCCCTAATATATAGATGAGCAACATCTTTATGATATGTGTGAAATAGGTCTCGTAGGCCTTACAAGGAAAAATACATGAGAAAATATACAGCTATACATGGTAGGTAGATGCGGGAATACATGGAAGAAAATATATGGCATCACTCTCTGCCCCCTCAAACATCAAGAATTTGGATAAAGTTGATGTCATTAAAGAATATGGTGTTGGGTAAAGAAATCTGCAAACCATCGTCTTTCTTGATGGAAAAAATGGCATGGTGAGCGTTTCATTGGGGTTAAGGTTTTTAAGTTTTGGTTAAAATGCATGTGTCTTTGTTGAAACAGATTAGTATCAGCCAAGAGCAATCTGATTGGAATGTTTGATTTTGGTCAGTTTCTGCCAGTATCAGCAAGTTTCAACAGTTTTGATAGAAACCAAACAGGAACTGTCATTTCGTCTTTTCATATGGTTAGGACACAAAGCTTCCTTAATCTTTCAAGATCTTGCTATTTTGATTATGAGTAGATGTCAAAATAACTAAATTATTGAATACGTTAGCATTTGACAACCTCTAATCTCTGTCTTGCTGATGTAATACATTAGTAGATCTGCTAGCTAATGTCTAATGATTAGATAACAGTAGTTGCTGGACTGAATTTTTGGTATCAATTTCTAAAGCAACTATATGTTTGATATATTGGATTAAATAGCTGACACAGCTTTTGTGATTAAGTGCTTGTAATACCTTATTTAAGAATCGTCATAATTTTGTATCATAATGGAGCTTGTTGGTTAATGAAACCGTGACTGCAACTTGTGCTGGTTGGGTCAGGTTAACAGCTAGACTTAACACAACCTAACCTCCGTATCTTCCAACTCTAACCCAACACAACCTTGCATCAGGTTAGGTTTCCTCTAGCACAAAACCATAGCTATCTTAAGCTAAATTCAGGTTGGGTTGAGTCATTGTCAGGTCAAGTTGGTTTGGACCATGTTAATCAGTTTGGGTTGAGTTTAATAGGAATTTTAAGATAGGAAAAAAGTTTTGGATGTTTTGGTTGGATTAGTATTTATTGAGTTGAGACAACAACCATTCATAATTTTTGATGGTTGACTAGGGCAATTTTATAGTTTATTATGACTAAATATATAGCTATAAAAGACAAATAATTTATATGAAACATAACTACAATTATCTATTTAGTGGGTTGGGTTGGGTTCAGGTTGGGATTTTTGAGCCCCAACCCAACCTAAATTTATAGAATCTCAGCCCAACCCCATCCAGTGAGTGGGTTGTGAGGGTCAGGGTTGGATGGAGCCTAACCCATGTTGCACCTGTAAAGGGAACTACTACTTTATATAGAAGTAGAGGAGGAGCTGCATAACTTTGGCTTTCATGACATATTAAGTATGCTTTAATTGACATTGCTCTGTCAAGGCCATGCTTAAGAATTAATGAAGTTCCAAATTCTTATTGAAGAATCCTTTTGTTATTCTCTTTATTTTCTTGTCTTCCAAATATCTGAAAATAGAGAAAAGTTGTACATACGTTCTATCTTTGCTTCATTTATAAGTTGTTAGTTTAGGCCCGTGTGTTAAGTATGAAACTGTTGGGGATAAACCCGCTCATGCTGAAGTTCGGCTGGATGCTTGATCTCGGAAGGATCCCATCCGGCAGCAGCCTCCATGGTTAAACCTCCGACCTCTTCCAGCAGTTGAACTTCTCCCGAACTTCTCTTTCAGCCGAACTCCTCTAGCAGTTGAACTCCTTTCGAATTTCTCCTTCAGTTAGACTCCTTCCTCAGTCGGACTCCTCTAACAGTCGAACTCCTACTGAACTTTTCCTTCAGCCGGACTCCTCCAACAGTCGAACTTCTCTCGGATTTTTTCTTCAGACGGACTCCTCCAAACAGCTAAACTCCCTCCGAACTCCATCCAGCAGTCCCAGAGGATCTCGGCACATCCTCGATATAGTCAAAAGAACCGTCAATCTCTCCCATCCAAGCTTCGGCCGTTGGACCCTGACGGGCTCGCACATCGCGATAATAGACACTATCCCTCGTAACAAACTCTACGTGATCCTGAATGGCCCACTATCGGATGGTTACGGCTGTCACTATCAGTTTGTTACAGGCTCCGTCCATATAAGGGATCCTCCAGATACGCTTTCGAAAAAAAGCTCTCATTCTCTTCCTCAAAATTTTGTTAGAATCTCTTTATGTATTCCATTTCTGTTGGTCGAAAGAGCTGACTTGATCATCGGAGGGTCTTGTCGGAGCCACCACCCCAGACTCCGGACGAGACTTATTTTGCAGGTCCCGGCGGCGACCTCATCCTCTCCAAATCCAGCTTCGACTTCGACGACGGCCAGATTTCGTGCCAACAGGATTGGCGCTAGAAGGAGGGCCTCAAGTTATTGAGGTTCCCTTGTTCTTGAAGGAATATGTGGCGGAGATCCCTCTTCATCCCAGCCAGAGTCTTTCTTTTTCTCTCGACCTCTCGAGGATGCCCCCCAGAAAGGCTTTAACCCGACGGTCAACCACCTCCGTAGTCAGATCTCATCCAGATCTTTTCACCCTTGTTTCGTCTTTTGCGTCTCAAGCCCCACCGCTTGCGACGGTGGACACGGTGTAGTTCGACCTGCTGGTCTAGCAGGTCCGCTGCCTCACTGAAGCAATGCAGGACATGCGGCAGCAGCAGCCGTCTCTGGCGCCATCTCGATCGGAGCAGGTTTCTTGGGAGCTAGAGAATCCGGTCTGGGGGCGGCCGACTTGGGTCAGTCGGCCGGCGACCCCCGGAAAAGGAAAGCAGAGGGTAGAGAGCCCTTGCTCGGACCATGACTTGACCTCGGGGGGAGCTTTGCCTTCGTTCCATAAAAAAATCCTAGAGATCAACGACCATGAAGATCTCTTGGATCAAAGGCTCCAGGAAATGAGTCGACGAATCGAAGAACTCCATCATGCTCCCTTCCGCGGTAACGATATTTACACTGACCCTCTTTTTTCTCAGAAGATTATGCAGGAACCGATCCCGCCGAACTTCAAGCTTCCTCAGTTTGAGAGTTACGATGAAACCATCGATCCGGTCGATCACCTGAAGGCCTTCCGGACAATGATGCTGCTCCACCGCACCCCAGACGCTATTTTATGCCGGGCTTTCCCGTCCACTCTCAAGGGAGTCGTCAAAAATTGGTATTCGGCCCTTAAGCCGGGTACCATCTTTTTCTTCGATCAAATGAGCCATCAGTTTGTGGCTCATTTCGTTAGCAGCCGATGTTCTCGTCGAGGTTCGGATTCCTTGATGAATATCAAGCAGGAGAAAATTTATCCGAGCTTATATCATCCAGTTTAATGCTGCTGCATTAGAGGTTCGGAATCTGGACCAGTCTGTTGCAATGGCCTCATTCAAGGACGGCCTTTAGAAGAATGATTTGCTATTCTTCTTGGAGAAGAAGTACCTCAGGAACTTTGTCGATATGCTGGCTCGGACTGAAGGTTATGCCCGAGCTGAAGAGGCCTTTAAGGCTAGGGATAATGAAGCCGCCCAGGAGCGGCAGGCTGGCGAATCGAATGTGCCTGCGGTTGAAAAGAAATCGAGAAGAGCTCGGCCACGCTTCCGAACTCCTCCGGAGCATAAGCGGGCCCAAACTCCTATCCGGATCCAAAGGCGAAGAAGCTCGGATAGAAGGGCGCGACGGAGCTCTTCCTGTAGAAGATTCCACAACCACGCCCCTATCAATGCTCCAAAAATTCAAGTACTGATGGAGATCAGGAAGCAACTACTGAGATCGAAAAAGATGCATACTCACCCCGGCAAGTGCAATCTTAGCAAGTTCTACCTCTACCATCGCGATCACGATCACGATACAGAAGAGTGCATCTAGCTTCAAGACGAGATCGAGAAGCTCATCAGGCGCGGTAGGCTTGGCCAGTTCTTGCGACGTCAGTCGGAAGGACAGGAGGATCAGCCGAGAGCACCCCATCGTCAGAACCACCGAGGGGCGAGGAGCAGCGAGAAGATCGACCCTCGATTGGCATCATTAACACCATCTCTAGGGGACTTCGGCGTGGGGAGGCTAGCGGATCGATAGAGCCTGAGAAGTGGTGGAGGACTGAGGAGCCCATCACTTTCACCAACGAGGACATCCGAGGAGTTCAGTTTCCGTACAACGACGCGGTTGTAATCTCTTTAAACATTGCTGATTATGATGTACGCCGCGTTTTGATAGATAATGGAAGTTCCGCTGACGTTTGATATTATGATGCTTTCTTTAAAATGTCCATATCCGATAATCGCCTGGGACCCATGAGCTCCCTGTTGGTCGGCTTCACTGGCGACACTGTGCCAGTGGAGGGAATGATAACTTTAGCCGTGACTGCAGGGCAATATTCAAAGCAGGCCAAGGCATGGGTCGACTTTTTGGTGGTGAAAGCCTCCTTTGCTTACAATGCAATCCTCGGCTGACCTGGTCTGAATGCACTATGAGCCATGGTGTTGACCTATTATCTGAAGATAAAATTTTCAACAAACAACGGAATAGTTGAAATCAGAGGCGATCAAGCATTAGCCCGGCACTGCTACTCCATCGCTTTACAAAATGGCACTCGACTTGATCCCTGCCCAATTGACGGGCTTGATGTCCACGATGATCTTACTGAAGAACGAGACGAGCCCATAGAAAATCTTGTGACCGTCCTCCTGAATGACAGGAATGCGGAGCATATGGTGCAAATTGGTTCCAATCTGGAAGATGAAGTTCGGAAGCAGCTCATCGTCTTTTTACGGAAGAATGCCGACGTCTTCGCCTGGGTTCCGGTGGATATGCCTGGGATTGACGCCGAGGTTATGGAACACCGGCTGGCCGTTGATTCCAAGCATCGATCAGTGAAAGAAAGAGTTTAGGACCATGCATCAGAAAGGCAGAAGGCAATAGCAGAAGAAGTCGACAAGCCTCTCAACGTTGGATTTATTCGAGAAGTCAGCTATCTGACTTGGGTTTCTAACATGGTTCTGGTCAAGAAGGCCAACGGCAAGTGGAGGATGTGCATCGACTTTAAGAAGCTGAATAAGACCTGTCCAAAAGACAGCTATCCTTTGCCCAGAATCGATCAACTGGTGGACGTGACTTCAGGCTACGAGCTCCTCACCTTCATGAACGCCTTCTTTGGCTATAACTAAATTCGGATGGCAGCGGAGGATGAGAAGAAGACTACTTTTATTACTAACCGTGGTCTTTACTGTTACAGGATCATGCCCTTCTAGCTTAAGAATGTAGGTGTGACTTATCAGCGCTTGGTCAATAAAATCTTTAAGGAGCAGATCGGCCGCAATATGGAGGTTTACGTCAACGACATGCTGGTTAAAAGCTGAATGTTTATCAATCATGTTGCCGACCTTGAAGAGGCTTTCGATGCACTTAGAAAATAAAAGAAGCTGAACCCAACCAAGTGTGCCTTTGGAGTAGCCTCAGAAAATTTTTTGGGATTTATGGTCTTGAGACGAGGGATTGAGGCCAACCTGGAGAAGATTCGAGCTATCCAGGAGATGACCGCTACGAAGTTCAGCGTCTGATCGGGAAGATGGCATTTTTGAATCATTTTATCTCGAGATCGGCCGAATGCTGCATGCCCTTCTTCCAAATCCTCAGAAAATCAAAAGGTTTTCACTGGACTCAGGAATGCCAAAAGGCATTCGACGAGCTCAAGAATTACCTCGGCTCGCTTTCCCTACTAGTCAAATCCGAATTCGGAGAGAAGTTGTTTTTCTACTTTGCGGTCTTTCCTGCAGCACTAGTGGCAGTCCTGGTCAAAGAAGAGGCGAAAGTGCAGCGACCAGTCTACTACATAAGTCGGATCCTATGGGATATCGAGATTAGGTATACAAAGTTGGAAAAATTGATTTATGCTCTTCTGATTGCAGCAAGGAGACTTCGGCTTTACTTCTAGGGACATGCTATAATGTTCCTCACCGACTAGCCGATTAGAGCGATCCTTCATCAAATGGATGCTTTCGAAAGAATTGCAAAATGGGCCATTGAATTAACAAAATTCGACATCAACTATCGACCTCAGCCAGTAATCAAGGCTCAGGCATTGGCCGACTTCATAGTTGAATGTACCATCTCAGATGATGTCGAGCTTCAAAATGAAACCAACATTCCATGGTTGCACCCGAGCTCTTTTGAAGAAAGAACGAACCTTCCTGAAGATTTCTGGGCCTTGTATGTCGATGGCTCCTCCAACGCTTCCAGAGCAGGTGCTGGGCTGATCCTGATCAATTTGAAAGGAATCATCGCGGAGTATGTGCTGCGTTTTGAATTTTCGGTGACAAACAATGGGGCAGAATATGAGGTCCTAATAGTCGGGCTCAGGATAGCCAAAGAATTGGGAGCTGATCGGCTTAAGGTTTGCAGTGACTCCCAATTGATCGTGGGGCAGGTCAGCGACAGTTATGAAGCTTGGGAAGAGAGCATGGTAAAATATCTTGAGAAGGTGAAGAGCTTGATCCCAGCCTTTGGCAGCTTCAGCATTTGACAAATCCCGAAAGCGGAAAACGCTAGGGTCGACCTTCTTTCCAAGCTAGCCATCCTAGCTCCTAACGAGCTTCCGAAAGAAGCTTATTATGAGACATTGAAATGCCCGTGCACATAGAAACCGCAGCCCGTCATACAGGTTGGCCAGGAGTCCTACTGGATTGACCCGCTGACCACTTATCTTAAGGATGGGGTTCTTCCTCGTGACTCGAAAGAGGCTTGGAAGTTGAGAAACCAAGCCTTTCGGCATGTTGTTTATGAGAATAAGTTGTATAAAAAGTCATTCCCTGCCATTAAGGTGCCTCCGACCCTTTGAGGTCGATTTCGCATTATGGGAAGTGCACGAGGGAATTTGCGGGAGCCATCTGGGTGCCAAATCTTTGTCTCATAAGCTGCTTCGACAAGGGTATTACTGGCCGACTATGCATGGTGATTGTGTTGATTACGTCAAATGTGACCGCTACCAAAGGAACGCGAATGTCCAAAGGCAACCAGCCGCCGAGCTTGCCTCGTTGAGTGCTCTTTGGCTGTTTGCACAGTGAGGAATTGATATTCTTGGACCCTTTCCAATGGCATTTGGACAACGAAAGTTTCTTCTAGTCACTATCGACTATTTCACTAAATGAGTTGAGGCCGAACCACTGGCAAAGATTACCGAAGCCAAAGTGTAGGATTTTGTTTGGAAGTCGGTCGTCTGCAGATTTGGACTGCCTCGAACTATCATAACAGATAATGGCCGACAATTCGTCGGGGCGAGGTTCGTCGAGTTCTACGAAGGTCTGAATATCTTCCACCATTTTACGTCGGTAGCTCATCCACAGACAAATGGGGAAGCTGAAGTGACCAATCGGATCCTATTGCAAGGCATCAAGCCAAGACTCGAAAGAGCAAGAGGGATCTGGGCGGACGAACTTTATTATGTTCTGTGAGTATACCGCACCATCCAAAGGCTGCCGACTGGAGAAACACCGTTCGTCTTAGCTTTTGGAATAGAGGCAGTCATCCCAATCGAACTTAAGCTTCCATCAGTGCGGGTAGTGGCTTTCAATGAGTAGTATAACCTGCAAGACCTCAGAGCCAACCTCGACCTACTGGAAGAAAAAAAAGAGAAAGTCCAAGTTCGGATGGCAGCTTACAGGCGAAAGATGGCCCGATACTATAACTCCAGAGTCAGAGGTAAAATGTTTAGAGTGGGGGACTTAGTGTTTTGGCGAGCCGCCATCTCTCGGCCTCAGAATCAGGGGAAGCTTGCCCCAAATTAGGAAGGACCTTACGAGGTCACGGAAGTCGTCCGACTCGGGACATACTACTTAAAGGAACTCGGAGGGGTAGACCTACCTCAACCATGGAATTCGAAAAATCTGCGAATGTATTACTGATGATTTGATTGTAATGAAATCATCTTACTTCAACATCCTAATCTTTATTGTATATCAGTAATAAAGGGGGACTACCCTCCGAACTTAATCTCACGACAAATACAGCCACGTTAGGAACATGAGGAGAAGCTCGTCCTAACGTGAGCAAAGTTGAAGGCCTCGTTCATTTTAGACGAGATGAGGAGAGAGGCCCTGATAATGGTCCTAATGTGCTCCTACAGTCCATTAGAAACAGGAGGAGAATCTCATTCTAATGTGAGCAAAGTCGAAGGTCTCGTTCATTTTAGACGAGATGAGGGAAGAGGTCCTACTCTAATGTGCCCCTACAGCCTGTTAGAAATAGGAGAACTTCGTCCTAACGTGAGCAAAATCGAAGATCTCATTTATTTTAGATGAGATGAGGGGAGAGGCTTTGACAACGGCCCTGATGTACCCCTACAGTCCGTTAGGAACAGGAGGAGAGTCTCGTCCTAACGTGAGCAAAATCGAAGGTCTCGTTCATTTTAGACGAGATGAGGGGAGAGGCTCTGACAACGGTCCTAATGTGTCCCTATAGCCCATTAGGAATAGGAGGAGAACCTCATCCTAACGTGAGCAAAGTCGAAGGCTTCGTTTATTTTAGATAAGATGAGGAGAGAGGCCCTTACAACGGCTCTAATATGCTCCTACAGTCCGTTAGGAATAAGAGGAGAACCTCATCCTAACGTGAGCAAAGTCGAAGGCCTAGTTCATTTTAGACGAGATGAGGGGAGAGGCTCTGACAATGGTCCTAATGTGCCCCTACAGCCCATTAGGAACAGGAGGAGAACCTCGTCCTAACGTGAGAAAAGTCGAAGGCCTCGTTCATTTTAGACGAGATGAGAGGAGAGGCCCTGACAACGGTCCTAATGTGCTTCTATAGTCCGTTAGGAACAGGAGAAGAACTTCATCCTAATTTGAGCAAAATCGAAGATCTCGTTCGCTTTAGATGGGATGAGGGGAGAGGCCCTGACACCGATCCTAATACGTCCCTATGGCTTCGTTAGAAATAGGAGGAGAACCTCATCCTAACAAGAGTAAAAAAAAGAGAGAGAGAAGGGTCGAAGGCGAGCATTGCATTCACATGAGGCAACGACGGATAAAATATTATTTTATTACAAGTTTAAATTTATTATAAGTAGGATGGAGGTCGGTCAAACCGACTACATATTACAAGGAAGCCAACGCGGCAGGGATTGGCAAGACTGATTACAAAAAAAAATATAAAAGGAGGCAAAGCCTTAAGATGGACTGGACTCCTCAGGCTTTGGGTCGTCGACGTCGGCCATCACCAAGGCCTGCTTCAACCTAACGATTTCCTCAAGTTTTTTCTTTTTATACAAATTGTCTATGTATACTCTTTTGATATGCCTGAACTGGCCCTTAAGCTCCCGCTGCTGCCTTCTTAGGACCTCGGACTCGGCCTCCGCGTCTTGGACGGGTTGATGCTCACAGATCAGTTGGAGCTTCAACCGCTGAACTTTGGCTTTCTCCATCCTGACAGCCTCTGAAAGCTCGCCAATGGTCTTCTTCAAGGAGTCTATCTTCTCTGATTCTCTACTAGAGACAGCCCGCCGACCATCAGTCAGTTGTTACTGGAGATGGCTCACCTCTCTGTTAGTTGCCCGGAGCTCATGCTTGAGTCTGGTCACTTCCTTCGATCAAATTAGCTTATACTCATTATGTCAGGCTTTGGCATCGTGGAGCTGCTTCTGAAGTTCGGAGAATCTCTTGGACTAGTCCCAATTATATCGGGCCCTATCGGTAGACCATGACGAAGTTTCCTCCAGCAGTTGAATTTTTTCCTTCGCCGCCGTAAGGTTGATCTCAAGAGAGCTGATCTTTGCTATTAACTTCCAAGACTTGTTGCTGGCGCTTCTTCTCAGTTCAGCCATTTCTTTCTTAAAGCTGTCCTTCCGAATGCTGAAACTGGTAGAGTCCTTCCTGTGTAGGTTTCTAAGGCAGGTAACTTCGACAGTCACCTTCGAAGCGTTCCTCCTCGATTCTTGGAGATCATCTTCGGTTTTTCTCAACTTTTTCTTCAAGCGATGAATCTCCTTCTTCAAGCTCCTAATCAGTGGTTTAATCAGAACCCCACGGAACAAAGGATCGGCATCAACTGAAAGAGGGGAGTCATAACCTAGGTCATCAAGAGCGTTCTGAACCATGCAAATGACAACACAGTGTAAGGCTAGAAAAAGATTTGTCTTTCATTTACTTGGATGTTTTTAAATACATCAGCATAAAAAAGAAAGAAAAAGAAAGCTACACGATCTTCAGAAATCTAGACCCGGGTAGCTCGGCCACAGGAGAGGTCGAAGCATCTTCATTCGCGTTCGGTCCGTGGACAGGCTCGGGCGCTGCAGCGACGGGTTTGGGAGCATCAGGGACAGCTTCGGCGGTTGAAGAAGGGACGACGATCGGGACAACTTCGACCCCGAGGGATGAAGGATTGGCTCTGTCGCCGGGCTCTTCTATCAAGAGGTCCAAATCTACCTCAGAAAAATTCTCAGCGACCTTCCCCAGGCAGATCTGGAACCCCTCAATGAAGGTCTCCTAAGCAAAAGCTATTTTAATGTCCTCCATGTCTCTAGAGGACTTGAAGCTTTCGACCGCTCGCTCCACCGCCGCGCCGACTCCTTCTTGCGCCTTCCTTTTTTCCTCCTCTTGAGCCAAGGCAGTCCTTAAGTTCGTCGTCTTCTCACGCTCCGCCCTCAACTCTTTCGGAAGGCGCTCGACCTCGGCGGATTGGATTTCCGAAGCCACCCTCATGCTTTCGACTTTGGCCCGGGCCTTCTCAGCCTCCGCACAAGCTTCCTCGAGGGCCTTCGAGGCTTCGGCCCGCCTCTGATCGGTTGCCTCAGAGTGGGCAAAGAGGTAATGCCCGAGCTACAATAGGAAACCAAGTTAAAATTAGGGAGCCCTGACCTCGAAAATTGAAAAGACCTTAGACTAAGACTATGAGAGAGAAGACTATCTCAAGGTAGGCGGTAAGGACTCGTCGAATCTCTCGACGTCGCCCCTCCGCAGCATCTTCACCGCAATGTGGGAAAGAATACTCTCCTTCATGAGTGATTGGACGACGTCCCAATCGTCCAGAGAAGCTTGTTCTTGGTCGGAACCCCCACTTTCGAAGCTCCCGACCCTCCTTCCGACCTTCTTGCCGACAGCCATCTTCTTTTTTTCCGTGGCTTCCTCCAACTAGAGGGGAGCAGATAGAGCGACCTCTTTGGACGGGTTGGGCTCAGTACGGTGGTAGCAGACTCGGAGGTGGGCATGGTCTGGATCGGTATGGCATGGCTGGACTCATCAATGCGGGCCTTCTTTGGAAGATTCCTAACGGGGCCACCTTTCCTCTTGAGGGATTTAAGTCCCTTGGTCAGACGGTCTCGCTCTTCAGGAGTCATCTTTGTAAAGGATAAAAATCAAAGTCAGGAAAGGTCAAAGAAAAGCCGAGGTCTGGACAAAGAACACCCTACAGTCGATAAAAAAAAAAAGACTACCTGCCGGATTTAGGGGACTGAGGCCGAGGTTAAACAGGATCTGCTCGTCCAAAAGGTCGGAAATTGGCGGAATGTTAAAGCCCTTCAATATATCGGCCGAACTCCGATCCTCACTTTCCAGCCTTGGAGCTCGGCGGATCGAGTTCCTTATCTCCCCCCACGGAGGAAGTCCTAACCTCAAGGATGGGTTTGAGACGAAGAAGAATTTCTCCTTCCAGTTATGAATGGAAGAGGGGGTGTCCTTAAGTAATCCCTTCCTGTCAAATTAGGGGGACACACAACCAATTCTTAGCAGTCGGATGGTGTTTGAAGGTAAAGAAGGTTCGGAATAAGGAAATGGTAGGTTGGACGCCTACCATGGTACACGAGGAAAGAAATCCTATGATGAACCTAAAGGAGTTCGGTGCCATAGCAGCAAGGGAGATGTGGAGAAATCTAAATAGGTTGGCCATGAAAGGGGGTAAGGGTAACCTAAGCACAGCCCGAAGAGCCTCTAAATACAGGCAGGTTCGGCCCGGAGGCGAAGAGCAGGCCCTATCGTTGGGTTCGGAAAGTTCGAGCTTGTATTCAGAGGGAATACCGAACTGAATCCTAGCTAACGAAAGATTGTCAGGCCGAAGTTGGCAGGCAATAACTGCCGGTGCAAAGGAAGGATAGGGCAACTCAGAAAGCTCGGCCTCCCTGGGAGATAGGTTCGCTAAGGCTAGAGGAGCCGAACTCCCCGAGCAGGTCGACCAGGATTCCTCGATGGACATCCGGATCAAAGCAAAATCGTAAAAAATGCTCGAAAAGCTAAGAAAATGAAGCGCAAAAAACTTCTACAAAGAGACCTAAGGAGCAAAAAGCAGAGAATGCAGGAATAACTCGGGAAAGGATAGCGAAGCTGACCTAAGTCGATTGGAAGAGGTAGGGAGACGACGAAGACAGATAGAAGAACACCTGGGATCAAAGGAAGCGGAAGGAAAAATTTGAGCTCTTGTGCGACGGAGAGAAGAAAACCAGAAGAAGAGGAAGAAGATTTCGGAAGAGGTAACGACTCGGGGGAAGGAAACGTGTTAAATAGCCCTGAGGATTCTAGGCGGTTATGATTGCGAATCTCCTTCGATCGGCCTATGGCCGACGCGTGCCCCTTCTATCATTGCAGAGACTGGTGGTGGACAGATCCATAATGATGCCGTACCCTGGGTAGAGTTTTGGCGCGAAGCTCCAAAGGCGTCTCTTTGGGTTGCCTCAAATTTATGAAGTTTCGATGCCGGCGTAGAAGCACCAAGAAACGCCTCGCCCTAGCAAGCGTAGGAAATGGAAAGGGACTTCGGCAATCACACTTGGTACTTCTCTTGAACTTCAAACTCGAGAGTAGGGGTACTAGTGTTGGGGATAAACCTGCTCTTGCCGAAGTTCGGTTGGATGCTTGATCTCGGAAGGATCCCGCCCGGCAGCAGCCTCCATGGTTAAACCTCGGGCCTCCTCCAGCAGTTAAACTCCTTCCGAACTTCTCTTTCAGTCGGACTCCTCCAGCAGTTGAACTCCTCCCGAACTTCTTCAGCCAGCCTCCTCTAACAGTCGAACTCCTACTGGACTTTTTCTTTAGCTGGACTTCTCCAATAGTCGAACTCCTTCCAGATTTTTCCTTCAGACGGACTCCTCCAAACGGCTAAACTCCCTCCGAACTCCATCCAGCAGCCTTAGAGGACCTCGGCACTCGTCCTCGATATAGCCAAAAGAACCGTCAATCTGTCTCATCCGAGCTTCGGCCGTTGGACCCCGACAGGCTCGCTCATCGCAATAACAGACACTATCCTTCGTAACAAACTTTACGTGGCCTTGAACGGCCCACTATCGGACGGTTACGGCTGTCACTATCAGTTTGTTACAGGCTCCGTCCATATAAGGGATCCTTCAGATACGCTTTCGAAAAAAAGCTCTCATTCTCTTCCTCAAAACTCTCCTAGAATCTCTCTACGTATTTCATTTCTATTGGCCGAAAGAGCTGACTTGATCGTCGGAGAGTCTTGCTGGAGCCACCACCCCAGACTCCGGACGAGACTTATTTTGCAGGTCTCGGCGACGACCTCGTCCTTTCCAAATCCAGCTTCGACTCTGGCGATGGCCAGATTTCGCGCCAATAGAAACCATTTTTGAAATAGATAGAAAGTGCATGGAAGGATGGTTCTTGATGATTCAAACTAAACAAACTACAATTTTAGATAACGCAAGGTACAATAAAATGATGCAAAATTGGTTATCTTGATATCAATTATTTTTTTCTTAGTTTCTCATTTCTTTTGGATTTTACTTTGATGTTTTGTGACTGGAACTCCAAAACTCCAAGAAATTGCTAAAACTGCCTAAGTCAAAAAGTTTGCTCAAGTTGCTGAAGTTGAAACTGAAAACAAGTTAAAAAACCTTCCACCAAGGTAGTGATGTTGCAGAACATGACAGCAGACATTAATGTGTTTTGTGTGCTTATGGAAAACCAGATGTTATGCTATCTTGATAGCACTATGGATGTCAGAGAGGAGTAGATATGTTGAAGCTAAACAATTTATAATGCAGCAGTAGACATTACTGGATTCTCTACTTCAGAACTACACTTATCAGTGGCGGCTGTTGGGTCTAAATGGTCACTGGTTTTGATGGGACTCATGTGGATATTAGATTGCTGGTTTTGGCTCAATGTGTTGTGATTTTCATTAATCTCATCAAGAGGAATGAAGACATGTAGTAAAAGTCATTTTTAATGATCATAATGATGGAATCCTCTTCTTACAGCAATGGCTCGCTGCCTTGCTGGATAGGAAGTAAAAGACTCATTTGCCTATGCTCCTCCATTGTAGCAAGTTGATGCACTGGGCCTGCATGAAGGCATAAAACCCCCGGATGGAGAATTTGCCTTGATGGGCCAAATATAGCTTTTGGAGTTTCATATACCATTGTGAAAGGCATGTTTTGCTGATATAGACTCTAAGTTGTCACATTGACATGGAAATCAATTTCCACTGAGGAAATGATCATGCAAGTAGAAAGAGCCGATCAGTTCGCTTCTTCTCATCAACGGTGTCAAATTGTGGATTGTTGCCACAAATATGGGTAGTGTGGAAACAAACCACTCTTGATAATTAGGTCCACTTAACTTGACATAGGCTGTGTAAAATATGCATGGATGAAGTGACCGCCATGTATTATCATAGAAGTGTAGCCATAGAGCAGTTACGTGCAGGATTGCAGAAGTGGGTTTGGATTGCTTGCGAGTAGAAGACAAGTTTGGGTCTAACCACATGATGGACCTGATAAGCCTTTTACATTAGAGGAGTGGATAGAATTCTTTTTTTATATATATGAAGTGGTGCCAAGAAAAAATAAATGAATAAAAGAGAGATTAAAGGGCAGGTGAGGGTTCAACATGATGATTGAGAGTGACGATGATGGAACCTTAATGAAAGAAGATTCATAGATGATTCATTGTCTAACCTAGTTGTAGAAAAAAGTCGCAAGCTTCGATGTAGCATGGTTGATGACAGTCTTACATAAAATACATATATTAATCTTGGAGATGTCAAGGGTAGAAAATGATTCTTACTAATGCATTTGAACCTGCTTTTGTCAAGGAGTCTGGCCTTTTGATTCTAACGTCAAAATTTGATCAAGACATTTCCAAAATGAAGGATTGCATTCTCCTTTTCTCATGCTTCCTATGCCATGTCTCAAGTTCCCTTCAGTCCCTCAGTTTTTCCTATGCTCACAACTACCTCGATGTTTAGCATCTTCCACGAGCACTTCTAAACTTCTTGGAGTTTGCAGCTTTCTTCCAAGGAACCCTTGTACAAATAGCTTTTTATGATTTCTTTCTAGCTAAACAATCCTATGATAACCAGCACAAAAAATACTTAGTTTGTTAGGTTGAGGTTGAAGGATAGATTTTGAGAAAGAAACTGGAATATTGTGGAATTCAGAGTGCATCTTTCCATCTTAATCTTCGATTTTGGTAAAAAGAGGGAGTTTCCAGGGCACAGGGTGGATAAAAGTGTTGTAAACTGGACAGCAGGTGTAAAGTGCACTAAGAAATAATATTAGGAAGGGGACCTAGGTAAGCAGCTCCCATGTGGTCAAGGAATGTTGCTTGGAATCTAGAAGTGGAGCCAAGGATGGAACAGGCAGCTTTGGCGTTTCATGGGTCTACTCAGCTGGCAAGTATTTAACTGTTGAATGACTCGTCAGCATACTTGGGTTGGGTTGGGTAGGATGAAAGATATAATTTGTTTTATTAGGTCCAGTGTGCATATGATCATCATTATGCACATAGTTTTGCACTCATAATCAAACTCTAGCACCTTAATGCACATTGTCACTGGCTCAAGTGCAAATGTTAAGCAAAGAATATTTTGTCTGAAGCACCTGGTCAGGCGGTTACTGCATGCATCAATTTGACTGAAGATTATTTGTGACTACTATGAGAAATAATAGTTTATAATGATATCATCATTCTCAATCAATAATTCTCCATCTTTCTATACACGGGCAAAGCATGCACGCACACACTAAAAGAGAAAGGGGAAAACTCATCCATATTCATAATGATGTGCAGGGAACATCAGATGATGTTGTGGACTGCACTCATGGCAAGCAGCTTTGGGAACTGTGCAAGGAGAAATATGAGCCCCTGTGGCTTGAAGGGGGAAAGCACTGTGATTTAGAAGTTTTTCCTGAGTACATCAGGCACCTCAAGAAGTTTATAGCTACAGTTGAAAAATCACCTTCCCAAAGAAAGACTTGGAGAAAAAGCACCGATCGGTTTGAACCCTCGAGGAGGAGCACTGACTGTTTTGAACCACCACGGAAGAGCACTGATAGGAGAGATAAACCAAGGCCTAGTGCAGAAAAGCTGAGAAATAATGATCACAAATATAGCAATATGGACAAGTTGGACAAACTAAAAATCTCATTTGACCATATGGAGAAGTCCAGGAGGAGTGTAGATTGCTTTGAGAAGTCTAGAAAGAACACTGATCAACTGGACAGAGGACGGAAGAGTGTTGACAGGTTGGACAGAATATGGGCTGGGTAAAACCTTTTAATCTCTTTGTAAAATTTATACAGGGGCTTGTTTGTGTTGGGAAATTTATTTGTGAATTTATTTATGTTCTCCAATCATGTAGTTTGTTTGTGGGAGTTACGACACAACAATTGGAAATGGAAAGAGAGGGGAAGGAAGAAAAAAATATATTGGTTGATGACAAATTGTAGTTCGTGGGTTATAGTTTAATGGAATCTTTCCTAGAAACCATCATCGATTCTGGTTAGGTTTATGTTCTTATGGATTTATTCATTTCCAGTTATATTGTCTGTTTGCTTTCACAACAGTTTATAAAGAATGAAGAAAGTTAATGGCAATATGATTTCCTTGCACTTCGAGGTTGCATTACTTGTTTTGATAGAATGTCTAATTGATTCAACTTATTTTTTCATCTACTAGCCTTTGCTATTGTTATCATCATTTTCGCTATTCCCGTTAGAACTTTCGTTATATTACGGCAGGCCATGGGCACTGTGACTGAAGTTTTGATACTTTATTTTTAACCAGCTGACCGTTATTGTTATTATTATTGACTTATGGTTTTTGTTATTGTTAGGGCAACTTCTGTTATATGATAATATTGTCAAACCCATTTTAGACCTAGCCAGCTTATGGGTTGTACCAGGTGGAGTAAATTTATTTTGCCTAGACCTAAGCCATTTTCTCAACCGGGTCATCACGACTCTTGGGTCCAAAATTCGTGCTGTGTCTAGTTTAATTGGGTCAAAACTGAGTTGGATCATGGTTGGTTTGACCTCATTGCAACCCTAGTTAGGAGTTATCATGACTTGCTATTGTTTACATCTTTTATGGGTACGTAGTAGCCCCACATGTAATCTTGGTTTTATTGTTTTGTTTCCTACACCATATATCCAACTTTTGTTAGGTGAGTGATACAATTGAGGGCAATTGTTCATTCATATCATCAAAGTTATTTATGCTGAAATTTGTGTTAACTAACTAGGAGATCTAAAAGCTTAGGCTATCAGGGGATAGATTGACAACATATATCAGCTTTAAGCACCATCTAGCCCTCATGTGCAGTGTGCACCAAAACATAACAAGTTAATAATGACTCGGTAACTAGGAACGAGCCAAGACAAGAAAGGACTCATAAAGACGAGCAAGTGAATGAACGATTTTGATGTATTTGGTGACAAATTGAAACAACTTTGTGACTCCAGAAGCTGAAGAAGATTTGCTAGGGAAAACTCCGGTTTGAAAGTTGAGTAAAACCTCTCATTCAGATGCATGAGGAAGCTATTTCTTTGGGCAAAAGCCTCGGGATATCCAAGTTCGAGTTCCAGGAATGATTTTTTTTAAATTAATAAATATATTTTTTGATTGTTATAATCATTTAAGTTGGTGTTTTTTATAACAATAATCATTAATTAAGTATTTTAACTTATGATGATGCAGAGGATCTTCTCTCTCTTGATTATTTAGAGATTGATGAATCACGGGAAGAAAAAAGTGTAGAATAAAGTCAGATTTGTAACTTTTTTTATGAGTTATTGGCTCTTTTTTTTAGCATGTTATACTTGCGACATGAATATTGAGAAATATGGATGAGCATTTATGTTGCTATTATGATCGTGGATATATGAACAATATTATTGTCATTTTACATCGAGGTGCACAAAATCAAATACTTACGCTGTTACTAGAATCAAGAACCATCAGGTTTGCAATTATGATATTCTTTGTTACTTGGAAATTACCCATAAAAAATAATTACATTATTCATTGTATTATACGGGATTAAATATAGAAAATAATTTATAAATTAACAATACCTTATTATAATGATTCTTGATAATATAAAACAATAACAATATAATTATATGAAGACACTTCAAATTGTTAGATAATTGAAAGCACCATGCAATATTCTTTAATATCATTTTCTGATACGAAAAGTATTTTCTTAGTTTGGTTACCAAATAGATGTTAAAGTTCTATAAAACTTCAAAAATATATACAGTTACAAACAAGTAAAAATTAAAAGCTGTACTCATGAAAGATTTATTGCCGAAAAACTTTATAAACAAAAGCTCTGTTAACTGCAATGCTAGATGGAGTCTTAGAACAAGACCCATAAGGAGCTAATATTAGCTGGTTATTAGTCCTCTCGGAACTATGTAAAACCCCCGAAATAGGGTGACAAGTAGGTTTTATCTTTGCAACTCCTTCTAGCGGCCACTTGTAATACATAATCCTTTTATAACATTATGCCCACCTTAATGAGCAGTCTGTGTCTCTGAAAGAAGCTACTACTCAGGTCCCTCCTTGGTTCATAGAGGTCTTATGCGTGGTCCAAATGGCAATTAGTTATGAAGTCAGCAATGTGAGGAAGAAGATGTAGCGCCACAAATGTTATCTAATAGGAGCAGATCCCCTGTATCAAACCTATTCCACTCATCACTGGATTGAGTAGATGTTTTCGTCAAGGCAAGTCCTTTAGTCAAGCTAGTTAGACCAGGGGTTGTTTCTGTGCCTGTAATTGGGTGAGTTGCAATTCCAATTGCGGCTATTGGAATTGCAAGCAGCTGACTTAGTACCATGATTGCCTGCAATTCAATTGCTACTTGCAATTCCAATTGCAAAAAAAGTACTGGAAGTTACATCCATTCAAATGTAATTAAAATGACCGTAAGGTACCAATTACAACTTAGCGACCATTTGTTTGTCTGCAATTCCAGTTGGGATTATAGATGTAAAAGTTATTTCTGTTTGGTTTCCTATGATTGACAATTGCAAATTTATTTGCAGCTATCTAGTTGTATAATGCTAAAGGAGTTGTCGTAACCCTGCAACCTGCAAGTGACTGGGTAAGGTTACCCTCTTAAAGAAGTGAACTCCTTATTTTTAATGCAATTCGGTTTAAAATGAAATGTTCGAAGTAGTCAAGGATCAGGTGTGAAACTCAAACAAAATACTAGAATGAACCACTCTGAGCATTCCTCAAAATCATAAATACAATATAAAATTCTTAACAAAGATTTGTCTATAAGAAGCATCAGATGGCTATAATTATCGTACTTATCAAATCCTGAAACACATATCTAATAGCACTATATGACTACCTAACCAAAATCTAGTCCCCAATCTCATATGGTTGTTGGCTGTATCTCAGCTGAGCTACCTCGCTGTAATTTTATGAGTTCATGGTACAAGCCACCACTTCCTGCAGCCATTAGATCAGAGTGCGATCCTTGTTCCTTGGCTCTTCCATTCTTTATCAGTGCTATGGTGTCTGATTTTTGTATGGTAGATAGCCGATGAGCCACAATAACACGTGTCCTACCTGTCATCATCTTGTCTAATGCATCCTGAACTAGATTCTCCGACATGCTGTCAAGTGCACTGGTGGCCTCATCCAAGAGCAGGATTGCAGGATTTTTCAGCATCGCTCGAGCTAGTGCAATCCTTTGTTTCTGTCCACCAGAGAGTTGAACTCCTCTCTCCCCACAGTAGGTTTCATAGCCATTCTCCATGGAGCTGCCAGTTCCATCATGAATCAAAAGCACATTTAGTTTGTAGTTAAAGTAAATGATGTCAGAGAGCTGAATTTTTTTGGTGTTTGATTGGCCTGTACCTGATGAATTCATGAGCATTGGCAAGCTTTGCTGCAGTCTCAATCTCGGTCTCGGTAGAACTCTCTTTTCCATACAAGATATTATCCCGAATGGTACCTGCAAAGATGCTAGGCTCCTGGCTGACCAACGCAATATGGGACCTAAGGTATTTCAAGTAATAGCTTCTGATGTCGTTTCCATCGATTTCTATAGAGCCCTTTGATGGGTCGTAGAATCTTTCGATCAACCCTATGATGGTAGATTTGCCGGAGCCGCTCTCTCCAACCAATGCCGCCGTCTTCCCAGCATCAATCTTCAGACTTAGTTCATTTAGAATCATCCTTCCAGGCCTTGTTGGATAATGAAATGACACGTTCTTGAGCTCGATATCGCCTGTAATGGCAGTGTTCTCCTTAATTCCTTTCGGATCATCTGGCTCGATCATACTTTTCCTGTCGAGTGTTTCAAGAACCGACCCGACCGCATCTGCACCCTTTGCCAAATCAGAAGTCATGCTTGCTGCATCTCCTATGTATCTACCTGTGCTCATTAGGATGAAGAAAGCTTGGAACAATTGTTTGGGGGTTAGTAGGCCTTTCATGATTACCAGAAGGCGAATGTTGTCGTGGCTGTGAGAGTGAACTGGCAGAGGAACAGACACAGGCCTGAGGACCAAGACTGCCTGATATTCTCCCTCCTTGGCCCTTCTTGAGCAATGTCGAAGAGGGTCAACATTCTCTTCTGAGAAGAGAATGCAGTGATGGTTCTGTGGTTCGCTACAGCTTCACTTGCTAACCGACTTCCCTCAATTTGGGCCTTCTTGGCCTTCTTGGACATGCTTTTGGGCAGAACTTTTCTCAGATAGTAACCGGATGCGGTCAGAGGCTGCACTGCGATAATCGCAATTGATAGCCTCCATGTGATCACAAGTCCCAGTACGAAAGAGAGTGCAATCCCTGAAATGGCCTGGAGTAGCAGGGATAGACGGTCTCCGACAAGGGACCGAACCTGGTTGGCTTCTGTGGCTAGCCTTGCACAAATTGCTGCACTCGAGTTTTTATCTTCATCGAACCACCCGATCTCGAAGGACAGAACCTTCTCTAAAAAGTTTTCCCTCACCCTCTTCGTCAAGCACTCTCCCATGAATCCAATGTCGTAGTGTTGAATGATATTTGCGATGAGAGTGATGAGAGCGAAGGATATGAATATGAAGCAATACAATCTGGTCTTTGACCTGATAAGTTCATCGTCTTGGAGGAAGTAGACAGAGAGAACCGAAGCCAAGCACAAGGAATTTATGGGCAGGATTGCACCAACCGTAACTGCACCAATGCTCCCTAGCACTCCTCTCTTCCACTCAGGCTTATTCAGTTTCATTAGGCGCCATTGAGAGGGCTTAGAATGCTTATGTTGTCCTTGTTTTAGACCTGAAGAATCACCTTCTTCGACAAATGAATCTTCTTCACTGCTAGACATGCTTGAATTAAATGAATTCGCCGTGCTCATCGTCCTACTAGGACTTCTCTTCTCTGCTTGCGCAACTTGTTCTCTGGCAGCTGCTTTCTGTAGTTGTACCATTCTAGAGTAGATTCCATCTTCCCCATAATTCTGGATGAGCTGATCATGGTTACCAAATTCTACCACTTTTCCCATCTGAAGAACAGCGATCATATCTGCTCTACCAAGCGTGGTAAGCCGGTGAGCAACTATAATAGTTGTTCTCCCTACTGCAGCCTGATCTAGTGCATCTCGCACAAGTCTCTCAGATTGGGCATCCAATGCACTGGTAGCTTCATCAAGCAGCAGTATCTTTGGGTTTCTGATCAGTGCCCTGGCAATTGCTATCCTTTGCTTTTGCCCTCCAGACATCTGAAAACCAAATTGCCCTACCTGTAGTAGAAAACTGGTCAATCATTGGTTGTGCATTCAGTTACAAATCTACTTCACGCGGACAAACTCTATGAATTTACGTGCTTAGGCTACTTACATTGGTGTCATATCCATTGGGTAATTTAGTGATGAAATCATGTGCATTCGCTGCCTTTGCTGCACCGACAATGAGATCCATTGAGGCTTCCTCATTACCAAATAGCATGTTCTCTTTGATAGAAGTTGCGAAGAGAATTGGCTCCTGACTGACCAGGCCCATCTGAGATCTGAGCCACTTCAGCTGCAGTCTTCTAATATTGTGACCATCCAAGAGGATTTTTCCTTTGTCTGGAGTGTAGAACCTTTGGATTAAAGAGATGACCGTGGATTTGCCGGAACCGCTAGCACCAACCAAACCAATGGTCTGACCTGCTGCCACCTTAAGATTGAGGCCACAGAGGACCGTGCTATGAGGTCTTGATGGGTAAGTGAAGAATACATTCTTGAATTTGATTTCTCCCCTTAGCTCTTCTATCGTTTCTCCTCTTGCTTCGTTGGAGTTTTGAGGAGGGATGCCCTCAATCATTTCGGACAGTCTTGAAGCAGCAGTTGTTGCTTCAGATAAGTATTTGACATTAGGGAGTGCACTTATAATAGACCTGGAAGCATTAGCATCACAAGATTATATCCAATGCTCAACCGAACATTCTTGTACATGGAAGTCATTTTACAATTGATTTGTCAGCAGTAGAAAATATTCACATAATATATTCAGCAATTTTATGTAGGTATGGATGCTTCCATTTAAGATTTCAAATTAGCTTCTAAAAAATTTAAAATTTCATATTGTTAGATTAGAGTAGCTCTTCTGTTTTAACGTTGAGCAATGAAGCAATTCAACTAAACTTTGGTAGAAAAAATAATCTTTAGTTTCAAATAAAGCATAAGGCAACCGGCAAACCAGTAACAATTTTGTTCATCCGGAGATTCAGACCCATAGGTCTTGTATATAACAAGGGGTTATTGAAGTGAGATGGTTGGTACCAACACCACGTATCGAGATGCTGCTGCTCTACAGAATTCATGGCTCTCCATACATGCTCAAAAGTTCTGGATCACTCGAATGTTTTAAATGGTGGAAAAGTAACATTAGTTCCGAAGAGGTCGGCGAAAGGAAAGATTTCCTCAAAGAGGCTGCAATCAGTGTTTTCATAAACAGCAACATGTAATTTCTTCGGGTGCTATTTATGGTCCTATGTCTATGATGCTTGCTGTAGTTTGCCTAATAGATGGACAGGCTCGGTTATTGGTGTTATCATTGTAGTTAGTCCTAATTTATGAGATTAGGGGAAATGCAAACACTTGAACTAGTACCTGTGGGAATCTAAGCTGATCATGCATTTATACTACCGTGCTTCTTTAATAGAAAGAGATGATTGTTTTCTAATGGCATCTTAATATACGTAGTAACAAGGTTATATATGAATAGAGGTCGATGAACATAAACCATGTGAATCTGACTTTCATGTTTAATTCATGCATCTCTCTCTCTGTGTGCGCACGCACGCATGCATGCATGCATATGTGCATGCACATGTGTTTGTTTAACAAGTGGATGCTCCAGGTAGAATGAGTGATCTCGCAAGTGTTAAGCATACTCACAGTCCCCCCATGATGATGACACATATTGAAGCAACAAAGACGTGGCCGCCTTTAGCTCCCATTTTTATCACCAAATAACTTGCAAACCATGCATCAAAACTCCAGACAGCATAAACCATCCCCATGCTCCCAATGACCACTCCCTTCACAAAGCCTTGTTTTTTCCCAAGTGCTGTAGCTCTTTCAAGGGCTTGTTTGAACCTCTCCAGAGTCTTCCTCTCCCCAACATATGAGACTACTGTTCTGATTGAAGAGATTGCCTGCTCTGCTATTCCACCTGCAATTCCATATGCCTCTGTAATATCCACTCCCACCTTCATCAGGAGCTTTCCATAAACAACCCCAGGAACAATGAAACAAAGAGACGATGGGAGAGAAGCTAATGTCAGCCTCCATGAGAGTGTGAAGGCTACTATGATAGCGGAGAAGAATCCTGAAACATTGGAGAGGATGTTGGGTATCTGCACCCAAAAAATACAAAGACACAGCCATCAAGTGTTGAATAGCAAGATTGCATGGATGTTTTTTTTTGATGGAAAGATTAGATGGATGTTGAATTGTAAGGGGAAGCGAAGAGGGACCTTCTCACTAAGAACATCTTGAATTGTGTCGGCATCGGATGAGATGCTCGAGACTACTTCGTAGGTAGCTGTTGTCGAAGAAACTGACACTTTGGCTCAAGACAGATTCAAGGTACTTCCTCCTCATCCGTGATGTCTGTCTCTCAGCAGTTCTGGTCCAACACAATGCTTCTGTATGGTCATGCACAAACTATAAGTTTCTTGAAGCAGACAATATATCTCTATTCACATGCAAATAGAATAGATCGAGCAGAAGCAAGAACTAGAAAATTTGCCGTGCTCTGCAACCATCAAGTTTCTGGGCAGGTGGCTGGCTTTATGTGTCACTTATTGTAAATATATAACTTTCAAGTCTAACATTCCACTCGAACAGATTTTTTTTGAACATGTGTCAAAAAAATTTCTGGCTATGAAATAAATTTTCACAGAACCTTTGCTTCCATTCCCCTATCTACAACCAGATATCGCTTTGGAGTTTTAGAGCTTTCAAAGATTAATCTGAATTTTTAATCTTTCTACTTAGTGATTCCCATCCTCCTTTTGCATCTCATATGAGCTTCAGATAAACACTAAAATCTAGCATGATCTACACTGCAAGCTTTTTTCTCTGGACTTTGGGGGCAGGCAGTGCAGAATAGGTCTTGTCAAACGATGTACCACCAGTTACACTACTGTTACAATGAACCAACTTCACAGGCCAATTCAAGAGTTTAGTGCTTGTAACTCATTTGGAAGGCGAAAGTTAACACATGATATGTGGTAACTATTCAGATTAATCCGTGTATTGGAATCGTAGGTACCCAAAAAAGCGCATGTTCCGACTCCAGATGCCACAATTACTAACTTGATGGTGTACTGCAAAACAAACCAATATTTGCTTATTAGATTAGCATTTTAGTGTTAACAAAACCAAATAATCAATGGAAGACATCTAGGTTTCCAAGTATGCAATGTTTTATCATTCCTTGCTTATCTCTCTATACTTCTCACTGTCTTCAATACTCAAACTAACCTTGTCGATGTCGGCACTGGTAAGCAAGGGACCTGCAGTCCCATAAGCATTGATCATACTACTGAGAACCAACATAATTAAAGGAGTCATCATGCCATCTCCAATGCATCCCACTATGCCCAAAAACATCAGACATCGATCAACTATATCAGCATATGTGAAGAGCTGGAAAATGGAGGTCTTTCCTTTCCCCATCTCAAAACTTCTACTGCCTCATTCAACCTACTACAGGACTGCTGGAGAGCAAGGGACCTGTGTCCGGGTGGGAGCTTATGGGGGCACTGCTCTTTTTGGCTGGATCTTGTAAAATGTTTCATGAGACTGAATGGAGAAGAGAGAAACATGCATGAGAGTGCGGCCAAAGATTCTGTTGCCGCAGTAACTCCTGCGAGATCCTTGGCTCAGTGCCAAATAAGTATGCCTTATCTTTAGCCAAGAAAAATCCTACAAAATAAAGTCATCTTTTCGGAATCTATCCAGTAGGACCTCTGATGCTTAAATTAGCTGGAGTTAAAAGAATAATGAAAGAAAACCACGAAAATGAGAGCTTAGCAATAATAGGAAATGCTTACTAGATCCCCCTCTTACCTCTCCTTTTATAAAGACAGAGCCGGTCATTGCATTGTAACTTCCGCCTGTTCAGTTATTGGAACATGGGAGTTATTGAATCAATTATGGACCGTAATGGAGCAGTTACTCTAGTCCATGATCTTTCAGTACCTGCATCACATGTTGATAATTATTCTGACTCATGATCTACTGGGCCATGCATTATTGTATATTATAGATATTCGGTTTTTATGCTTGGTTTGCATTCACAATCGATAGATCTTGTGATGAGTAATTGTATTTCCTGTCTAATACATTTATGAACGTAGATCATGGATTCTCATATGGATAGAACAGTCAGCCTTCCTCTAAGTATGAAATCCATGTTTGGATAGGATAGTCAGTAATACTCCGAGTATGAAATCCTAAGTATTCTATGCCAACACTTGCCTTCCACTCTTAAGTTTGAAATAGTACAAGGATATCGGGCGAAGAGATTTAGTCAGAATTTTGGATTTTGCACCCAATTTTTTTAGCATTATTTGGTACATCACTTCTTTAGCCACCTTCATTTACTCTTGACTCGAAAAGGTGCGTCCGGCCATTTTATCATTTCGCAAGTCATGCAACAATTATGAGTGCAGACTACAAAGCAATACTTTATGATGATTGCAGAAGATTGTGTGATCCGATGGATCATACTTAGGCTAGTTGCAAACGGCCACGTGTTAACATTGGATTGGCCTAAAAGCTTTTCTCGTGTATTCTGCCTGTTGGGGATAAATCCCGCTCCCACCGAAGTCCAATTTGATGCTTAGCCTAATGTAACTAGCAATCACGGAAAAGCTTCGATCAAGAATTCTCCATCTAGCGGCTGAACTCCAATCAAACTCCTCCAGTGGCCGAACCTCTCAGCCGAACTCCTTCAACGACTGAACCCCAATTGGATTCCTCCAGCGGTCGAATCCCTCCCGGACTCCTCCAATGGTCAAACTTTTTTCGTACTTTTCCTTCAACCGAACTCCTCCCAGACTTCTCCTTTAGTCAAGTTCCTCTAGGAGTCAAATTTCTTTTGAACTTCTCCTTCAGTCGGATTCCTCCAGGAGCCGAACTCCTTCTGAATTTCTCCTTCAGTCAAATTCCTCCAGGAGCCGAACTCCTTCCAGACTTCTCCTTCAGTTAAGTTCCTCCAGAAGTCGAACTCTTTTCGGATTTTTCCTTCAATCGAATTCCTCCAGAAGCCGAACTCCTTCCGGACTCCTCTTTCAGTCAAGTTACTCCAGGAGCCGAACTCCTTCCGAATTTTTTCTTCAATCAAATTTCTCCAGGAGCCGAACTCCTTCCAGACTTCTCCTTCAGTCGGATTCCTCCAGGAGCTAAACTCCTTTTGGATTTCTCCTTCAGTTGGATTTCTTCAGGAGTCGAACTCTTTTCGAATTTCTTCTTCAGTCAAATTTCTTCAGAAGCCGAACTCCTTTCGGATTTCTTCTTTAGTCGGATTTCTTCAGGAGCCAAACTCCTTCCGGACTTCTTCTTCAGTCGAATTCCTCCAGGAGCCAAACTCCTTCCAAATTTCTCCTTCAATCAAATTTCTTCAGAAGCTGAACTCCTTTCAGATTTCTCCTTCAGTCAAATTCTTCTAGGAGTTGAACTCCTTCCGGACTTCTCCTTCAGTCGGATTCCTCCAGGAGTCGAACTTCTTTTGGACTTCTCCTTCAGTCAAATTTTTTTAGAAGCCGAACTCCTTCCGGTTCTCTCATTCAGTCAAATTTCTTCAGGAGCCGAATTTCTTTCGGATTTTTTCTTCAGTCGGATTCCTTCATGAGCCAAACTCTTTTCGAATTTCTCCTTCAGTCAGATTCTTTCAAGAGCCGAACTCCTTCCAAACTTTTCTTTCAATCGAATTCCTCCAAGAGCCAAACTCCTTCCGAACTCTCCTTCAGTCAAGTTCCTCCAATAGCCAAACTTCTTCCAAACTTTTTCTTCAGTCAGATTTTTTCAGCGGATTACTTTCAGATTTCAGTTAGCATTTCTTTCAGATGATCCTCTCTAGCCGTATTTTCTTTAGAAGTCCGAACACCTTTGAAATTGATATATATCAAAATTCTTCACCAACCAACGTCTGCTTTCTCCAAACTTTGACTATTAAATTTCGACCGTATGGCTATCACTATCAGTCTGACGATACCTCTCTCTCTATAGCAAATCCCATGTAATTTCGAGTGGCCCACTATCGGACGGTTATGACTGTCACGATCAGTTTGACGACACCTCTTCCTCCGTAATAAATTTTACATGGCCCCAAGCGGTTTACGATCGGACGATATGGCTGTCGCTATCAGTCTGCTACAGGCTCCGTCTATAAAAAGAGATCCTCTAAATATATTTTTTCTAAGCTCTCTTTTTCTTTCTGAAACTCTGCTGAACTCTTTTTTGAGTACTTCATTTCTGTTGGTCAGAAGAGCTGACTTGATCGTCGGAGGGTCCTATAGGAGCCACCACCACCGACTCCGGATGGAACTTTATTTTATAGATCACCGACGGCGATCTTTTCTTCGTTAGCTTCAGCTCGATCCAACGTCAACCAGATTCTACACCAATAGGATTGGCGCTAGAAGGAGGGCCCTCTATTTCTGAGGTATCCTTGTTCTTAAAGAAGTGCTAAGTCGATCCTGTGGATCTTCTTCTTCAAGGTTTATCTCCATCCTCTCCCTCAATCTCAGAAAATGCCCCCAAGGAAGATGACTATCCGAAGATCTATCACTTCTGCCGTCAGATTTGAGCCAGATCCATTTATTTCTACTCCATCATCGATGCTTTAACCTTCTCCTCCATCGATGGCCATGGTAGATCTAGAGCAGTTTGACCTGCTGATGCAGCAGATCCAGGGCCTCACCGAAATGGTGTAGGCCATGTGGCAACCCCCGGTGGCGGTTCTACAAGAAAATTCACCAACGAATAGTCAGAAATCGATCCCAAGGAGGAGCACTTAGGCTAGCATATGCATCGCCCTTAGGAAGAAGAAATAGAGAGCAGAGGATCCTTATTTGGATTATAATTTTTCTTCGAAAGAGACCTTTTTCCATCTGAAGAAAAAATCTTGATTTTCCAGACCAGGTTCGTTTAGATCTAATTGGATCAAGAGATATATTTCAAAAATTTTCTCTTTGATCCTAATCAGATCTGAAATATTTTAGATCTGATTTTTATTATTCTAATAATAAAAATAAAATCTAAATAAATTAAATTAAATTTAATTTACCTTGATGTTAGGTAATCCTATTATCCATTGATGATCTTATAAGCAGCGGAACGTTCTGGATCTAGCCACGCAAGCATCTGGCCTCTACCGGTATCCAGTCGAGCTAGATCTGGAGATTCTCTTCTTCTCTATCATGTCTTCAAAAATTAGATCTAGATCTGATCTGAAGGATCTTCAAAATATCTTTCGAAGATCAGTAGTTGTCCTTTGCAGCAGCGCAGCCTTCTAGCTTTCAGTCACCTTTCTCTCATCTGGATTGTACCAACCAAGAACCCAAAACACTTTTGAACGTGGAGAGAAGAGGGAGAAGATGCTTTGGCATGGAGGAGAGGAGAAGCAGCCTTGGGGCGTGGAGAATTGTGATGCACTTTGAGTTGGGCGCAGGGTCTTATTTATAGACTAAGCGTGATCCAACTTCTCTTCTTTCCAACCAATCACAACCCTTTGTGAACTCAGATCTAAATCGGATTGGTGAAAATAGAGTTTCCTGGATTCCTTCTTAAATGGCGCCTAAGACCAGTTAAACTTAGTTCTTAAGAGAAGTCTAATCAAAATTCAAAAAGAAGATGGAGTCCCTGTCCAATAGGGACTCCTGGGCGTCTCCAGCTTGGGCGCACGCCCGTCTCCAGCTTGGGCGCACGCCAAGGGTGGCGTGCGCCCTCCTCCTTGCCAGGTTCTGATAGGAGGATAGGCCCCCATCAGCTCTTCAATAAGTGCGTGACATGTGGACAGAAGTCAAAGTGTCAATGATCAATATTTGACCAGTCAAAGGTCAACTTTTGACCAAAATCAAAGGACGAGAAATGGCAGGTGATCAAAATTGGCAGGTATTGTCTTATAAAATAAGACAACCTTTTTCTGATCTGGATAGACTCCAGTCAGATCAGGTGAAGGCCTTTGAATGAGCACAAACTCCTTTGGCTCAGTCAGGACGACTATTTATGATAGTAAAAGAAGAATGTTAGGTTCAATCGAGTGCTAGCATGATTTTCTTAAACCTAATTGAATCTCATTCAGATCAATTGAACTAGATCAGTTCAATTAATAATCATCAGATTCCAATCCTTATTTGTGTGATCCAATTAGGTTCAGTTCTGTATGGTAATAGAATATGTTATGATCTCTATCATCGACATCATCGAAACTTCTTTCGATTCCTTTTGGATTTCTCCTTCAGTTGGATTCCTTCAGGAGTCGAACTCTTTTCGAATTTCTTCTTCAGTCAAATTTCTTCAGAAGTCGAACTCCTTTCGGATTTCTCCTTTAGTCGGATTTCTTCAGGAGCCAAACTTCTTTTGAACTTCTTCTTTAGTCGGATTCCTCCAGGAGCCAAACTCCTTCCGAATTTCTTCTTCAATCAAATTCCTTCATAAGCTGAACTCCTTTTAGATTTCTCCTTCAGTCAAATTCCTCTAGGAGTTGAACTCCTTTCGGACTTCTCCTTCAGTCGGATTCCTCCAGGAGTCGAACTTCTTTTGGACTTCTCCTTCAGTCAAATTCCTTCAGGAGCCAAACTCCTTCTGGTTTTCTCCTTCAGTCAAATTTCTTCAGGAGCCGAACTTCTTTCTGATTTTTTCTTCAGTCGGATTCCTTCATGAGCCAAACTTCTTTCGAATTTCTTCTTCAGTCAGATTCTTCCAAGAGCCGAACTCCTTCCAAACTTCTCTTTCAATCGGATTCCTTCAAGAGCCAAACTCCTTCCGAACTCTCCTTCAGTCAAGTTTCTCCAATAGCCGAACTTCTTCCGAACTTTTTCTTCAGTCAGATTTTTTTAGCGGATTACTTTCAGATTTCAGCTAGCATTCCTTTCGGATGATCCTCTCTAGTCGTATTTTCTTTAGAAGTTCGAACACCTCTGAAATTGATATATGTCAAAGTTCTTCACCAACCAATGTCTGCTTTCTTCAAACTTTGACTATTAAATCTCGACCGTATGGCTATCACTATCAGTCTGACGATACCTCTCTCTCTATAGCAAACCCCACGTAATTTTGAGTGGCCCACTATCGAATGGTTATGACTGTCATGATCAGTCTGGCGACACCTCTTCCTCCGTAATAAATTTCACATGGCCCCAAGCGGTTTACGATCGGACGATATGGCTGTCGCTATTAGTCTGCTACAGGCTCGTCTATAAATGGGGATCCTCTAGATATATTTTTTCTAAGCTCTCTTCTTCTTTCTGAAATTCTGCTGAACTCTTTTTTGAGTACTCCATTTCTGTTGGCCAGAAGAGCTGACTTGATCGTCGGAGGGTCCTGCAGGAGCCACCACCACTGACTCCGGATGAAACTTTATTTTATAGATCACCGACGATGATCTTTTCTTCGTTAGCTCCAGCTCGATCCAACATCAACCAGATTCTACACCAACAGGATTGGCGCTAGAAGGAGGGCCCTCTATTTCTGAGGTATCCTTATTCTTAAAGAAGTGCTAAGTCGATCCTGTGGATCTTCTTCTTCAAGGTTCATCTCCATCCTCTCCCTCAATCTCAAAAAATGCCCCTAAGAAAGATGACTATCCGAAGATCTACCACTTCTACCATCAGATTTGAGCCAGATCCATCTATTTCTACTCCATCATCGATGCTTTAACCTTCTTCTCCATCGACGACCATGGTAGATCCAGAGCAGTTTGACCTGCTGATGCAGCAGATCCAGGGTCTTACCGAAATGGTGCAGGCCATGCGGCAACCCCCGGTGGCGGTTCTGTAAGAAAATTCGCCATCGGATAGTTAGAAATCGATCTGAAGGAGGAGCACTTGGGCTAGCATATGCGTCGCCCTTAGGAAGGAGAAATAGAGAGCAGAGGATCCTTATTTGGATTATGATTTTTCTTCGAAAGAGACCTTTTCCATCTGAAGGAAAAATCTTGATTTTCCAGACCAGGTTCGTTTAGATCTAATTGGATCAAGAGATATATTTCAAAAATTTTCTCTTTGATCCTAATCAGATCTGAAATATTTTAGATCTGATTTTTATTATTTTAATAATAAAAATAAAATCTAAATAAATTAAATTAAATTTAATTTATCTTGATGTTAAGTAATCCTATTATCCATTGATGATCCTATAAGCAGCGGAAGGTTCTGGATCTAGCCACGCAAGCATCTGGCCTCTACCGGTATCCACTCAGGCTAGATCTGGAGATCCTCTTCTTCTCTATCACGTCTCCAAAAATTAGATCTAGATCTGATCTGGAGGATTTTCAAAACACCTTTCGAAGATCAGTAGTTGTCCTTTGCAGCAGCGCAGCCTTCTAGCTTTTAGTCACCTTTCTCTCATCTGGATTGCACCAACCAAGAACCCAAAACACTTTTGGACGTGGAGAGAAGAGGGAGAAGATGCTTTGGCATGGAGGAGGAGAGGAGAAGGCAGCCTTGGGGCATGGAGAATTATGATTGCACTTTTGAGTTGGGTACAGGGTCTTATTTATAGACTACTATGCGTGATCCAACTCCTCTTCTTCCCAACCAATCACAACCCTTTGTGAAATCAGATCTAAATCTGATTGGTGAAAATAGAGTCCCCTGGATTCCTCCTTAGAGGGCGCCTAAGACCAGTCAAAGTTGGTTCTTAGGAGAACTCTAATTGAAATCCAAAAAGGAGATGGAGTCCCTGTCCAACAGGGACTCCTGGGCGCCTCCAACTTGGGCGCACGCCAAGGGTGGCGTGCGCCCTCCTCCTTGCCAGGTTCTGGCAGGGGGACAGGCCCCCACCAGCTCTCCAATAGGTGTGTGACACATGGACAGAAGTCAAAGTGTCAATGGTCAATATTTGACCAGTCAAAGGTCAACTTTTGACCAAAGTCAAAGGACGAGAAATGGCAGGTGACCAAAAATGGCAGGTATTGTCTTACAAAATAAGACAACCTTTTCTGATCTGGACAGACTCCAGTCAGACCAAGTGAAGGCCTCTGAATTGAGCACAAACTCCTTTGGCTCAGTCAGGACAACTATTTATGATAGTAAAAGAAGAACGTTAGGTTCAATCGAGTGCTAGCACGATTTTCTTGAACCTAATTGAATCTCATTCAGATCAATTGAACTAGATCAGTTCAATTGATGATCACCAGATTCAAACCCTTATTTGTGTGACCCAGTTAGGTTCAGTTCTATATGGTAATGGGATATGTCATGATCTCTATCATCGACATCATCGAAACTCCTTTCGATGGATCAGAACTCTTCTGATTCGAACAGCTAGAATGATCGATCATCTAAATCATTCTAATTGCTCCCAAAATCCACCAGTGACACCTAGCAGTATATGGTGGCAACCCATCAGAGCTGAATGCGAACCTCTTGGTGCAGCTACCTGTGTGATTAAGTTCTTCTATCTTGAGCCCGATCAGATTAGGGTTAAGGTGAACTCGTCAAACCCTAGTTTCTGTCATATGATGTAATCATTCGATTCAAGTCCGATGTGAAAATCTAAATAGAAACTCTTTCTATTATTTCACTCTACCATGGCCATGGGCTTCTGGACTTGATTCTCATGATCATCATAGGGCTGCTCCTCTACCACCGAGGTAGATAGATTCCATCTTGATGCAATCCAATTCCTACAATGAACATGCTATATAGCCAACATACACCTCAGGATTCCGTATGGCTAGGAGACCGAGTTATGGTGTAGTCAAACTATAACACCCTCAAGGTGAACTGCCGATGCACCTCAGGTCAAAGAACCAGACACACCTACTGCAGCATCGAGTCAGTCATTGACGAGAAGGTAGACTTCCTAATGACTACTCGAGGTGGTCACGCTCAGTGCCCTCGTTCTCTAACGAGTACCTATACTCTCGCTCCGGTGTCTCCACACCATAGACTCAAGACTCATCTACTAAAGAGAAGCGATTGTACACCAACCTTCCAGGATCAATCACCATCCTCGTGATGATCCTATGGTCGGGAGCATTTTATGAGTTAATAATGATTATTCATGTCTTAAATTTTCAACTCTTGAAAATATGAATTATCATTACCATTAACTCAAAGGATGTATCACAGACACTAAATACACATATGTGATAGAAAATAACCCATTTTATTGATTATAGTCAAAATTATAATTTTGCCCCTAGAAGTGTATTACAAGTGTCAGCCAATTCTGGCTTCTAGGGCACATATATCTAACAATCTTCCACTTGTCCTAAAGCCAATTGGCTACAAGTCTAAGTCCCATCTTCTCAAGGTGGGCTTCGATCTTTTGTTGGCCCAATGGCTTTGTAAGTGGGTCTGCCACATTATCTGTGGAGTTGACTCTCTTGACCTCGACGTAACCCTTCTCGAGGTAATCGCGGATGAGGTGGTATCGCCGCTCAATGTGCTTGGATTTTTGGTGAGACCTCGGCTCCTTAGCAAGGGCTATGGCACCATTAGTTGTCGCAGTATAGAGGAATGGCATCTGATGGCATTACTCCAATTTCTGCAGCAAACTTCTTGTACCAGAATGCTTCCTTCGCAGCCTCTGATGCAGCGATATATTCTGCTTCCATGGTGGAATCTGCTATCATGGTTTGCTTGAAACTCTTCCAGCTGACAGCACCACCATTGCACACAAACAGACTCCTAGATGTCGACTTTCGATCATCTACATCGGACATGAAATCCGAGTCTGTGTATCCCTGGACTTGGAGTTCTCCATTACCAAAGACCAACATCATATCCTTAGTTCTTCTCAAGTACTTAAGGATACATTTCATAGAAGTCCAGTGTTCTTCACCTGGATTTGACTGATATCTGCTTGTGACACTCACAGCATGGGCTATATCAGGTCGTGTACATAGCATGGCATACATGAGGCTCCCTATTGCAGAAGCATAAGGGATCTTGCTCATGCGTTCTATTTCCTCAGGTGTGCTAGGGCACATCTTCTTGGAAAGATGAATACCATGTCTGAAGGGTATTAATCCCCTCTTAGAGTTTTTCCATACTAAACCTCTTTAGTACTTCCTCTATGTACATCTTCTGTGAAAGTCCTAGCATCCTATTCGGTCTATCCCTATAGACCTTAATTCCTAGAATAAAGGATGCTTCACCTAGGTCTTTCATGGAGAATTCCTTGGACAACCATAATTTTGACTGTCGTCAACATGGGAATATCATTCCCAATAAGGAGGATGTCATCCACGTACAATACGAGGAAGACAACAGCGCTCCCACTGACCTTTTTGAAGACACACATGGTTTCCTCTTCATTTTTGATGAAACCAAATATTTTGATCACATCATTGAAATGAGTGTTCCAGCTCCGAGATGCTTGCTTAAGTCCATATATGGACCTTTGCAGCTTGCAAACCTTGTGATCAGTATCACTGGATGTGAAACCTAGCGGCTGTTCCATATAGATATCTTCCTCAAGATATCCATTTAAGAATGCCGTTTTCACGTCCATTTGCCATATTTCATAATCGAAATAGGCTGCAACGGCAAGCAATGTGCGGATGGATTTTAGCATAGCCACTGGAGAAAAGGTATCCTGATAGTCAATGCCTTCGCATTGACTATAACCTTTTGCCACTAGTCTAGCCTTGAATGTCTCCACATTTCCATCTGCACCAATCTTTCTCTTGAAGATCCATTTACACCCAATAGGTACTATACCTTCTGGTGGATCTACCAAGGTCCAGACTTGGTTTGAGTGCATCGAGTCAATTTCTGACTGCATTGCCTCTAGCCATTTCTCGGAGTCGATATCTGATATCGCCTCGTTGTAGGTTTTGGGATCATCACCATGAGCACCATTACCTACGAGGAACATTTTCTCTACTTCCTCTGAAATAATACCTAAGTATCTTTCAGGGGGATGAAAAACTCTTTCCGATCTACGAGGTGGAGGAGGTAGTGTTCTTATTGGCTCAACCTGATTTGGTTCCAATTGGTCCTTAGCTCGTTATTTTTGTGAGACTTTCTCATCAAGCTTAATCTGCTTTCCAATGCCGCTATCTTGAATAAACTATTTTTCAAGAAAGATGGCATGTCGACTCACAATCACATTGTGGTCTTCTGGAATGTAGAAATAGTATCCTAATGACTCTTTAGGATATCCTATGAATCGAGCTCTGAAGGACCTAAACTCTAACTTGTCCGCTTGTTGTCTTTTGACATGAGCCAGGACAACCCCAAATTTTGAGATGACTCAGACTTGGTTTCTTACCGTGCCATATCTCATACGGTGTGGTAGGAACGGTTTTAGAGAGGAACCCTATTCAGTAGATAAATTGAAGTTAACAATGAATGTCCCAAAAAAAAATTAGGAAGGTCTGTGAAGCTCATCATGGATCGGAACCATATCTAATAGAGTCCGATTTCTCCATTCTGAAATTCCCATGTTGAGTTGAGGTATTTCCTGGTGGAGTCCATTGAGAGACTATGCCATTTTTCTTGAGATAGTCTAGGAATTTTTGACTAAGGTATTCACCTCCTCGATCTGATCGAAGAACCTTAATGGGTTTTTCAGTTTGTTTTTTTCTACTTCATGTCTGAATTCTTTGAACTTTTCAAAAGCTTCAGACTTGTGTCTCATAAGATACACATACCCATACCTAGATAGATCATCGGTAAAGGTAATGAAGTAGACAAAATTGCCTCTAGCCGGCACATCAAATGGGCCGCACACATCAGTATGTACTAGGGCAAGGAGATCTGTGGCCCTTTCCCCATGTCCTACAAAAGGGAGTTTAGTCATTTTGCCTTGAAGACAAGATTCACAAGTTGGATATGACTCGAAAGTCAATGGACTCAATAGCCCATTTTTCTCCAATTTGTTGATCCTATCTTCTGCTATATGACCTAATCTCAGGTGCCATAGATATCTATCATTTGGACTATCCCTAGGTCATTTGGCATTCATGTTTTGCTCGATAGTTAGAATAGGTACATCAATATGTAGCTGATAAAGACCGTTAATAAGGAAACCATTTGCAATTTTATTTCTTTCATAAAGAATGTTACAATGGTCCTTAAAGAAGGTAATCACATAGCCTTCTTAGTGCTAAGCATGAAATAGAAATCAAATTCCTGCTAGCTGCAGGCACATAATAACAGTCTTTCAAAACTAAGTCTAAATTAGATGGTAATCGAAGAGGGTATGTTCCCACCATCACTGTACAGCAACTCTTGCTCCATTACCGACGCATAGGATCATGTCTCCATCCCTCAGCCTCCTGCTATCCTCAAGATCCTGCATGAAAGTGCACAGATGAGCACTAGAACCAGAGTCAAGCATCCCAACTGGATGCAGAAGAAACCGTAAGGTTAGACTCAATAACGAGCATACCTCCAGAAGGACCTTCCTTCTTGTTCTTCAGGGTGGCCAGGTAAGTAGGGCAGTTCCGCTTCCAATGGCCGTCGCTGTTGCAATGGAAATACTTTTCTTTGACAGCGGCCTTTCTTCTTCGGCTCTGCCTTCTTCTTCTTTCCTCCTTCCATCTTTTGCTTTTTCACAGACTTCTTTTTCTTTCCATAAGACTTTCTTTTGGAAGAAGTCCATTCCATAGCAAGAACTGAGCCTTTAGAACCTTTCATAGAAAGCTCAGCGGTGACCAGCATGTTCATTAATTCGGCCAAGGAATTTTGAAGTTTATGCATGTGGTAATTCATGATGAATTGCCCATATGCATCAGTCAAGGATTGCAGAATAATATCATTCTGTAGATCCAAGTCTAACTTCACACCGAGCTTCTCAAGCTCTTCCATGTTCTTGATCATCATCAGACAGTGATCTTGGACTGACTGTCCCATCACGCATCTTAGCCTTAAAAAGTCATTTCGTGACTTGATACTTTGGCTGTGCGACTCTGTTCACCAAACATCTCTGCAGGTGAGCCAACATTTGGCGAGCAGTTTCCGATATCTTCATGTTGGCGCTGGAGCTCATCAGACATCGAGCCCAACATGTAATATCTGGCCTTATTATCTTCGTCTATCCATTTTTTTAGAGACGCTCTCTGTTCAGTGGATGGATGGACTGGTAAGGTGGGAGGGTCCTGGTCCAATACATGGTTAACTTCTCGAAACCAAAATGATTTTGTAGTTCCTGAGCCAATCTTTATAATTGGGTCCGGTCAGTCTATGTGTGTCCAGGATACGTGCTAATGGGTTGGACGCAGACATTTTCCTATAGAGAGTCAAAGATTCTAGTTAGATATTATAATTATGACTTGACCAATTTATTTAGAAATTTTATTTTTAAACAAATTAGCTCCCACTATTTTTTTGGATCCCTACACTCCCTCTGTAGAGATGCGAAAAATCTCCACGATTAATGATTTCTAGTGGGTGGTGCGGTCTCACCAACTGACTCATCACCTCACCTAACAGTTATTGGTGATGGGTTAGCCAATGAGTGAACAACTCTTGTTCAATGATTCTCTAATCATGGTGCACCCAAACTTGGTCTCTAATTCATGAATCTCACCATATCCAAAATATTGATCCACTCCTTAGTTAAGTCAGACCCACCATTTGCACAGACTGAATTCCTAATTGAGTCTCTCACCGTATCCAAAATATTGAGCCCAACTCATCCTCCAGCCCATAGCATCCAATGCCTAATAGACATGGTTGCATCTTCTTCGGTGCAACTGAGCCACTATATCCAGCCGAGAACAATCAACCCCGAGAAAGGGCCCGCACATCTACAATGGTGGAAGACCTCAGACTTAATCTTTTCTTAGGGAGAATTGATTCAGGTCTCATTAAACTAGACTTATCATAGTCATAACAATTATGACTAACCTAGTGGCATGGGTTAGCTCGGATTATTGACCACCTCAGATCAGAACTGTGTGTCAATAGATATGGCCAGGTAAGTGAGACCGGTGGAAGGAATATGCCATTAACTCGATACAAGAACGCATTCAGGTCGAGTAGCTTCCAATTAAAAATCCAGTCGATCGTATGTGCCAAACTTACCTTAGACACCAAATTATTGAGCCAGAACCAATTGGGTTAGCCTACAATCCAGACTCTAACCTCTGAGCCTAATTAGGTCTTGCTTGATCGTGACTCGATCTTGACCCAGACTTAATCCTATTAGGCTGGTCAATTTAAGCATTGTTGATCCCATCTAACCAACTCTTGATTCGGTTTGATCAACCGCTTAGACCTAATTGAGCTACCCAAGCCCGAACCCAGTATTATGAATATGTCTTAGATCTAAAATTCTTAATTTTAGATCTAATTTATATTTCATAATCTTAATTCTTAATTAAGTAGGGTTCATAAATAAAATATGCACAATAAATCCTAGGATTTCAGGATCTAGATTTTGTAGAAAGTAAGTTTTGGATTTCTGATTAAGGACGAACACGCAGCACCCCTACACATCATAAGAACACCCCATCGGATGGAAGGAGAGGGCCTTTAAACCCTTCTTCGTTCTTATGATCGGACGGCCAAGAGGAATGCCTTAATCAGGAACATGCAATACTACAAAACTAGTTTTAGATCTATATCATATATCTCATATACAAATTAGATCTAATCATGGCATATTTTGCATACATCTCATGTATCGAATCATGCATATTTTCAGATCTAAATTATCTCATAATAATCTAAAAAATTAGATTTAAATTGATCTCATCAAAATAAACTCTAATCTAGACAACTATGTAGAACTATTCTACAACTAGTCTAGACATGCATCAATCATATCTCATATGATATTTTAAAAATTAAATAATTTTTATTTACTATTTTTTAGATATTATTATAATAATTATAATATCAAAAAATAGTAAATAAATAGATCTAAAATATAATTTAATCAGATTAAATCGTAAACATGCAAGACTATTCTATAGAACTATTCTATTTTAGAACTAGTCATGCATATTTTTTAATCTTAGATCTAAATTATTTAATTTTAATTTTTTCTAATTTTAAATCTGATCACATCTCATGTGACATCTGAAATCACTTATTTTTTGATTAGAATAAATTTAAAATTAGATCTAAATACTTTAGAACCTTGGCTCTGATACCAATTGAAGGAAAAATTCTGATTTTCTGGATCAGATTCGTTTAGATCTGATTGGATCAAGAGATATATTTCAAAAATTTTTTCTTTAATCCTAATCAGATCTAAAATATTTCATATCTAATTCTTATTATTTTAATAATAAAAATAAAATCTAAATAAACTAAATCAAATTTAATTTATCTTGATGTTGGATAATCCTATTATCCGTTGATGATCCTGTAAGCAGCGAAAGATTCTGGATCTAGCCACACAAGTGCCTAGCCTCTATCGATATCCACTCGGACTAGATCTGGAGATCCTCTTCTTCTCTATCACATCTCCAAAAATTAGATCTGGATCTGATCTAGAGGATCTTCAAAATACCTTTCGAAGATCAGTAGTTGTCATTTGCAGCAGTGCAATCTTCTAGCTTTCAGTCGTCTTTCTCTCGTCTGGACTGCACCAACCAAGAACCCAAAATACTTTTGGACATGGAGAGGAGAGGGAGAAGATGCTTTGGTGTGGAGGAGGAGAGGAGAAGCAGCCTTGGGGCATGGAGAATTGTGATGCACTTTGAGTTGGGTGCAGGATCTTATTTATAGACTAAGCATGATCCAACTCCTCTTCTTCCCAACCAATCATAACTCTTTATGAAATCAGATCTAAATCAGATTGGTGGAAATAGAGTCCCCTGGATTTCATCTTAGATGGTGCCTAAGACCAGTCAAACTTGGTTCTTAGGAGAAGTCTAATCGAAATCCAAAAAGAAGATGGAGTCCCTATCCAATAGGGACTCCTGGGTGTCTCCAGCTTGGGCGCACGCCAAGGGTGGCATGCGCCCTCCTCCTTATCAGGTTTTGGTAGAGGCATAGGCCCCCACCAGCTTTTAAATATGTGCGTGACACATGGATAGAAGTCAAAGTGTCAATGGTCAATATTTGACCAGTCAAAAGTCAACTTTTGACCAAAGTCAAAGGATGAGAAATGGTAGGTGACCAAAATTAGCAGGTATTATCTTACAAAATAAGATAACCCTTTTCTAATCTGGACAGACTCCAGTCAGATCAGGTGAAGGCCTCTGAATGAGCATAAACTCCTTTGGCTCAGTCAGGACAACTATTTATGATAGTAAAAGAAGAATGTTAGGTTCAATCGAGTGCTAGCACGATTTCTTTGAACCTAATTGAATCTCATTTAGATCAATTGAACTAGATCAATTCAATTGATGATCACCAGATTCAAATTCTTATTTGTGTGATCCAGTTAGATTCAGTTTTGTATGGTAATGGGATATGTCATGATCTCTATCATCGATATCATCGAAACTCCTTTCGATGGATCAGAACTCTTTTGATTCGAACAGCTAGAATGATCGATCATCTAAATCATTCTAATTGCTCCCAAAATCCATTAGTGACACCTAGCAGTATATGGTGGCAACCCATCAGAGCTGAATGCGAACCTCTTGGTGCAGCTACCTGTGTGATTAAGTTCTTCTATCTTGAGCTCCGATCAGATTAGGGTTAAGGTAAACTCGTCAAACCCTAGTTTCTGTCATATGATGTAATCATTCGATTCAAGTCCGATGTGAAAATCTAAATAGAAACTCTTTCTATTATTTCACTTCTGCCATGGCCATGGGCTTCTGGACTTGATTCTCATGATTATCATAGGGCTACTCCTCTACCACCGAGGTAGATAGATTCCATCTTGATACAATCTAGTTCCTACAATGAACATGTCATAGCCAACATACACCTCAGGATTTCATGTGGCTAGGAGACTGAGTAATGGTGTAGTCAAACTATAACACCCTCAAGGTGAACTACCGATGCACCTCAGGTCAAAGAACCAGACACACCACTACAGCATCGAGTCAGTCATTGACGAGAAGGTAGACTTCCTAATGACTACTCGAGGTGGTCACGCTCAGTGCCCTCGTTCTCTAACGAGTACCTGTACTCTCGCTCTGGTGTCTCTACATCATAGACTTAAGACTCATCTACTAAAGAGAAGCGATTGTACACCAACCTTTCGGATCAATCACCATCCTCGTGATGATCCTATGGTCGGAAGCATTTTATAAGTTAATAATGATTATTCATGTCTTAAATTTTCAACTCTTGAAAATATGAATTATCATTATCATTAACTAAAAGGATGTATCACAGATACTAAATACACATATGTGATAGAAAATAACCCATTTTATTTATTATAGTCAAAATTATAATTTTGCCCCTAAAAGTGTATTACAAGTGTCAGCCAATTCTAGCTTCTAGGGCACATATATCTAACACCATCTATAGTCAAAAGTTTTCCAAGATCTATGATCGAGATGGCATTCTCGATAAAAAACTATGGAAGATGGACTGATGAATTAAAAAACTCTGCCATATCATCCTGGGTCGTCATGATGACGTCTGCACCGATCCCCCTTCTCTTTCCAAATTATGCAAGAGCCCGTTCCGCTGAACTTCAAGCTCTCCTAATTTAAAAGCTACGATGGAATCTCTGATCTGATCGATCATTTGAAGGCCTTCCAAATTATGATGCTGCTCCATGGTGCACCAGACGCCATCTTATGCCGAGCTTTTCTGTCTACCTTGAAGGAAGTAGTAAGAAATTGGTACTCAACATTGAGGCTATGTATAATCTTCTTCTTTGACTAGATAAGCCATCAGTTTGTAGCTCACTTCGTCAGCAGCTAATGTACGCACCGAGATTCAGATTTTCTGATGAATATCAAGCAGAAGAAGGGAGAATCCATTCGAGCTTATGTTATCCAGTTTAATGCTGCTGCATTAGAGGTTCGGGATCTGGACCAGTCTGTTGCAATGGCCGTACTCAAGAGCGGTCTTCAGAAGAATGATTTGCTGTTCTCCTTGGAGAAGAAGTATCTCAGAGATTTTTTCAATCTGCTAGCTCGGATGAGGGATCTGCCCATATGGAAGAAGCCTTCAAGTTGAAGGATGAAGAAGCCGTAGGAGAGCGATGGACGGACTGGTCTAATAGACCCACCATTGATGGAGGGCCGAATGAAGTTCGGCCATGCTCACGGACTCCCTCTGAGCGCAAGCAAGTCCAAACTTCTCCTCGAGCTCATCATCAAAGAAGCTCTGATAGAAGGGCGCAAAGAAGTTCTCCCCCCAGAAGGTTCCACAACTACACCCTCCTTAATGCTCCTAAAACTCAAGTTCTGATGGAAATTATAAATCAACTACCAAGATCAAAAGAATTATGATCTCCTCCAAATAAGTGCAATCAAAGAAAGTACTACCTCTAGCATCGTGACCACAGCCATGATACTGAAGAATGTATTCAGCTCCAAGATGAAATCGAAGAGCTCATTAGGAGAGGCCGGTTGGATTGATTCCTCAGACGTCGGTCTGAAATAAGAGAAGATCGACCAAGGATGCTACCATGGCCAGAACCACCAATGAGGAAGAAACAATAAGGAGATCGACCACCTCTCGGCATCATCAACACTATCTCTGGGGGACTTAGTGCTTCGGTGAGCCACCATCCCTTAGCCTCAAAGCCAGGGGAAGCTTACCCCAAATTGGGAAGACCAGTATGAAATAGAGGAGATCGTTCGGTCCGAAACTTATCGTCTAACGGAGCTCGGAGGAGCAACGCTCCCACGATCTTGAAATTTAAAAAATTTGAGGATGTATTACCAGTAATTGTCCTTCAATAAAACTCCTCCATTTCAACATTATCGTTTCTTGGTGCAATGACTACGTGATGACAGAAAAGAAGCAATCAATAGTGACCGTGTTAGGAATAGAAGGAGAACCTCGTTCTAACATAAGCAAGTCGAAGGCCTCGTTCATTTTGGATGAGATGAGGAAAAAGACCCTGACAACGGCCCTTATGCATCCCTACAGTCCATTAGGAATAGGAAGAGAACCTCATTCTAACATGAACAAAGTCAAAGACCTCGTTCATTTTAGACGAGATGAGGGGAGAGACCCTAACAATGATCCTTATGCGCTCCTACAGTCCATTAGGAACAGGAAGAGAACCTCATCCTAACATGAGCAAAGTCGAAGGCCTCATTCATTTTAGATGAGTTGAGGGAAGAGGCCCTAACAACGGTCCTTATGTACCCCTACAGCCCATTAGGAATAGAAGAAAACCTCATCCTAACGTGAGCAAAGTCAAAGACCTCATTTATTTTAGACGAGATGAGGGGAGAGACCCTTATAACGGCCCTTACGTGCCCTTATAGCCTGTTAGAAACAGGAGGAAAACCTCCTTCTAACGTGAGCAAAGTTGAAGGCCTCGTTCATCTTAGATGAGATGAGAAGAGAGACTTCGACAATGATCCTAATGCATCCCTATAGCCTGTTAGGAACAGGAGGAGAATCTCGTCCTAACATGAGCAAAAGTCAAAACCTCGTAGACCAAAGACATAAAGAAGGAAGAAGCTCGATGGAGAATTCTTATATGTATTTTTTCATGACAACCTAACTACGTCAAATGCGAAAGGTAGAACCTTATCCTAATTTGCAAGAGAGGTCTAGGTTCGACGATCAGAATAAGCTCGGCATCCAAAACAAGCAGCAAGTGTGGGAACCCAGGATCGGAGATCTCCCACGAGCTTCAACGTCAACCTCAATAGGAGATAAGATCTTCTTCAACCTCGGGTGGAGATGAGATCTTCCCCAATCTTCAACGTCAACCTTAATAGGAGATAAGATCTTCTTCAAGCTTGATTGGAGATAAGATCTTCCTCGAGCTTCAACTTCAACGTCAACAGGAGATAAGATCTCCTCAACCTCGGTTTGAAGATAAGATCTTCCTCGAGCTTCAACGTCAACATCAACAGGAGATAAGATTTTCTTCAATCTCGGTTGGAGATAGGATCTCCTCCGAGCTTCAATGTCAATAGGAGTAAGATTTTCTTCAACCTCGACTGAGATAAGATCTCTTCCGAGCTTCAACGTCAACGTCAACGTCAACAGGAGATTAAGATCTTCTTCAATCTTGGCTGGAGATGAGATCTCCCCGAGCTTCAATGTCAATATCAACAGGAGATAAGATCTTCTTCAACCTCAGCTGGAGATAAGATCTCCTCCGAGCTTCAACATCAATAGGAGATAAGATCTCCTTCAACCTTAGCTGGAGATAAGATCTTCCTCGAGCTTTAATGTCAACGTCAATAGGAGATAAGATCTCCTTCAAACCTCGGCTAGAGATAAGATCTTTTCCAAGCTTCAATGTCAATAGGAGATAAGATCTCCTTCAACCTCAGCTGGAGATAAGATCTTCTCCGAGCTTCAACATCAACGTCAACAGGAGATAAGATCTCCTTCAACCTCGATTGAAGATAGGATCTCCCTCGAGCTTCAACGTCAATACAAGATAAGATCTCCTTCAACCTCGACTGGAGATAAGATCTCCTTCGAGCTTCAACGTCAACGTCAATTAGGAGTTAAGATCTCCTTCAACCTTGATTGGAGATAAAATCTCTTCCGAGCTTCAACGTCAACATCAACAGAAGATAAGATCTCCTTCAACCTCGGTTGGAGATGAGATCTTTCCTAAGCTTCAATGTCAACGTCAATAGGAGATAAGATCTCCTTCAACCTCGCTTGGAGATAAGATCTCCTCCAAACTTCAATGTCAACAGAAGATAAGATCTCTTTCAACCTCGGGTTAGAGATAAGATATTCTTTGAGCTTCAATGTCAACGTCAACAGAAGATAAGATCTCCTTCAACCTTGGCTAGAGATAGGATCACCCCCGAGCTTCAACGTCAACAGGAGATAAGATCTTCTTTCAATCTCGACTGGAGATAAGATTTCCCTCGAGCTTCAACATCAATGTCAATAAGAGATAAGATCTTCTTCAACCTCGACTGGAGATAAGATCTCCCTCGAGCTTCAACATCAATGTCAATAGAAGATAAGATCTCCTTCAACCTCGGTTGGAGATAAAATCTTCTCCGAGCTTCAACGTCAACATCAATAGGAGATAAGATCTTCTTTAATCTCGACTGGAGATAAGATCTCCCTTGAGCTTCAACATGAACATCGATAGAAGATAAGATCTTCTTCAATCTCGACTGGAGACAAGATCTCCAACGAGCTTCAACGTCAACGTCAATAAGAGATAAGATCTCTTTCAACCTCGACTGGAGATAAGATCTCTTCCGAGCTTCAACGTCAACCTCAATAGGAGATAAGATCTCCTTCAATTCTGATTGGAGATAAGATCTCCCACGAGCTTTAACATCAATATCAATAGAAGATAAGATCTTCTTCAACCTCGGTTAGAGATAAGATCTCCTCTGAGCTTCAACATCAATCTCAATAGGAGATAAGATCTCCTTCAACCTTGGCTGAAGATAAGATCTCCTCCGAGCTTCAACTTCAACATCAACAGGAGATATGATCTCCCTCAACCCTGATTGGAGACAAGATCTTTCTCGAGCTTCAATGTTAGTGGAAGATAAAATCTCCTTCAACCTTGGTTGAAAATAAGATCTCCTCCGAGCTTCAACCTCAATGGATGCAGAGTCCGAAAAAAAACTTCGACAGTCATCTTTTTTGTACTCTCTTATTCTTAAAGGAGTGCTCAGTCGATCCTATAGATCTTCTTCTTCAAGGTTCATTTCCATCCTCTTCCTCAATCTCAAGAAATGCCTCCAAAGAAGGCAACTATTCGAAGATCTACCACTTCTACCATCAGATTTGAGCCAGATCCATCTGTTTCTGCTCCATCGCCAGTGCTTCAACCTCCTCCTCCATCGATGGCCATGGTAGATCTAGAGCAGTTTGACCTACTGATGCAGCAGGTCCAGGGCCTCACCTAAATGGTGCAGACCATGCGGTAACCTTCGATGATGTTCTGCCAGAAAATCTACTATCGGATAGTCAGAAATCGATCTCAAGGAGGAGCACTTGGGCTAGCATATCCATCGCCCTTAGGAAGAAAAAATAGAGAGCAGAGGATCCTAATTTAGATCATGATTTTTCTTCGAAAGAGATCTTCCCCATCTATAGTCGAAAGTCTTCTAAGATCTACGATCGAGATGGCATCCTCGATAAAAAACTATGGAAGATGGACCGATGAATTAAGAAACTCCATCACATCACCCCGGGTCACCATGATGACGTCTTCACCGATCCCTCCTTCTCTTTTCGAATTATGCAAGAGCCCATTCCACTGAACTTCAAGCTCTTCTAATTTAAAAGCTATGATGGAATCTCTGATCCGATCGATCATCTGAAGACCTTCCAAACTATGATACTACTTCATGGCATACTAGACGCCATCTTATGTCGAGCTTTTTCATCTATCTTGAAGGAAGCAGCAAGAAACTTGTACTCGGCATTGAGGCCAGGTACGATCTTCTCCTTTGATCAGATGAGCCATCAGTTTGTGGCTCACTTCGTCAGCAGCCGACGTACGCATCGAGGTTCGAATTTTCTGATGAATATCAAGCAGAAGGAGGAAGAATCCATCCGAACTTATGTCATCCAGTTTAATGCTGCTGCATTGAAGGTCTGGGATCTGAATCAATCTGTTACAATGGCCGCACTCAAGGATGGCCTTCAGAAGAATGATTTATTATTCTTTCTGGAGAAGAAGTATTCCAGGGACTTTTTCGATCTACTAGCTCGGACTGAGGGATATGCCCGTACGGAAGAAGCCTTCAAGTTAAAGGATGAAAAAGTCGTAGGAGAGCGACGGACGGGCTGGTCTAATAGACTCACCGCTGATGGAGGGTCGAATGAAGTTCGGCTGCACTCACAGACTCCCCCCCGAGCACAAGCGAATCCAAACTCTTCCTCGAGCTCGTCATCAAAGAAGCTCCGACAGAAGGGCGCGAAGAAGTTCTCCCCCTGTAAGGTTCCACAATTACGCCCCCCCTTAATGCTCCTAAAATTCAAGTTTTGATGGAAATTATGAATCAATTATGAATACAAGAAGAATTACGATCTCTTCCAAACAAGCGCAATCAAAGAAAGTATTGCCTCTACCATCGTGACCATGGCCACGATACTGAAGAATGCATTCAGCTCCAAGATAAAATTGAGGAGCTCATTAGGAGAGGTTGGTTAGATCGATTCCTCAGACGTGGGCCTGAAGCAAAAGAAGATCGCCCAAGGGCACTATTGTAGCTAAAACCACCAATGAAAAAAAAATAATAAGAAGATCGACCGCCTCTCAACATCATCAATACTATCTCTGGGAGACTTAGTGCTTCGGTGAGCCACCATCCCTTAGCCTCAAAGTCAAGAAAAGCTTACCTCAAATTGGAAAAGCCAGTATGAAATAGAGGAGATCATCCGACCCAAAATTTATCGCCTGATGGAGCTCGGAGGAGCAACGCTCCCACGATCTTAAAATTCAAAAAATTTGAGGATGTATTACCAGTAATTATCCTTCAATAAAACTCCTCTATTTCAATATTATCATTTCTTGGTGCAAAGACTATGTGATGATAGGAAAGAAGCAATCAATAGTGAAGAACAGGAGGAGAACCTCATCCTAACATGAGCAAGTCGAAGGTCTCGTTCATTTTAGACGAGATGAGGGGAGAGGCCATGACAACGGCCCTTATGCATCCCTACAGCCATTAGGAACAGGAGGAGAACCTCATTCTAACATGAGCAAAGTCGAAGGTCTCATTCATTTTAGATGAGATGAGAGAAGAGGCCCTAACAACGGTCCTTATGTGCCCCTACAGTCCATTAGGAACAGGAGGAGAACCTCATCCTAACATGAGCAAAGTCGAAGGTCTTGTTCATTTTAGACGAGATGAGGAGAGAGGCCCTGATAACGGTCCTTATGTGCCCCTACAGTCCGTTAGGAATAGAGAAGGATTCATCCTAGCATGAGCAAAGTCAAAGACCTCATTTATTTTAGACGAGATGAGAAGAGAGGCCCTGATAGCGGTCCTTACGTGCTCCTATAGCCCGTTAGGAACAGGAGGAGAATCTTATCCTAATGTGAGCAAAGTCGAAGGCCTCATTCATCTTAGATGAGATGAGAAGAGAGGCTCCGACAATGATCCTAATGCACCCCTGTAGCCTATTAGGAACAGGAGGAGAACCTTATCCTAACATGAGCAAAAGTCGAAACCTCGTAGACCAAAGACGTGGAGAAGGAAGAAGCTCGATGGAAAATTCTTACATGTATTTTTTCATGATAACTTGACTATGTCAAATGCGAAAGGCAGAACCTTATCCCAATTTGCAAGAGAGGTCTAGGTTCGATGACCAGAACAAGCCCGGCATCCACAACAAGCTCGGCATCCGCAACAAGCAGCAAGTGCGAGAACCTGGAATCAGAGATCTCCCACGAGCTTCAACGTCAATCTTAATAGGAGATAAGATCTTCTTCAATCTAGTGTAGAGATAAGATCTCCCCCAATCTTCAACGTCAACCTCAATAGGAGATAAGATCTTCTTCAAGCTTGGCTAGAGATAAGATTTCTCTTGAGCTTCAACTTCAATGTCAATAGGAGATAAGATCTCCCTCAACCTCGGTTGAAGATAAGATCTCTCCCAAACTTTAACGTCAACGTCAATAGGAGATAAGATCTTCTTCAAGCTCGGCTGGAGATAGGATCTCCCTGAGCTTTAATGTTAATAGGAGATAAGATCTCCTTCAACCTCGACTGGAGATAAGATCTCCTTCAACCTCGACTGGAGATAAGATCTCATCCGAGCTTCAACGTCAATGACAATAGGAGATAAGATCTTTTTCAACCTCGGTTGGAGATGAAAATCTCCCTCGAGCTTCAACGTCAATGTCAACAGGAGATAAGATCTTCTTTAACCTCGACTGAAGATAGGATCTCTTTCGAGCTTCAACATCAATAGGAGATAAGATCTCCTTTAACCTCGGCTGGAGATAAGATCTCCTCCGAGCTTCAATGTCAACATCAACAGGAGATAAGATCTTCTTCAACCTCGGTTGGAGATAGGATCTTCTCTGAGTTTCAACGTCAACAAGAGATAAGATCTCCTTCAAACTTAGCTGGGGATAAGATCTCCCCCGAGCTTCAACATCAACGTCAACAAGAGATAAGAATCTCCTTCAACCTCGGCTGGAGATAGGATATCCCTCGAGCTTCAATGTCAATAGGAGATAAGATCTCCTTCAATCTCAGCTGGAGATAAGATCTCCTCCGAGCTTCAACGTCAACGTCAATAGGAGTTAAGATCTCCTTCAACCTCGACTGAAGATAAAATCTTCTCTGAGCTTCAACGTCAACGTCAACAGGAGATAAAATCTCCTTCAACCTCAGTTGAAGATGAGATCTTCTCTAAGCTTCAACGTCAACATCAACAGGAGATAAGATCTTCTTCAATCTCGATTGGAGATAGGATCTCCTCCGAGCTTCAACGTCAATAGGAGATAAGATCTTCTTCAATCTCGGTTGGAGATAAGATCTTCTCTGAGCTTCAATGTCAACATCAATAGAAGATAAGATCTCCTTCAATCTCGACTGGAGATTAGGATCACCCCCGAGCTTCAATGTCAATAGAAGATAAGATCTTCTTCAACCTTGGCTGGAGATAAGATCTCCCTCGAGCTTCAACGTCAATATTAATAGGAGATAAGATCTTCTTCAATCTCGGTGGAGATAAGATCTCTCCCGAGCTTCAACATCAATGTCAACAGAAGATAAGATCTCCTTCAACCTCGGCTAGAGATAGAATCTTCTCTAAAGCTTCAACGTCAATAGGAAATAAGATCTCCTTCAACCTCAGCTGAAGATAAGGATCTTTTCCGAGCTTGAACGTCAACATCAAACAGGAGATAATATCTCCTTCAACTCGACTAGAGATAAGATCTCCCTTGAGCTTCAACGTCAACGTCGATAGGAGATAAGATCTCCTTCAACCTCGACTGGAGACAAGATCTCCAACGAGCTTCAACGTCAACGTCAACAGAGATAAGATTTCTTTCAATCTCGACTGAAGATAAGACCTCCTCCGAGCTTCAACGTCAACTCAATAGGAGATAAGATCTCCTTCAATTCCAACTGAAGATCAGATCTCCCACGAACTTCAACATCAACATCAACAGGAGATAAGATCTCCTTCAACCTCGGTTGGAGATAAGATCTCTTCCAAGCTTCAATATCAACCTTAATAGGAGATAAGATCTCCTTCAACCTCGGCTGGAGATTAGATCTCCCCCGAGCTTCAACTTCAACGTCAATAGGAGATATGATCTCCCTCAACTCCAGCTGGAGATAAGATCTTCCTCGAGCTTCAACGTCAGTAGGAGATAAGATCTTCTTCAACCTCGGTTGGAAATAAGATCTCCCCCGAGCTTTAACCTTAATGGGTGCAGAGCCCGGAAAAGAACTTTGGCAGTCATCTTTTTTGTACTTCCTTTTTTCAAATTTCGAACTCGAAAGTTGGGGGACTATCGTTGGAGATAAATCCCACTTCCGTCGAAGTCTAGTCTGATGCTTAGCCTAATATAACTGGCAATCATGGAAGAGATTCGATCAAAAATTTTGCCTCCAATGATCGAACCCCAGCCAAACTCCTCCAGCGGTCGAACCACTCAGCCAAACTCCTCCAGTGGTTGAACCCCAGCTGAACTCCTTCAACGGTCGAACCCCAGCCGAACTCCTCCAGCAGTCGAACTCCTCCAACAGTCGAACCTCTTTCGGACTCCTCCAGCGGCCAAACTTTTTTTGGACTTCTCCTTCAGCTGAACTTCTTCCAGACTTCTCCTTCAATCAAGTTCCTTAAAAAATCAAATTCCTTTCGGACTTTTCCTTCAGTCAAGTTTCTCTAGGAGCCGAACTCCTTCCGAATTTTTTCTTCAGTCGGATTCCTCCAGGAGCCAAACTCCTTTCAAATTTTTTCTTCAATCAAATTCCTCCAGGAGCCGAACTCCTTCCGAATTTCTCTTTCAATCGGATTCCTCCAAGAGCCGAACTCCTTCCGAATTTCTCCTTCAGTCAAATTCCTCCAGGAGCCAAATTCCTTCCATATCTCTCCTTCAGTCACATTCCTTCAAGAGCCAAACTCCTTTCGGATCTTTTCTTTAGTCGGATTTCTTTAAGAGCTGAACTCCTTTCGGACTTCTTCTTTAGTCGAATTCTTTCAGAAGCCGAACTCCTTTCAGACTTTTTTTTTAGTCGGATTCCTCCAGGAGCCAAACTTCTTTCGAATTTCTTCTTCAGTCAAATTTCTCTAGGAGCCAAACTTCTTTCGAATTTCTCCTTCAATCGGATTCTTTCAGGAGTCGAACTTCTTCCGAACTTCTTCTTCAGTCAAGTTCCTCCAAGAGCTGAACTTCTTTCAGATTTTTCTTTCAGTTGAATTTCTTCAAAAGTCAAACTCCTTTCAGATTTCTTCTTCAGTCAAATTTTTTCAGGAGCTGAACTCCTTTCGGATCTCTCCTTCAATCAAATTTCTTTAGAAGCCAAACTCCTTCCGGACTTCTTCTTTAGCCAAATTTCTCCAAGAGCCAAACTTCTTCTGAATTTTTTCTTCAGTCAGATTCTTCCAGGAGCTGAACTCCTTTCGGACTTTTCCTTCAGTCGGATTTCTTCAGGAGCCGAACTCCTTTCGAACTCTCCTTCAGTCAAGTTTCTTCAGAAGTCGAACTCCTTTCGGACTTCTCCTTCAGTCGAATTTCCTCAATAGATTACTTTCAGATTTTAGTTAGCATTCCTTCCGGATGATCTTCTCTAGCCGTATTTTCTTTAGGAGTCCAAACTCCTCTAGAATTGATATATGTCAAAGTTCTTCACAAACCAACGCCTACTTTCTCTGAACTTCGACTATTAAATCTCGACGATATGGCTGTCACCATCAGTCTGACGATACCTCTCTCTTCGTAGCAAATCTCATGCAGTCCCGAGCGGCCCACTATCAGATGGTTATGGCTATTATGATCAGTCTGACGATACCTCTTTCTTCGTAACAAATTTCATGCGGCCCCGAGCGGCCTACGATTGGACGGTATGACTGTCACTATCAGTCTGCTACAGGTTCCATCTATAAAAAGAGATCCTCCAGATATGTTTTCTCTAAGCTCTTTTTTTCTTTCCGAAACTCTACTAAACTTTTTTTTGAGCACTCCATTTCTATTGATCAGAAGAGCTGACTTGATCGTTGGAGGATCCTGTCGGAGCCACCACCACCGACTCCAGATGGGACTTTATTTTGCAGGTCATCGATGGCGATCTTTTCTTTCTCAGCTTTAGTTTGATCCGGTGTCAACCAGATTCTGCACCAATATTGCCTATGTGGCAAAATCGTATCGATGGTGTGTCAAATGGTCGTAAAGATTATCGGCAAAAATTGCTACCTCATGCCAACAGCACCGAAAAAGGTGAAATTCAAGGTGTCGATCTCAGTCGTTTGGTCTTCTTATATATGGAGGAGTGTTTTCTTTCCTTACAATCTCTTTTCTTTTGCAGTCATCGCTTTCTTCTCTAGGTTCTACTTCCGCTCTAGGTTGCAGTCGAAAGAAGAGTTTTTCTCCATCTCCATTGTGTTCATATTCAAAGCTTTGTAGTCCTTTAAGGTCATATTTCTTTTCCCTTTTTCTTTCTTCCTTGATTTTACTTGGTGTTCCCCTCCATCTTATTTTCTGATTTCCAATCTCAACTTTTTTGTTCTTTAAAATGTCATCTTCTAGGAATGAGTCGGGGAGAGAGAACCTTGAAAGAGATCAAGGTTCTGAGGTTCCTCCTTCTTATGATAGAGTTGAGTCGGTTTCTACGGAGAATCTCGAGGAAGCGATGTCTTCTCGCTGGATTCGATCGGATTTCAAAGGATCGGATTATTAGCTGATTACCGACAATCTATTAGGTCCACTTCATGAGAGATCCAAGTTGTTGGAGAGCGATATTCGATGCTTGAAGGACTGATACCGGATCTTGAGCCGATATCGATTCTCGGCTTCAGGCCGAGATGGTCGAGTGATCCATCCACCAAATGGTCACATCGTCATCTACGAAGAATTTCTTCGACCTGAGCTTTGCTTTCCATTTCATCTTTTTATTTGCAATGCTCTTGATCTGTACCGAATAGTTTCAACCCAATTAGCTTTGAATTTCATTTAGATTCTTTTTGTTGTCCTTTGCAACCTTCTTCAGTTTGAACTGTCTCCTTTCCGTGCTTTGTCTTTTTTGAAGAAACATCCTTGAGAGAGAGGATGGTGGTTCTTTGATCCCTGGTATCATCATCAGTATCGACTAGAATAGAGCTGGGCCCCTCGGACATTGGAACTATCGGAGGAGCTGGTGTGGGCTAGCGCCAATATTGCGATCAAGAGTACTCCTAGTTTGGATGCATAGTTCGGTCTCCGCTCCTGCGTACGTGAGGTATTATCTGCTTGGACTTGTAGCCTGCAGCTTGGAGGCTGTATGGGCTGTTTTGGGCCTCATGATTTTGCTCTTTAAAAGGTATCTCATGGGGAAGAGAAGATTCTATGTCATATAAGCCATACTCTCCCTTAACTTACAATCAATGTAGAACTAAAGCTACACTAACTCCCACCGTAGATACTATTTATTTTTCTGATCTAAGCATCACATAGAAGGAATCATTTACAATTTGTATTTGCGGCCATTCTTCTCGCTTGTTTTTTTGAAGATATTCACTTCCAAAACTCCAAACTGGATTTAGAAGCATGGGCTTGGATGTTGCAGACAGTCCCAATCTACCACTCCTATAGAAAAGCCATGTTTATTAAGGCCGTAAAAGGCTTTAGCTTTGTTGCTTCCTTCCTGTTTTTACTGCATCAAGAGACCACCATGACAGCCAAGAATGGCAGGCTGGTTTAGAGCTGAATGTATGCATGAATGGCCTCAAACTCTTCATGTTGGTCCCAATGGCCTGCATTTCTGTCAGCAACTATTGTCTGATGCTGAATTCACCAATCTTCTTGGACCTTTTTCTGATGGCAAAATCCCATTTCTTAACCAAAGCAAAGGAACTAATTGATCCTTGTCTCTTATGAGTATCAGGAATATTTCTATTATGGCAGACGGAAATACTTGGTCCTTGCTCTTCTAACCTTTGCAGGGACTGTTCCAATATAATATTTATATTATGTTATTGAAGCTTTGAAAGTTTGGTTTCACTTGTAGACAATGAAAAGGGATCAAGTGGTCGGATGCATCCAAAATGTCTGGACACTGACAGCATGTAAAAGAATTAGAGACATGGATTCTTTTGTCCAGTTTCAGATCAAACATACATAGAAGAATCTGTGACGTACAAATTATTCAAAATTCTAATAAAAAATTTTGCACCATATCCCACGTTGCTCTTAGGGAATCCAGAGGAACCATCGGTTTGTTATATGCGGCTCGAATCCAAACAACTAGAATTGGAGATGCCATAGCTTCAATTAATTTGGGCTAATGTGTTTGGCTAATCTAAGAAGCAAGCTTCATTTGTGGTGTGTCAAAAAGATGAGACATGTTATTTCATTTCCACGTATTTGTAAGTGCTGGTGCTCTAGAAATCCCATCTTTTTTGGTTCTTCCCACATAATTTTGGTTGGGATATTGAACAAAATTGATTTTTAGGTGCTTACTCTTCTCTGACAAATTAAAGTCATTTGATCCATCCCTCTAGAATAGGTTGGACCATGTTGGTGCTTGCAAATTTTGACATGTGAAAAGTATCCTTGCTTTTTGATGCTCGAGTCGGGATTCTCTATAGTAACATTTTGCATTACATAGAGTGGTGCATTTTTGGATGGGCAGCATGTCACCCATCTCCTTAACTCACCATATTGACCAACAAAAATTCTTTCTACACCGTGGGCGGTGTAACTCCGCAGATACCATCCATAGTAATTGGCTCTCGTATGGGGCTAGAGCATGATATCTGAAAAAAAAAAAAAATTATTTCGATCTCGTGCAAGAGCCAATCACCGCGGACAATGTCTGTAGAGTTACACCATCCGCGGTATAAATAGAAAGTATTTTCCTATTGGTCAAACCAACATTATGAGTGATGGCCATCCATCTTCGAGATGGATATGTGGCTCATCTTATATATATTTGACATGCCAACATGATGAGTGATCGCTGTCCATCTTTGATGTGGGGGAAATTCTTTGCTCATCGTGGATGGTGAGTGTTCGTGCTTACTGCCCGCGGTGATTGGCTCACGCACGGGCCTGGATGGAAATTTTTTTTTTTTATGGGGTGCTGCGCTTTTTTCTATCCGAGCCCGTGCGTGAGCCAATCTCCCATGGTACTTCGAACACCAACTAGAGTCTATTTACTCATTTAGCAGCTCGAAAAAGTAGTTCATCATGCACTTTAGCAATAAATGAGCACCATTAAAAAATATTGATAGCCTCTTCTCTATCCAACAAGAAGAGAGAGAATCTCTACACGATTATATTGTAGATTTTAACACAAACACCCTCAAAATGTGAAACTTCAATGAATCTATTGTTACATCAACACTTAAGCAAGCACTTCGAAATGAGGGTCTTATTTCTCTTGACAAAACCTTCATGAGAGACTATCTTAATCTCCTCGCATGAGCTCAGAAATACATGCAAGTAGAAGAGGCTCAAGTCACAAGTGGCTAGGTTGAGGGAGGAAGAACTTTCAATAAGAAGCAAGCTCAGAAGGAGCCTTGCATAGCTCAGACTAAGGGAGAATCCTCTCGACCACTGAAGAACTCTAGGCCAAGGAGCCAAACTCGGTAATTCAATAATCATACTCCCTTATCTGCACCCTAGGCCAGATCTTGATGGAAATCAAGGGCCAAGGATACCTTCGTCGACCACAACCAATGAAGGCTCCACCAATCAAGAGGAGCAAGAGGAAGTATTGTTGATTCCACCATGACCACGGCTATGATATTGAGGATTGCCTTCAATTAAAAAATGAGATCGAAACTCTGATTCAGAAATGCTATCTTGGCAGATATGTTCAGGAGTAGGAGAATCAGAAAATGGAAGAGTTGCCTCAGCACTAGTCTGATGAGGAGAATAATGGTAACTGACCAATAACTAATATCATCAACATGATTTCAGGCTTCATCAGTGGTAGAGGGCAGAGGACTGAATTGGAGAATCGAAGAGGCGGTGCACTAGGGATGTCGTTTCTTTTTCAAATGATGACCTTCGAGGAGTTCAAAGTCCTCATGATGATGCTATGATCATATCCATGATGATAGCAAATTATGATGTAAAAAAAAATTTAATTGATAATAGAAGCTCAGTCGATATTTTATTTTACGATGCATTTCAAAGATTGAGGTTGCCTATTGACCAAGGAAAGTCAATATTCCTCTGGTCAAATTTTTCAAAGATCCATGATAATCGAAGGAGAAACTACTTTACTAGTAGTTGCCAAATGAGAATCTCAGCAAGCAATTGTTTAGCTTACATTTCTTGTAGCTTAGGTGTGCTTCGCCTACAATGCAATCCTCGAATGACCGGGGTTAAATGCATTGCAAGCAATCGTCTCCAAATACCATCTACTTGTGAGATTCCTAACTTGAAATTGGATCGAAGAAATCCAAGAATGTTGACCCTATGATTGATTTTGATGATTACAAAATATTGAGTGATTATGGTACTAATCATATGTTCATAAGTAAATGTAGGATTTTCTAGGTATTTAAAATAAATAAATTATTCATAGAAGAATTATTTTAAAAGGATGATGATTAATGATCAAATATAGCTCAAACTATAAGTTTTTGGAAGCCTTAATAGTGGAAAAAACCATAAAAATTAAGGTGGAAAAAGTTCTCAAAAGTTTAAGATAAAAAGCCCCTCAAATAGAAAGACACGTAGAAATTTCAGCATAAAAGCCTTCGAGTCGACTCGTTATTTAGCTCGAGCTGATACAAAGCTGGCATGCAGAAATTTCAGATGGCACGGTCTTGAGCGAAAGCTCGAGTTGACTCGAGATTCTCGAGTCGAAGTCTCAGAAAAAAAGATAGAGAATGATAATTTCAAAGCAAAGTTCAGCATGGTCTCGAGCGAAGGCTCGAGTCAACTCGAGATCCACGAGCTAAGATTTCAGTAAAATATAGAAAATATGAGTTTCATGTCAGAACTCTCAAGCGAAAGAACGAGTAGAGTAATAGGTCTTGAGCTGAGGCTCAAGTCAACTCCAGCTCGAGTAGAGGGACGAGTCGACTCAAGCTTCGACTCGAGCTCCAACAGTTAGTTTTGTAGAATTTTCTGAAGTGTGCAGAATCATTCCTAACGGCTAGTTTTTCACTCCAACGGCTAGATCGACCCTTCCAATGGCTAAAACTTCTTCTCCAGCCATCTCCAAGATTATAAAAGACTAGAGAAATATTTAGAAAAGAAGATTAAGGGATTTTAAAAAGAAAATATTTTAGATTTGAGTAAAATTCATTGCACATCAAAAGAAGAGAGAAAATAGAGGAACCAAGTACTGATTTCAAAGAACTTTCAAGGGCAATCTTCACCATCATCTTCAGCATCTTCTCAAGTTTCAAAAAAGAGTGTTCAAGCTTCAAAAGAGCCAATCAATCAACCTCTTCTTGGCGCATCAAAAGAGTTTATTTATGATTTTTGATTTTGTGTTGAAATTACTTATCTTTGTATTTTGATTTGTTTACAAGTTTCTTTGAGGAAAAGAAACTTGGGGTGAAGGCTCGTCCAAGCCAAGAATTGGATATTGTGTAGATTTTGGTTGGTGAGCCCAAAAAATCAACTAGGTTGATAGTAAGCCCAAAAAACTATCAATGTAAGGTTGTGGTTGGTGATCCAGAAAACCAACTAGATTGATAGTGAGTTCGAAAAACTATCCGTATAAGATTATGGTTGGTGATCCTAAAAAATCAACTGAATTTGTTTGTGATCCCAGGTTAAAACAAATACACTGTAGTCAAGAGATTATAGTAGAATTCCCAAGGAGCTCTTAGGGAGTGGATGTAGGTGCGAGGGTGCACCGAACCACTATAAATTATTTTGTATTTGTATCATGTCTTTTTTTTCTTATCTTGCATACTTTTAATTTTTGCTTAGCTTGATTAAATTCTTGCATAGCTTTAAGTATATCGTGATTTCACTATTGCTTGTATTATATACATCTCAAATACACAACTTAGCTTAAATAGAAGCACATACTTGCTTAAACTTTAATTTGATTTAAATTTTTCTTAAACAATCCAATTCACTACCCCTCTTAGGTTGCTACATTTCTGGGCAACAAAGAAGATTATATGCTCACCCAATAATGCTTCTTGGCAACAATAAGCAGGAAAAGGCCAATGGAGACACTACCAATCAATGACCAGAGGGAAGAGTTAAAGGAGGTCTGAGAAGAGACAACTGAGTGATTGGTAACAGTTCCATTTGGAGATGATCCGAGCAGGATTGTTCAGACTAGAGCATAGTTGATGCCCAACCTTTAGGATCAACTAATGGCATTTCTATGAGCCAATGAGAACATCTTCGCCTAGTCAGCATCTGACATGTACCCTCTGACGTCATTATTCACAAGTTGAATGTGTACCGAAAGCACCACCTAATTTGGTAGAAAAAGAGGAGCTTTATCTTTGAGTGACAATAAGCAATTGAGGAGGAAGTAGATAAACTCCTGATGGCAAGATTTATCCAAGAAACCCATTATCCAGAGTGACTAACCAATATTATCATGGTCAAAATGGATAATGACAAATGGATGATTTGCATTGACTATACCTACTTCAACAAGGCATACTTAAAGAACAGCTTTCCTCTGTCATGCCCTAAACTCAATACCAGGTCAGGCACGTCATGGCTACACACTCCTTAGGGCAAGCCTTAAAAAATGTGCAAGACCTTAAAATTCATCACAACCTCAAGATCCCATGAACACTATTGATCTTAGTTCATAATAAATATTCCACATCCATAAATAAGAATGATCTAATTTCATAGCGATCGGTAAAACCTGTATAATTACAAATTTAATTTCTTCAACCATCTGATCAGGTTTCAATGATACTTTATTTAATCATCCATTTACCCATGAACCCAAACTATAGCCAATCATGAGCATCATGCAACTTTTATGAGAAAAGAAAAATGGAGGTGAGTAAGCTTTACAATCCAATAAGAATTTCCACATAGAACACCATTATAATAATAAATAAAAAAATAATAATGATTATTATTTATATAAATCACATGCTAAAAGATACCATGATTTATGAAACATGCATAACAAATATCTTTTTTGTCCAATGAGTCACATTATGTAATTATCTTAGCCAACATGCATCGGATCCGATAAAATCGAGGTGCTCAGCTTTGGACTATCATAATCATGTTTTCAGCCCATGGTAGGGCACCAATATGATGGCTAGTCCTATGGACTACTACAATTATATTTTCAACTTATGGTAGGGCACCAATACTATGGCTAGTCCTGTAGACCATCATAACTACATTTTAGCTCATGATAAGGTACTAACCGTAGCTAATCTAAAGGACCACAAGCACCCCGACTGCCATAATCACATTTATAGCTCATGGTGAGACATTAAGATTTGTTAGTCTGAAAAACCACAAGTGCTCAGCTTTGAACTACCATAGCAATATTTCAAGCCCATGATAAGGAATCAATAAAATGGCTATCCCAAAGTACCACAACCTTATATACAGTCACACAACTCAATTACAAACTTGTCAAGTATTGTAATTCAAAATTATATTATTACAAAACTCGATGCACATGATTTTTAAAATCTATCCAATTTTGAATTAGTGATATATCATACATAACTTCATACAAATCATACAAATACCTAACAAATAAGTATATAGCATGTAACTATCAAAAACCACATAAATCAAAAACACTGATGCATAAAATAATTTTTATATAAATGGTGATCAATGTTTAGGAATTCTTACCTCTATTGGCGATAAACTCTAGAATAGGATTTATCAATCCATGACTAGCATGTCCACTCAATGACATAATTCCAACACATCCTAGATCAATCATCAACATAAGAAATAGTAAATTATTATTTGATTCCTATTTTCAAAGCTCTAATTTTTTATTTACTCTTAATCCCAAATTTCTTAACCTTGTGTAATATTGAGTAATTAATAAATAAATATTTAAAAATTTACCATTTAGGGATCAAAACTTTAACCCCCCTTTCTTAACGTCTTCTTGACCAATTGATCATACTCCAATAGCACCAAATCAATATCCAAGAATTTAAAATAATTAGAACTAATTATAGCATAAATCAAGGACAAGTAACAACATCAAATAATTTGAGTGATTTAGATCCGGATGCTTGATTGATCATGACCAAGACAAGGAGGGCAAGATAGAGTCATAAACAATGAAGTTCAAAGATGCCTGGTACTGATCAGATAAAAATCAATAGATAGGATGATCACAAAGGGGCTAGTCCAAAACTCTTTATTGTAGTTCACTAGGGCTTTAGTGTTGAGTCCCAATCCCTTTCCACCAATGATTTTGGATTAATTAAAAAAAGATGAGAGAGAAAGGAAGAGAGAGAGAGCAAGAAAGAGAGAAGAGAGAAATGAGAGACATGAAGCCTCTCTCTTCCTCTCATCCAAGAAAAAAAGAGGGCTAATTCAAACAAGGCCATGGCAGACGGGTGTTGGCTCATGGCAACGTCCTGTGGCAATAATGGCGGTGGTGACGGCAATGATAATGACACAGGTAGGTTGTGGTGGCAGCGATGATTAGTTGGCATTGGTCAGCAATCAAGGAAAAGAAGGCCAAAATAGATGAGCTCCTGTTCATGGAATCCAGTGACCACCTAGCTAGTGAGGGCATCAAAGAATCTAGAAAGAATAAGGGGAAAGAGGTTTAGAGGCCATACCTTATCTCCGGCAAGGTATTTGGTCTTCTATCTTGATGATAATGGCGGTGGCTTTAGGGAATACTCAACGAAAATCCAAATAAATTCCATAGATTTTGTCAGCAATTGATCAAAGACTGAGACGTGATGCACAGGGGAAAGATTTGAGGGCCTTTTATAGGCCGAGTCTAAGAATTTTTGTCAAAGTCCGACAAGCCATAGACTCCTATTCTCGATCAAATACAGAGAAGGAAGTAGACTCCATTCGGAATCTACCTCCCCACCTCATGCGCCAGTCATGTGAGGTTTCAAAGATTTTTTTTTTAAGTTTTGGGGGTTTATTTAAAACTCATCCAGAAAAAATAAGGGACCGAATTCTTATATTCTCCAACCTTAAAATAATTTCATTCTCAAAATTAGTATTCCTAAGGCCTCGAACATTGAAAATACATAATTGTCATATTGTCCTTAAGCTTCTAATTAGCCTACATATCGGAGTGCTTGCTCACAAGTTCTTAACATAAATAATTATGTAATATTCTAGAACTAGATCCTTTCTATCCATAAAAAAATGAATTCTCTTGTTCTCTTAATCTTGAATTAAAATACCATAATTCCTTGCCCATGACATTGTTTGCTGTTGATTAATTTTACATGAAAATCAAAATTGACCCAACCTACTCTTAATAAAAATAGAAGAGTGCTGGAGCATTAAATGCTCACCATGACCTACAACCCTTTTTATCCTTTTTAACTTCCTACATGATATAGCAATTAAACTCTTATCGCACAAGAAAAACTCAAATCTATTCAAACAAATAGAGTAATAGTGTCAAAGCTAAGAAAAAAATTATCTATATCCAAAAGATTTTACATCCAAGCCCAACTAAGGATTATCAATCCATAACCCTAAACTTTAAGTGCTCAAAATTCTTTTTACCCTTACCAATAACAAAAGAACCAATCATTGAAGATGGTACTATAGTATCTAGATGAACCTAAGGATTAATAATCAATAGTGGTCTCTTTTACTGAAAATCAAATCAAGTCTCCATTCATAACACTTATTGAGTTAAAATTAATATTCTTAACTAGTTTTTAATGTAAGTCACCCACAATATTTCTATTGCACACTCTGATCTAAATCCACTGAATCCTCTAGGATTATTAGATGAATTCCTGATAAGAATATTATTTTACATCAGAATCTAAAAAGATCTAACCTTTCAAATTTTTTGATAGATTTTGAGCAAACTTTTAGATTTCTATCCCTCAAGCACATCACATTAAGATTAAATCTTGATCCATTTTCATATTTGAAGCTCTTTCATAAGCTCCACTACTCATCTAAATTTTTATAAATCTAGAACTAATTGGAGTGAGTTAACCCTAGATTTACTTGACAATTGATTAGGTAACTACAACCAACCTATCTTTGTAAAAAGATTAAACTTTAATAAACTAGAAGACCTTAGGTCAACATCCTTATTAGTAAAATCAACTCAGTTATTTCTCTTAAAGCTTCCTTCATCATGGCCCTTAGCATCAATAAACAACTAATATGAAATCTTGTCCCTTATATGTTAAAACTCATATAAGTCTTCCAAAAGTTTCTCAATTCAATTTGATAATAATGGTAAGATAAGTTAGATCAACTTAAAAACCTAAACTTTGATTTAAAATCTAACATACCATATAATCTCCAATAATTGTAAGGAAAATCAAATGGACTAATCCAAATATGATAATTTAAATTATCAATGATTTTATCATGATGTATATCCCATGTACTCTTAGTAAAAATCTAAGCAAATCAATAGAATCCAAATGTCAATATAGTACATGATCTACCAATAGGTGCAATCTTGGAGGAGTATTTCACACTTTAAACTATTGTTGCTAAACCCAAAATTTGCAACCAAATAATCAACGACAATACTAAGGGGGCTATGATAGTTTGCATCCACATCAAATTCGAAATTCTAAAATCATCTAAAATAATAATTGAATAAGTACACATACTATAACATACTGATATCGCAAATTATATTCCTGGGTTAACATCTCTTACTATTAGGTTAAACTCTACTTATTAAAATCCAAGACAGTCAATATAGCTCTATTATATACATCGTACGCCACTTATGTATAAATTTTATTATAATACCTATTGATCCAAAATCCAAACTTTGAATTCTTTCTACTACTTTTATCATATTCATATTAATTAAAATCTTAAGTTTAAATACCACTTAAGTCATAATTTTGAGTTATCATAATCTTAAGCTCTAATACTATTCTATTACGTCCCAAACCCAATATCAGGTCAGGTACATGATGGCCACACATTTTTTAGGGCAAACCTTAAAGAATATGCAAGATCTTAAAATTCATCACAATCTCAAGATCCCATGAATACTATTGATGTTAATTCATAATAAATATTCCACATCTATAAATAAGAATGATCTAATTTCAAAACGATAGGCAAAACCTACATAACTACAAATTTAATTTCTTTAACCATCCGATCAAGTATCAATGACACTCTATCTAATCATCTATTTACCCACGAACCTAAATCTTAGCCAATCATAAGCATCCTATAATTTTGAGAAGAAAAGAAAAATGGAGGGGTTGAGCTTTATAGCCCACTAAGAATTTTCACACACCAACATCATTATAATAATAATAATAAAATAATAATAATGATTATTTTTATATAAATTATATGCCAAAAGATATCATGATTCATAAAATATGCATAGTAAATATCTTTTGTGCAATGAGTCACATTATATAATTATCTCAACCAATATGCATCGGATCCGATCAAACCAAGGTGCTTGGCTTCAGACTACCACAACTACTTTTTCAGTTCGTGGTGGGGCAGCAATAGTGTAGCTAATCTTATGGACCACTACAATCATATTTCTAGTTTATGGTGGGGCACCAATATCATAGCTAGTCCTATGAACCACCATAATCATATTTTCAATCCATGATGAGGTACTAATCATAGCTAGTCCAAAGGACCATAAGTGCTCAACTTTAATTAACAACCACAACCATGTTTACAGTCTGTGGTGAGGCACTAAGAGTGGCTAGTTTGAGAGATCACAAGTGCTCAACTCTGAACTACTACAATCATGTTTCAAGCCTATGATAAGGCATCAATAAAATAGCTAGTCCAAAGCACTATAACCCCATATACAATCACACAACTCAATTACAAACTTGTTAGATATTGTAATTCAAATTTACATTATTGCAAAACTCGATGCACATGATTTCTATAATCCATCCAATTTAGGATCAGTGATATGTCATACATTACTTCATACACAATCATACATATACCTAACAAATAAGTATATAGCTTGTAACTGTTAAAAACCATATAAATCAAAAGACTGATGCACAAACTAATTTTTATATAAATAGAAATATTTAGGAATTCTTATCTCTATTGATGATAAACTCTGTAATAGGATTTACTAATCCACGACTAGCATATCCACTCAATGATTAATTCCAACACATCTTCAATCAACATCAGCATAAAAAATAATAAATTATTATTAGATTCCTTTTTTTAAAGTTCTAATTTTTGATTTACTCTTAATCCCAAATTTTCAACCCTACCTAATACATGACTAATTAATAATTAAATATTTAAAAATTTATCTTGATTTAGGGATTAGAACTTTAACCCTCCTTTCTCAATGTCTTCTTATCCAATTCATCATACTCCTATAGCACTGAATCAATATCCAAAAATTTAAAATAATTAGCACTAATTATGGGGTAAATTAAGGATAGGTAATAACATCCAATAATCTAAGTGATTTAGACCTAGATGACTGATTGATCATAACCAAGGCAAGGAGGGCAAGATAGAGTCATAAATAATAAAGTTTAAAGACGTCGATACTAATTGGATGAAAATCAATAGATAGGATGATCACAAAGGAGCTAGTCCAGAACTCTTTACTATGGTTCACTAAGGCTCTAGCATCGAGTCCCAGTCCCTCTCCACCAATAATTTTGGATTAATTAAAGAGAGAGGAGAGAGAAAGGAAGAGAGAGAAAGAAAGAGAGAAGAGAAAAACTTGAGACATGAAGCCTCTTTCTTCCTCTCATCCAAGAAAAGAAGAGGGCTGATTCAAACAAGGCCATGGCTCATGGGTGGTGGCTCATGGCAACGTCCCATGGCAATAGTGGTGGCGACGGTGATGATAATGACACTAGTAGGTGGTGGCGGCAGCGACGGTCGGCCAGCATTGGTCGATGATCAAGGAAAAGAAGGCCAAAATAGGGGAGTTCTTGTTCATGGAATCTAGTGGCCACCCAACTAGCGAGGGCATCAAAGAATCTAGAAAGAAGAAGAGAAAAGAGGTTCAGAGGCCATACCTTTTCTCTAACAAGGCATTTGGTCCTCTTTCTTGATGAAAATGGTAATGGCTCTCAAAAATACTTGACAAAAATTCAAAGAAATCCTATCGATTTTGCCAGCAATTGATCAAGAATGGAGATATGATGCACTGGAAAAATTTGAGGGGATTTTATAGGCCAAGTCCAAGGGTTTTCATTAGCATCTGAGCTCTTATTCTCGATCGAATATGGAGAAGGAAGCAGACTCCATTGGGAATCTACCTTCCTGCCTCAAGTGCCAGTAATGTGAGGTTTCAAAGATTTTCTTTTTTAGGTTTTGGGGTTTTGCTTTAAAACTCATGCAGAAAAATAAGGAATAAGGTTCTTACATTCTCTTTCTTTAAAATAATTTCATCTTCGAAATTAGCATACCTAAGGCTTCAAACATTGAAAATACATAATTTTTATATTGTCCTCAAGCTTCTAATTAGTCTACATATTGGAGTGCTTGCTCTACAAGTTCTCAATATAAATAACTATGTGATGTTCTAGAACTAGATCCTTTCTATCCACAAAACAATGAATTCTCTTGATCTCTTAATCTCGACTTAAAATACCATGATTTCTTGCCCATGACATCATTTGCTCTTGATTAATTTCACATGAAAATTAGAATCGACCCAACCTACTCTTAATAAAAATAGAAGAGTGCTGGAGCATTAAATATTCACCATGATCTATAGCCTTTTCTATCCTTTTTAACTTCCTACATGATGTAATAATTAAACTCTTATCACACAAGAAAACCTCAAATCGATTCAAACAAATAGAGCAATAGTGTTAAAGCTAAAAAAAGGATACCTATATCCAAAATATTTTACATCCGAGCTCAACTAAGGATTATCAATCCATTAACCCTAAACTTAAGATGCTCAAAATTCTTCTGACCCTTATCAATAACAAAAGAACCAGTCAGTTAAGATGTTACTACAACATCTAGATGAGTCCAAGGATCAACAATCAATAGTAGCCTCTTTTACTAAAAAAATCAAATCATGTCTCCATTCATAATACTTATTGAGTTAGAATTAATATTCTTAATTGATTTTAATATAAGTCAACCATCACACTTCTATTGTATACTTTGATCTAAATCCAACAAATCCTCTAGAGTTACTAGATGAATTTCTGATAAGAATATTATTTTATATAAGAATCTAAAAAGATCTAACATTTTAAATTTTTTGATAGATTTTGAGCAAACTTTTAGGTTCCTGTCCCTCAAGCACATCACATCAAGATTTAACCTTGATCCACTTTCATATTTGAAGCCCTTTCATAAGCTCCACTACTCATCTAAAATCTCATAAATCTAGAACTAATTAGAGTGAGTTAACCCTAGATTTATCTAACAATTAATTAGATAACTACAGCCAACTTTTCTTTGTAAAAGGATTAACTGTAAACTCTAATGAACTAAAAGATCTTAAGTCAACATCCCTGCGAGTAGAATCAACTCGATTATTTCTCCTAAAGCTTTCTTCATCATGGCCCTTTGCATCAATAAACAACTAACATGAAATCTTGTCCCTTATATATTAAAACTCATATAAGTCTTCCAAAGTTTCTCAACTCAATTTGATAACAATAGCAATATAAGTTAGATCAGCTCAGAAACCTAAACTCTGATTTAAAATCTAACATACCCAATAATCTCCAACAACTGTAAGAAAAATCAAAATGACTAATCCAAAGATGATAATTTAAATTATCAAAGGTTCTATCATGATGTATATCCCATTTCCTCTTAATCAAAATCTAAGCAAATCAATAGAACCCAAATGTCAATATGGTATATAATCTAGCAATAGGTGCAATCCTTGGAGAATATTTCATACTCTAAAGTATTGTTGCTAAACCCAAAATTTGCAACCAAACAATAAACAACAATACTAGAGGGGCTATAATGGTTTTCACCTACGTCAAATTCAGAATTTCAAAATTTTCTAAATAACAATTGAATAAGTACACAAACCACAACATATCGATATCACAAACTATATTCTTGGGTCAATATCTCTTACTATTAGGTTAAACCCTACTTATTGGGATCCAAGACATAGTCAATATAGCTTTATTATACATATCATATACTATTTATATATAAATTTTATCACCATCACTACAAGAATTTTGAGTATTAGCAATGGCAAAATTACTATTGCTAATAACTATTTTTTCCAATGGCAAATAGTGACCAAGAAATCTACCATCATAAAAAATAAAAAAATTATTAGCGATGGCATGAAGCCATCGCTAATATTAAAGTAATTTTATTTTTTTATTTAATTTTAAAATTATTAATTAGCAATAAGAAAAATATTATTAGAGAGGTAGAAGCTGTAATACTAAAATTTATTTTTTTATTTAGTTTTAATATTATTAGTGATGAAAATTATTATCAAAGATGGCATGAAGCTGTGCTAATACTAAAATAATTTTATTTTTTAAATTTAATTCTAATATTATTTGTGATGTAAAATTATTATTAGAGATAGCATGAAGTCGTTGCTAATACTAAAATAATTTTATATTTTTTAATTTAATTTTAATATTATTAGTGATGAAAAATTATTATTAAAGACAACATATAGCCATCGCTAATACTAAAGTAATTTTATTTTATTTTTATTTGATTCTAAAATTATTAGTGATGAAAATATACTATTAGCAATTGCATGAAGCCATCACTAAGACTAAAATAATTTTATTTTTTAATTTAATTTTAGAATTATTAGAAACAAAAATATGTTGTTAGTGACAACTTCATTATTTTTTTTAATTTGATTCTTATTTTAAATTTTTTAATATTTTTATATTAATATTTATATAATTTAGTTAAATTAGATTTAATATTTAAATAAAATTAATAATATTTAATTAAATTTAGTTAAATTAGTTTCAATTAATAATATTTATATTAATACTCACTAAATGGGAGATGGCAAAGGATAGGAAGGAGAAAGCAGTTACAATGATGGAGGAGAGAGAAAAAGAAGAGAACAAAATAAACTATTTTTGGTAGTTGGATTTATAGGAGAAAAAAATCAAGGCCTTAAGAAGATAGACCCCATAAATGCATCTAGAATATATATTTGACTTTAAAACTATATACTTGATTAGATTTTATGAACATAACTTCTTTAACATTGTCCTTGATCAGCGGTAGATGGTGCACCATAGTAGACCTATCCCTAGACCCGTCAATCGATGTCAATCCTCTATTAGAGAGATCATCAGACTCTACAAAATACCAAGCATGAAAAGTAGCCATATATATATAATATGCTAGAAAAACTATCCAAAAAAAATGTTATATAAGAAAGTAGATAACCACGAGAGCAGGCATAAATTAACAAGTATGAAAAAAATAAAAATTTTATTAGTGACAGCAGGATACATATTAGAGAGGGCAAAATGCTATCACTAATAAATAAAAAATAATTTTATTTTTTAATATATTTTTATGATTATTAGCGATAAAAAAATTTCTTAGTGATAGCATATTACCATCTCTAATAAAAAATAATTTTATTATTTTGATATATTTTTATAATTATTAGTGATGAAAGAAAATTATTAGCAATTGTATTATTTTATTACTAATAAGTAATTTTTTTAATATATATTTATAATTATTAGGGATGAAAAAAAATTATTAGCGATGGTATCATTTGCCATCGCTAATAAATTTATTTTAAAATATAATTATTAGCAATGAAAGAAAATTATTAGCAATGATTTTTTACTATCGCTAATAAGTATATTTTAAAATATAATTATTAGCGATGAAAAAAAATTATTAGCGACGATCATTTGCCATCACTAATATGTTTATTTTAAAATATAATTATTAGCAATGGAGAAAAATTATTAGCAATGATAGTTTGCTATTACTAATAACCTTTTCATGCTCATTTTTTCCTACCACACACTTTCGTTTTCCCCCACCCCACCTCGCCCTCGTCCCCCCCCCCTCATTTTTATCCCCCATTGCATGCCCAACGGTCCCCTTGCCACCCTCTCTCTCCCCAGTCTATAGTCCTCATTTTCTCTGAGCATCCGGCCGCCTCCCTGAAGCCTCAGCTATGAGCCCCCAGATCCAGCGTCCCCAAGAATTCGATTGCCTCTCAAGCCCCCAACCACCTCCTGCCTCCTCGAGCCACCGACCATAATCCCCCAACCGTCTCCTACCTCCCCAAGGCCCATCTGCCTCCCCCCCGGCTACCTGATAAGTATCATAAATTTATCAATAAAAAATTAATTTATCAAATAAATTATATTTATTTTTAAAAATTAATAATCAATTTTTATATATTTTTAAGAAATTAATATTTTTATTAATTAAAAATTAATTAAAAAATAATAAAAGTAAAAAATAAAATATTATTATCAGTAAAAGAGTTTATTTTTTATGTCATAATAAAATAAATTTGAAGCAAAATAAAGTTAAAATAGATCCAGTATAAATTTTTTTAAAAAAATAAAATTAAAAAAAAATAGCTCAGCCATCTCATCAAGCCAAGCCAAGCTATGCGCCAGTAAGCCACCAAGCCAACCAAGCCATTCGGTGAGCCATTGACATCAGCATGATGTCAGTTTTATCATGGCTCATGGTAGACCTCTTAGTAGCGGTATTCTAGTAATTTTATAAGCCAGTCGCATGTCGATTGGTTGCAGCTCATAGAAAGTTTGGTCCATTACGGTCCATATCACTACTGGTAAAGATCGGACGACATGGGTCTTTTTCTATTTTAATTCGATCTCCCAGCTCTCATATAACGCGATCTAATGGTCAGGAGCCATCCAGTGTTCGATTTAATAGCCAGATTTGCTCCATCAAGGCACGATCAGATGGTCCACACTTAATCCGACTTGATTTGGGCTATTATATATCAATTTTTGATATTTTTTGGACCGTTTGATCTAGATTTGATGGCCAAAATTAAGAAAACTTAACAAAATTCATCCATATGCTATTTTAATCCGAATTTCACTCGGATTTCTTCCTATTTTGATGATTGAAATGGCCCTTAGTCCCACATTGCCTGCAGAAAAATCCTCCAACTTTCCAACATATATTTAAAGGACCCCAAGCCTCCAAAATCAATTATCTTTGATTATGGGAAGGAGTTTGGTAAAGGTTAAAGCCATGCTTAGATTAGAGGCTGCTTCAAGGCAATGGGTGCTGCGAAGAAGAGCTAGCTTCTACACCATCTCAATGCCAACATCGATCCAAGATCAAGATTAACTATTTTAATTTTTTTATTTTTAATTTTATGTATTTAAATTATAAACTTTTAATTAATGCAAAATTTATTTTATGCACTTTAAATTTTAGCTTTTTTTAATTATAATTTAACTTTTGTACTTTAATTATTGCTCTTTATTTTATTGCAAGTAGATACTAAGATCTAGGTAGTTGATCTTGGTACTCAAATTTTATTTTTATGCTCTTTAAATCATTATTATTTAATATAATTTATAATTCTATTTTCCAACTTTCAAATTTTATTTTTCAAATATGTTCTTTTTTTTTTCTAAAAATTAAAAATTTTAAAACTAAAACACTGCTTTCTCTATAAATTCGGTCCAACTCATTGCTTTTTATCTATTTTTAATTATTTTAAAAAATTAAAATTAAAATAATAAATATAGTGCCTTAATGACAACATCATGCTCTTATCAAGTTTTTAGCATCATTATCGGGATGGCATGAAAATTTATTTCTTTTAATTTTTTTGATTTTTTTTAATAAATTAATTATAAATAAAATTTTAATTTCTTTAATTTTTTATAAATATTGCTTACTAACTTTTTTTATTTATTTCATAGATAAAAATAAAAAAAGAAGAAAAAGAGGAAACAAATTAGGGCAAAGAGGAAAACTTTCAATTTTGCTTGGTGAGATCAACCCTAACCCTAGATCTCTTTTTTTTTATTATTTATTTTATTTTTAAATTAAATTAAAAAATATCCACTTAAATTTAATTAAAAGCTTCATGACAAGATTAAAAATCCTAATTGCTTAGAGTATGCATCATATTAGTTTTATTTTTATTTTCTTTTGGTGATTGCTGGAAGCAAGATAAGCTTTTTAGAATCTTATTAGTTGTATGCATCTAATTTAAATTGCATAGAACACCTTGTTTGAATTTTTTTTTTATGCATATTCATATTAAGCTAAATTAAGGGCAATAACCTAATTAAACAACATAAGGTGAGGATTTAATCATCTTTTCTTGGCCCACAAACAACCAACCAGCATCCTGCATTGACCTAGGTCTTTAATTTTAAAATCAATTAGACATCGACCCTAGGAACTCGAGCTCATTAGGATAAGAAATTCTAAAAATTAGACTGGATTAGGATTAGTTAGTTTGACTGATGTCTAAAAAACTAGCTTAGGGACGAGCGGATCTGAAAGAAGATGGTTTATAATTGATTTTATTAGCTTACCTGACTAAGCATAATTGATGTTTAAGGTAAGCAACGGGAGGACTCTCAGCAATCTTATACTTACTTGACCAGTTGAGTGGCTGATCTTACACTTGGAGGACTTGAAGGTGACCTTGGTAGTTAGGAGCTGTCTAGATCTAGGACAATCCTTAGTTAGGATTGTTTGCCTAACTTGATTGCTAACTAAAATATTAAATCTAATTAAAACTAATCTTCTTTCTCTTCTTAGCTTTAGGACTTCTTAGGACATCTTCTTTAGAACTCTTCTTTCTTTCTTCTCCTTTTCTCTTCTTCTCTTTAAAAAAAATAAATTAAATTAAATTAAAAATAATAAAAAAATTAATAATTAAATAATAAAAAATAAATAAAAATAGTAAAAATAATTAAAAAAATAAAATAAATAAAAATTATAAAAAAATAAATAAAATTATAATAAAATAATAAAATCATTAAAAAATAATTAAATATTTTTTAAAAAATAAAATAAGATAATAATAGTAAAAAAATTCTAAAAAATTTATAAAAAATATAAAATATAAAAAATAAAATAATAATATAATAATAAAAATTTTTAAAAAATTAAAAAATAAAAAATAATATAAAAATAAAAAATTTAAAAAAATTTGAACCATACATTAGGGTAGCATTAGTATATACATGGTAGAAAATCGCTTTATCTGATCTAATTGAACCTAATCATATAATTGAATAGCTGAACCATATTAAACCTGATAATCAAATGGTTGAAAATTTTAGAGAACCATCTAGACAGATGAGGGAATACTTTATTTCTTCTATTTATAATTCATCGACTTGTATCCAGATATCTGATATCTATGCTACCCACTATGAGATCAAGCCGACCATAATCCAGATGCTTCCATCTTTCTATGGGAATACCAATGAAGATTCTTATAAGAATCTAGATAAGTTTTTAGAAATCTTCTCTATGGTAAAAATCCAAAATTTGACTAAGGATGCCCTTAGACTAATTTTATTTCTTTTTTTATTGAAAGACAAAGCCAAGTACTGGCTTGGTATAATAGGAAGATCAATTAAAACTTGGGCTGAATTACAAAGTAAATTTCTTAAGAAATTTTATCCTATAGGTTGAACCAATATCATGAGGCAAGCTATCACTAGATTTGCTCAGCTTCCAGAAAAATAAATTCATGAGTCATGGGAGAGACTTAGGGAACTTATTAGAAAATGCCCACACCATGATTTGTCTAAGTGGCAAATTATTCGAGCTTTCTATGAGGATTTAGGAGATCAATATAGATAGATAGTAGATGCATCTTGTGGAGGTGCATTCATGAACAAGAGCAAGGAAAAGCCTATATCTTATTTGAAATTCTGAGTGAAAACTCAATCAACCATGCTTCGTTATGTTTCTACCAAACCTAGGTAGGGATCTATGAATTTAAATATTCAGAATCTAGTCCTAAGACTGATTCGAATTTGATAAATAAAATGGACTTTCTTGTTCAGCAATTAGATCAAGTCCTAATCCTAAGTCAACAATCTCCTGCACAATACACATCATCTTCTAATTATCAGGAGAATTGTTCAATCTGTGCTAGCCCAACCCATTATGTTAGTAAATATCCCATGGCTACACAATTTTTACTCTATATCCAAGAATAAGTTCAAGCTGCACAAGGCTACTCCAAGCTGATTAATGACCCTTTTTCAAACTCATATAACCCAGATTGGAGGAACCATCCAATTTTTCTTGTATACCCCAACAAACTCAAGCTCGGATCCAATATCAAAATTATGCTTATAATAAGGGTCAACCTAGTCGATCTTTCCAACCATTGCATTATAATCAGCCATCATACCCACCTTCTCAATAGACCAATCTAGCTAATGATAGGTTTAATCAACTTCAACAACTGATTTTGACTCAACAGCAATCTATCATCAGGATAGAAGCACAAATAGGATAATTAGTTTAGTCTAATATGAGGAGAGAACTAGGTCAACTACCGAGCCTACCAATTTCAAATCTTATAAGCAATCCACCTAATGTCCACCAACCACCTAGAGCAAGTCATCAAACTAATGTCCCACCTAGGAATCTTCAATTAGAGAATGCCAAAGTAATTTCTAAACTTAAGAGTTATAGAATTCTTATGGACCCATACCAAGATGTTGCCTAGCAAGACAATCCAAGAGGGGGGGGGAGGGGGGGTGAATTAGGTTTTTCAAAACTTAAAACAAGTTAGGTACTATTTTCAAAAATAAGTGATGTGATAGTGTATACTTTAGTTCTAAGTATGTAGAAATGCAGAAATGTAAATATAATGGAATGAAGTAAATAAGGCAATCATAAATACTAGAAAATTTATAGTGGTTCGGTGCCCCTTACACCTATGTCACTCCCCAAGGCCCACTTGAGAATTTTACTATAATCTCTCCAAGCTTACAGCCAGATAGTTTTTTAAGGCTCACTATCCAAAATCTAGTTGGTTTTTACATCGGCTCACTAACCATAACCAACCCCCAAATCAATCCTTGGCTTACAATCCAATTTTCAGACTTGGATAAGCCTTTTCCTTAACTTCAAAATCTTATTGAAGCTAAATTACAAGAAAGAAAAAAGTTGAACAACAAAAATGAACAAAAAGCTTCTTTGATGAGCAAATAAGTCAATGAAGCTTTGTGGAATCTTCTTGGAGGAAGGATTTCGAATTGTTTGAGCTTGTCTTCTTGTAGAATAGAATCACTTGATTTGATGTTTCTTTGAGTTGGGAGTAGAATGCTCTCTTTTCAGGGCTCTTATAATTTTTTTCTTGATTTTTTGATTTCTTTTAATGATCTTATATTCATGTCACTTCCTCCATGTGTTTTGTAGGTGATTTTCCACGTTTGGTAGGCTGAAAAATCCTATTTGATCATTGGAGAAGCAAAAATGATCATTTGAACCAAATCTGTACAGTTCTGGATAGTCTATAGAAACTAGCCGTTGGAGCTCGAGTCAAATCTTGAGTCAACTTGAGCCTCAGCTTGAGGCTTTTTGCTCCACTCATTCCTCTGCTTGAGAGTTTTTACTCTGCTCGATCCTCAGCTCGTGGACCTTGAGTCGACTCAAGCCTCCGCTCGAGACTATGCCAAACTTTGCTTCAAAATTATCATCTTCTGTATTTCTCCTGAGACTTCGACTCGAGAACCTCGAGTCGACTCGAGCCTCTGCTCGAGACCTTGCCTCGAAATCATCATTCTCTAGATTTTCACTAAGACTTCGACTTGAGAACCTCAACTCGACTTAAGCTTCTGCTCAAGACTATTCCTTCTAAAGCTTTTGTATTCCAGTCTGCATATCAGCTCGAGCTCAATAACGAGTTGAACCTTGAGTTGACTCGTGGGCTTCTTATGCTGAAAAATTTTAGTTTGCCCAAAAGTTTTTCTCTTGAATTGTAGTTTTGGGATATCTTTTTCAAGCTTTATTTCAGGTGTGATTTATGCTCCAAATGCCTCCAACTCTTCTCCATCAATTTTCAAATGCACTTATATGGATGTTTTATTTAATACTTTAAAATACATCCTGAAACATGATCTCATCAACTTCATTAGTTCAAATATATATACTCAAATATTTTGTTACTCATCAAAATCAATCTTTGGGGTCAACAATCTTCCTCTTTTTGATGATAATAAAACTTTGAGTATATGAGCGAGAAATGTGCAATAATAAATAGACTAAAGATTTAATCCTTTTTGTATTTTCATATTTGTCTCCCTCTTAGTTTATCCTTGCATTTTTATTATGTCTTTTCAATTCAAGGTTAAGTTTTCTGCTCATACTTATTAGAATGGTAAATTGCCAGCATATATCCATATGTGTGTGCCAAGCATTAGTATTAAACAATCATATATAGGGTATGTATCATGGCACAAACTTCAAACTTATAATGCATATCATATATGCTGAAAATTTCAATCCTTAACATATTCATGCTTAACACATTCAAGCTAAAAATTTTTACCTTAATATATTTATGCAAAAAATTTTAAATTTAACATATTCAAAGCCACATTTGTGTTGAAAATTTTAAGTTTAACATTTTCAAAGTAAATGAATAGTGGATGAATTTTAACATATTCAAAATGAATGAATTCATGCTCATATACATATTACTCTCTTTTTTTGTCATCAATCAAAAATATAAAGTTAAGGCAAATGTTCAGAACGAGTGCAAGAGTAAGTGATCATGAGTTTCATTGCTTTAATAAAATGAGTGTGTTAAGCCACCAAAACATACTATGATACAATGAAACATCAAGTTCAAAGTAAGATCAGGTTAAGCAAATTTACATCTACAAGTGCTAAGTACATAGAGTCGGATACAAACACAGAGTCAAATACAACCATATACTCCTAATACATAGATCTAAGTACAAGAAGTGGACAAACACTAGAGCCTGTGAGGCTACTCATCATTAGATGGAATCTCTAATATTTGGGATGAGACTCGTGAGGTAGAAAGTTTGGCTTTCCTGCTCTTAGTCCTAGCAAAAGATTCGGCTACCTATAAGAGAGGAGGCCCTCCATGAGTGTAGACTCTGAGTGATAGTCTGCTCTCCCTCATGGATACCTGAGTGGTCTAACCAGGTGACATAGGTGGAGGTGGAGGTCAAGGCATAGCTACCCTAGCTGCGGCATCTGCTGCTGCTGGCATCGCACCTGGAGCGAGTCTCTCTATTTTTTCAATCAAATTGCCTATAGCTTCAAGTACTAAAATGATGTCCTACTGTTGTGCCTGATCTAAGCTACTGATTGCTGCCATCATCTCAGTGCCTCCAGACTCAACTCTCCTCCTGAGCCAAGTAAACTCCTCAATGATGCTAGAGTGATCAGTGGATGTGCCATGTGCGTACTCCCTCTGCTCTAGAGTAGTAAGCCTCTAAGAGATAGTCCTCATCTTAGTCTATATAATCTCTACTCTCTCAAACAATCTCTGAATCTCTCCACTGACTCTGGTAGATATCATATCTGCCAGTCTCTCCATATATGCAGAGTCAGCAGCTGGTGTTGTAGGAACCTTCCCATGGATGGAGCTCGAGGTGTCATAGATGTACCGGATTTAGTGTCAGGTGCATCTCGGACTGCAGCTGGTGTAGAGGGATCTCCTACCTCTACAACCCTGGGCACTCTCCTCTCTTGATAAGAAATGTTCTTGACCCATCTTCCATCCTCTACATGATACTGCATTCTGGTCAAGGCTCTCATGGTATATACATCATAGTGAGACTGCTTCTTACTTGCTTCATTCTCTAGTGACACTCCAGCAGTCTCAAAGATTCTAGTCAAGGCCATTTCATAGGGCAAACATACCTTGTTCCTTGATGTAGTCTCTCTCATCTGATGCATCATTATATCGGGCAGGTTTATTTGAGTTCCCTAAACCATCAAATACATCATACACAACTCTCTTTTAGACACAAAGTCATGTCTACCAAATTTTGAAATAAAAATATCACTGATGATATGATGAAGAACTCTTTTTTCCACTGATAGTGTGGGTGCCAGTACATCTCCAATGATATCATCCCTATCCATAATTAATCTCAGACCCCTCTTTTTGTTAGATAACTTATCAGGCACAAAACCTTCTTTTGTAATTCTAAAGGTTTGAGCCAAACTCTCCTCTATCACCTCAATTTGTATGCCTTTGATTATACTTACAATTTCAAAAAATCTCCTTTTAAGATTTTCATAGAACTCTCTAACCAATTTAGGATACATGGAGATGTCCATTGTACAAAAATTTCTCCACCCCATCTTATCAATCCATGTCCCAATAGAGAAATTGTAACTTTCAAAGAAATCAAAATCAACTCTCCTTCCCATTGTAATGGCTCTAGTGGCCATCCTACCGACAAGTGAAGATGGTGGAGGAGATGAGTTCGGTATACCTTGATCCTATTGAGGTTGAACGGATTCCTCCTGAATGGGTTCTTCGGAGGGTTGAGAAACCTTAGATGGTTGGGATGTCGCCCATTCCATTTGGGCTTTTCTTTTTTTCTCCCATTCTTTGGCTCCATGGGTATTACAAATTTTTCGCACTCCATGCCTTTCTCCAACCATTTTACCCAAATCCCATCCTTAACTTTATGAATCAAAGGAAAGAGATGGTAGAGAAGCAAGCAGACACTGTTGGATTGAGTTTGGAGGATGAGAGGCCCTCTGCTCGTCGAGATGAAGAATCTCTAGGGCATCGCAAATAGTCATAGGTCCATTTTAATCACCCATGACCCTGACCCTCGAGTCGACTCATAGTTTTGAACTAGTTTGCTCAAGTCGACTCGAGCAATAGTTCTGAAACTTTCAAAGTTTTAGAGCAAATTTTGGCATTCAAACAATATCTAGTTATTTTTCTAGATATTTATCATTGATAATATACACAAAATTTGATTCTTTTGGATTTAATTTGATTTACCTATAATTATAAAAAATAAAATTTAATCAGGTTGATAGCAAAATCCTAAGTCTCTTCTAATGATGCTAAATTTTTCTTCATTAGGGGGTTTTATGAATATGTCAGCTAATTATTTATCAGTACTAACAAATTTAAGTACCACATCATTGTTTTGTACATAATCTCTTATGAAGTGATGTCTTACCTGAATATGTTTGCATCTTGAGTGTTGAATTGGGTTCTTGATTAAATTGATTGTACTTGTGTTGTTACATCTTATGGATATCTTATTAAGTTTGAATCCAAAATCTTCTAATTATTATTTAATCCAAAGAATTTGTGCACAACAACTTCCAGCAGCTATATATTTGGCCTCGATCGTTGAGAGTGCTATTGAGTTTTGTTTCTTACTAAATCAAGAAATTAAATTTACTCCTATGAATTGACATGTGCCACCAGTGCTTTTTCTATCAAGTTTGTATCCAGTAAAATCAGCATCAGAATAACCAATTAATTCAAATTAAGATGCTCTATCATACCATAGTCCTACATTAAGTGTTCCAAATAAGTATCTAAAGTTTTTTTTGACAATATGCAAATGTGATTCTCTAGGATCTGATTGATACCTAGCACACATGCAAACACTGAGTACTATATCTGGTCTACTTACAGTAAGATAAAGAAGTGAGCCTATCATACATTTATATAATTTTAAATCTACTTTCTTATCTTTCTCATCTTTGTCAAATTTGCATGATGTCTTTATTGGTGTGCTAATTGGTCTTAAACTCTCCATTCTAAACTTCTTGAGTATTTTCTTTATATATTTTATTTGGTTGATGGAGATCCCCTCTTCATTTTACTTGATTTGAAGTTCGAGGAAGAAGTTTAACTCTTCCATCCTTAGCAAATTTTTGACAAAAGATTTCATTAGTGGCACCAAAAATAATATTATCTACATAGATTTGTGTAACTAATAGATTCTTATCTTTTCTTTTTAAGAACAAAGTTTTATCAACATTTTTTTTAGTAAATTCATTATCTAGTAAGAATTTACTTAATCTTTCATACCAAGCACGTGGGGCTTGTTTTAGACCATATAGGGCTTTATGTAATTTGAATACATGATTTGAAAATGCATGATTTTCAAATTCAAGTGGTTGTTCAACATACACTTCTTCTGCTATATAACCATTAAGAAATATATTTTTTACATTTATTTGGTATAATTTAAATTCATGAAACATGCAAAAGCGGGAAATAGTCTAATGGCCTCTAATCTAGCTATAGGGGCAAAGGTTTTATCAAAATCAATACCTTCTTCCTGATTATATCCTTTTTCTATTAATCTAGCCTTATTTCTTATAATAGTTTCATGTTCATCCAATTTGTTTCTATATACCCATTTAGTTTCAATTATTAGGTGGTCATTTAGTCTATCAACTAGGATCCATACTTTATTTTTTTCAAATTGATTTAATTCTTCTTGCATGGTATCTATCTAATATGGATGATTTTCAGCTTCTTCTATTGATTTAGATTCAATTTATGATATAAAAACTATGTAATTATTTACATTTCTAAGATAAGATCATGTTCTTACCTCTTGTGATGGATCATCGATTATAAGATCTTTAGGATGTCCATGTGCATACCTCCATTCATTTGGCAGCTCCTCTCTTGGACTTTGAGAGGACTCTTCATTCTTCTCTTCTTCATTATTTTGAGGTGGAGTATCTTTGAGTGTTAGATTGTCCATCTTGTCATGAAGATTTTCTGCATCCTCATCTAAAGCATCTTCTTTTCTAACAGATTTATCATTATATTTATCGAAGATAACATAAATTGATTTTTCAACAATGAGAGTTTTCTTGTTGAAGACTCTATATGCCTTGCTTGATGAGGAGTATCCTAAGAAGATACCCTCATCGGACTTGGCATTAAATTTTTTTAGTTTATCTTTTCTATTATTAAGTATGAAGCATTTGCAACCAAATATATAAAAATAGTTGATATTTGGTTTTCTATCTTTCCAAAGTTCATATGGGGTTTTCTTTAAAATAGGTCTTATTAGAACACGGTTTAATGTGTAACATGCAGTATTTATTGTTTCAACCCAAAAATATCTAGGTAAATTACTTTCACGCAACATAGTTCATGCCATTTCTTTTAGTGTTCGATTTTTTCTTTCTACTACTCTATTTTATTGTGGAATTCTAGATACTAAAAAATTATGATCAATTTTCTTTTCATTATAAAAATTCTCAAAGAGCTGATTTTTGAATTTTATACCATGATCACTATATATGCAAACTATTGATGTGTTCTTTTCATTCAAAATCTTTCAATAAAATTAAAAAAATGCATTGAAGGCTTAATCTTTTTATGCTAAAAATCTTATCCAAGTGAATCTTGAAAAATCATCTATAATTACAAGACCATACTTTTTACCTCCTAGACTAGTGGTCCTTGTGGGTCCAAACAAATCCATGTGTAGCAATTCTAAAGGTCTAGAGATTGAAATCATTTTTTTTGGTTTGAAAGAATTTCTAGTTTGCTTTTCAAATTGACATGCATCATAAATTCGATTCTTTTCAAAACTTAGTTTTGATAATCCTCTTACAAGATCTTTCTTAATTAATGTCGAAAGTAAGTCCATACTAGCATGACCTAATCTATGATGCTACAACCAACTAGCTTCATTGACCTTGGCATCCATTGCCATAAGACATTAACCATTTTTTATGTGTAGATCATCAAGATCTACCATGTAGACATGCTAAAAATACTTTTTACCATTCTTTATGTTTCAACTCATCAACTAGCAATATATTTTGAATAAAAGTAGAAGGAGTGATACGAATGTTATCGATGCCAATGATACGTCCCTTTCCATTATCATCAAATATAACTACTCCTCCTTCTTTAGGCTCAAAAATGATAAATTGAGATTTATCACCCGTCATGTGCCTTGAATAGCCACTATTAAGATACCAAAGCCTTTTCTTGTCCTGGGCTGCAAGATACTCCTACACAAGAAAATCAAGTTGAGTTTTTAAGTACCCAAGTCATCTTGGATCCTTTGGAATTAGTGCTCATGGTTTCTTTTAGAATCCAAATCATTTTAACTATTTTTTCATTCAATTTTTTGAAATTACATGCATAAAACTTATGACCAATTTTGCCACAACAAAAACATGAGATATTTAAGGTAAAGTTTGATAAAGCTTTAATAAATAGATTTTTGAATAGTTTTTATTTCTTATGAGATTTAAATTCTAATTTGGTCTTGTTAAAAATAGCTCTTTGTTCATTTAGTAGCATATTTAATTTTTCAAAACTATAGATAAATCTTTCTATAAATGGTTTGATTTTTGCTAGTTCATCGTTCAATTTCTAGTTTTCATTAGTAAGCAAATTCAGTTTTTCAAAAATTATTTTTTTATTATGAGTAAGTTCTGAATTTAACTTTCTCAAATTTTTATTTTTCAAAGTTACTTTCCTATATTCGGCCATAAGTTCAAAAAAAGCCTCTTGTAACTCATCAAAAATAAAATCTAAAGAGTTTTTAGCATTTACCTCCTCATGATGTGCCATCAGACAAAGGTTGGCTTCTTCTTGTGATTCTTTCTCAGAGCTAGAGTCCTCGCTATCACTCCAAGTGGTCATCATCACCTTCTTCTTGAGCTTTTTGGATGATTTCTTGAGAAGAAGGCAATCCATCCTAAAATGGCCGGATTTCTTACACTCGAAGTAAATTGATAGCTCCTTCTCTTTCTCCTTACTTGGTTCACCTTTGAAAGTCTTCTTCTTGAATCTTTGCTTCTTCTTTCTCATAAACCTCTTAAACTTTCTTACAATCATGGCCAAGTCTTTTTCTTCCTCCTCTTCATCGGATTTCTCACTCTCATCATCCTTGGAAGTAGTTGTTTTGAGAGCTATGATCTTTTTTTTCTTAGTTTCCTCCTCCATGTTTTGCCTCATATTTAATTTATAAGTTATTAAGGACCCAAGAAGCTCTTTCAATGATAGCTTGTTGTGATCTTTAGCTTCTTGGATGGTGGTGACCTTTGCTTCTCAAGCTTTCGAAAGTGACCTAAGAATTTTACGAACAAGCTCACTATTAGTGTAAGATTTACCCAAGCTTTTCAAACCATTGATAATATCGATAAATCTAGTAAATATTTTAAAAATAGACTCATTTAACTCCATTTTAAATAATTCATATCGAAGGATAAGTATATTTATTTTCGACTCCTTTACTTGATTGGTACCCTTATGGATAACCTCTAGCCTATCCCAAATCTTCTTGGTCGAAGCATAAGTAGAAATTCTATTGAATTCATTAGAGTCTAATGCATAATATAGGACATTCATGGTCTTAGCATTTAATTCTATCATTTTCATATTATGCTCATCCCAATCCTCTTCCAGTTTGGAAACATCATTATCCTCTATTTTGATTGTGGGAGTGTGTGGGCCTTTGATTATCACTCTTCAAAGTTGATAATCAAGTATTTGAATGTAAATGCGCATGCATGCTTTTCAATAAGTATAATTTATTCCATTGAACAAGGGTGGATAATTGGTCGATTATCCTTCAGCAAGAGATGCACTCATATGGGTTGCCATTTGATCTTAACTCTTGATTGTTAAATCAAATAAAGTGACTACCAAGCTCTGATACCACTTATTATCCAGCAAGACAACCTAAGAGCAGGGGTGAATTAGATTTTTCAAAACTTAAAATAAGTTAGGTGCTGTTTTTAAAAATAAGTGATGTGATGGTATATGCTTTAGTTCTAAGTATGCAGAAATGCAAAAATATAAATGCAATGGAATGAAGTAAATAAGACAATCATAAATATTAAAAAATTTGTAGTGATTTGGTGCTCCTTGCACCTACATCCACTGTTAGATATATGTGCCCTAGAAGCCAAAATTGGCTGACACTTGTAATACACTTCTAGGGACAAAATTATAATTTTGACTATAATCAATAAAATGGGTTATTTTCTATCACATATGTGTATTTAGTATCTGTGATATATTTTTTGAGTTAATGATAATGATAATTTATATTTCAAGAGTTGAAAATTTAAAACATGAATAATCATTATTAACTCATAAAATACTTTCGACCATAGGATCATCACGAGGATGGTGATTGATCTGGAAGGTTGGTGTACAATCGCTTCTCTTTTAGTAGATGAGTCTTGAGTCTATGGTGTGGAGACACCGGAGCGAGAGTATAGGTACTCGTTAGAGAACGAGGGCACTGAGCGTGACCACCTCGAGTAGTCATTAGGAAGTCTACCTTCTCGTCAATGACTGACTCGATGCTGCAGTGGTGTGTCTGGTTCTTTGACCTGAGGTGCATCGGCAGTTCACCTTGAGGGTGTTATAGTTTGACTACACCATTAACTCGATCTCCTAGCCATTGAAATCCTGAGGTGTATGTTGGCTATAGCATGTTCATTGTAGGAACTGGATTGCATCAAGATGGAATCTATCTACCTCGGTGGTAGAGGAGCAGCCCTATGATGATCATGAGAATCAAGTCCAGAAGCCCATGGCCATGGCAGAGTGAAATAATAGAAAGAGTTTCTATTTAGATTTTCACATCGGACTTGAATCGAATGATTACATCATATGACAGAGAACTAGGGTTTGACGAGTTCACCTTAACCCTAATCTGATCGGGGCTCAAGATAGAAGAACTTAATCACACAGGTAGCTGCACCAAGAGGTTCGCATTCAGCTCTGATGGGTTGCCACCATATACTGCTAGGTGTCACTGGTGGATTTTGGGAGCAATTAGAATGATTTAGATGATCGATCATTCTAGCTGTTCGAATCAGAAGAGTTCTGATCCATCGAAAGGAGTTTCGATGATGTCGATGATAGAGATCATGACATATCCCATTACCATACAGAACTGAACCTAACTGGATCACACAAATAAGGGTTTGAATCTGGTGATCATCAATTGAACTGATCCAGTTCAATTGATCTGAATGAGATTCAATTAGGTTCAAGAAAATCGTGCTAGCACTCGATTGAACCTAACGTTCTTCTTTTACTATCATAAATAGTTGTCCTGACTGAGCCAAAGAAGTTTGCACTCGATCAGAGGCCTTCACTTGGTCTGACTGGAGCCTGTCCAGGTCAGAAAAGGTTGTCTTATTTTGTAAGATAATACCTACCATTTTTGGTCACCTACCATTTTTCGTCCTTTGACTTTGGTCAAAAGTTGACCTTTGACTAGTCAAATATTGACCATTGATACTTTGACTTCTGTCCACATGTCATGCACCTATTGGAGAGTTGGAGGGGGCTTGTCTCCCTGCCAGAAATTGGCAAGGAGGAGGACGCATGCCACCCTTGGCGAGCGCCCAAGTTTGAGACGCCCAGAAGTCCCTGTTGGACAGGAACTCCATCTCCTTATTGGATTCTGATTAGACTCCTCCTAAGAATCAACTTTGACTGGTCTTAGGCACCATCTAAGGATGAATCCAAGGGACTCTATTCCTGCCAATCAGATCTAGATCTGATTTTACAAAAGGTTGTGATTGGTTGGGATGAAGAGGAGTTAGATCACGCATAGTCTATAAATAAGACCCTACGCCCAACTCAAAAATAGATGAAAAATTCTCTACGCCCCAAGGCTGCCTCTCTCTTTCTCCTCCATGCTAAGTCCATCTTCTCCCTCTCCTCTCCATGCCTAAAGTAGTTTGAGATCTAGTTGGTGCAATCTAGGTGAGAGAAAGGCGACAGAAAGCTAGAAGATTGTGCTGCTGGAAAGGACAATTGCTGATCTTCGAAAGCTATTTTGAAGATCCTCCAAATCAGATTCAAATCTGATTTTTGGAGATATGATAGAAAAAAAGAGGATCTCCATATCCAGTCTGACTAGATATCGGTAGAGGCCAGGCACTTATGTGGTTAGATCCAAAATCTTCTACTGCTTACAGGATCATCAATGGGTAATAGGATTACCCTACATCAAGGTAAATTAAGTTTGATTTAATTTATCTATATTTTATTTTTATTTTTAAAATAATAAAAATTAGATCTAAAATATCTTAGATCTAATTTGGATTAAAGAAAATTTTTTTTGAAATATATCTCTTGATTCGATCAGATCTGAACGAACCTGATTCAAAAAATCAGGATTTTTCTTCAACTGGTATCAGAGCCAAGGTTCTAAAGTATTTAGATCTAATTTTAAATTTATTTTAATCAAAAAATAAGTAATTTTAGATATCACATGAGATGTGATCAGATCTAAAATCAAAAAAATTAAAATTAAATGATTTGGATCTAAGATTAGAAAATATGCATGACTAGTTCTAAAATAGAATAGTTCTATAGAATAGTCTTGCATGTTTATAATTTAATTTGATTAAATCATATTTTAGATCTATTTATTTACTATTTTTTGATATTATAATTATTATAATAATATCTAAAAAATAGTAAATAAAAATTATTTAATTTTAAACATCATATGAGATATGATTGATGCATGTCTAGACTAGTTGTAGAATAGTTCTACATAGTTATCTAGATTAGAGTTTATTTTGATAAGATCAATTTAAATCTAATTTTTTAGATTATTATGAGATAATTTAGATCTAAAAATATGCATGATTTGATACATGAGATGTATGCAAAATATGCCATGATTAGATCTAATTTGTATATGAGATATATGATATAGATCTAAAACTATTTTGTAGTATTACATGTTCCTGATTAAGGCATTCCTCTTGGCCGTCCGGTCATAAGAATGAAGAAGGATTTAAAGGCCCTCTCCTCTCCATTCCGATGGGGTGTTCTTATGACGTGTAGGGGTGCTGCGCATTCGTCCTTAATCAGAAATCCAAAACTTACTTTCTGCAAAATCCTAGATCCTGAAAATCCCTAGGATTTATTGTGCATATTTTATTTATGAACCCTACTTAATTAAGAATTAAGATTATGAAATATTAATTAGGTCTAAAATTGAGAATTTTAGATCTAAGACATATTCATAATACTGGGTTCGGGCTTGGGTAGCTCAATTAGGTCTAAGCGGTTGATCAAATCGAATCAAGAGTTGGTTAGATGGGATCAACAATGCTTAAATTGACCAGCCTAATAGGATTAAGTCTGGGTCAAGATCGAGTCACGATCAAGCAAGACCTAATTAGGCTCAGAGGTTAGAGTCTGGATTGTAGGCTAACCCAATTGGTTCTGGCTCAATAATTTGGTGTCTAAGGTAAGTTTGGCACATACGATCGACTGATTTTTAATTGGGAGCTACTCGACCTGAATGCATTCTTGTACGAGTTAATGGCATATCCCTTCCACCGGTCTCACTTACCTGGCCATATCTGTTGACTTAGTTCTGATTTGAGGTGGTCAATAATCCGAGCTAACCCATGCCACTAGGTTAGTCATAATTGTTATGACTATGACAAGTCTAGTTTAATGAGACCTGAATCAATTCTTCCCTAAGAAAAGATTAAGTCTGAGGTCTTCCACCATTGTAGATGTGCGGGCCCTTTTCCCGGGGTTGATTGTTCTCGGCTGGATACAGTGGCTCAGTTGCACCGAAAAGATGCAACCATGTCTATTAGGCATTGGATGCTATGGGCTGGAGGATGAGTTGGGCTCAATATTTTGGATACGGTGAGAGACTCAATTAGGAATCCAGTCTGTGCAAATGGTGGGTCTGACTTAACTAAGGAGTGGATCAATATTTCGGATACGGTGAGATTCATGAATTAGAGACCAAGTTTGGGTGCACCATGATTAGAGAATCATTGAACAAGAGTTGTTCACTCATTGGCTAACCCATCACCAATAACTGTTAGGTGAGGTGATGAGTCAGTTGGTGAGACCGCACCACCCACTAGAAATCATTAATCATGGAAGATTTTTGCATCTCTACAGAGGGAGTGTAGGGATCCAAGAAAATAGTGGGAAGCTAATTTATTTAAAAATAAAATCTTCTAAATAAATTGGTCAAGTCATAATTACAGTATCTAACTAGAATCTTTGACTCTCTACAGAAAAATGTCTGCGTCCAACCCATTAGCACGTATCCTGGACACACATAGACTGACCGGATCCAATTATAAAGATTGGCTCAGGAACTACAAAATCATTTTGGGTTTCGAGAAGTTAACCCATGTATTGGACCAGGACCCTCCCACCTTACCAGCCCATCCATCCACTGAACAGAGAGCATCTCTGAAAAAATGGATAGATGAAGATAATAAGGCCAGATATTACATGTTGGGCTCGATGTCTGATGAGCTCCAGCGCCAACATGAAGATATCAGGACTGCTCGCCAAATGTTGGCTCACCTGCAAGAGATGTTTGGTGAACAGAGTCGCGCAGCCAAGTATCAAGTCACGAAATGACTTTTTAAGGCTAAGATGCGTGATGGGCAGTCAGTCCAAGATCACTGTCTGATGATGATCAAGGACTTGGAAGAGCTTGAGAAGCTCGGTGTGAAGTTAGACTTGGATCTGCAGAATGATGTTATTCTGCAATCCTTGACTGATGCATATGGGCAATTCATCATGAATTACCACATGCATAAACTTCAAAATTCCTTGGCCGAATTAATGAACATGCTGGTCACCGCTGAGCTTTCTATGAAAGGTTCTAAAGGCTCAGTTCTTGCTATGGAATGGACTTCTTCCAAAAGAAAGTCTTCTGGAAAGAAAAAGAAGTCTGCGAAAAAGCAGAAGGTGGAAGGAGGAAAGAAGAAGAAGGCAGAGCCGAAGAAGAAGGTTGCTGTCAAAGAAAAGTATTTCCATTGCAACAGCGACGGCCACTGGAAGCGAAACTGCCCTACTTACCTGGCCATCCTGAAGAACAAGAAGGAAGGTCCTTCTGGAGGTATGCTCGTTATTGAGTCTAACCTTACGATTTCTTCTGCATCCAGTTGGGTGCTTGACTCTGGTTCTAGTGCTCATCTGTGCACTTCCATGCAGGGTCTTGAGGATAGCAGGAGGCTGAGGGATGGAGACATGATCCTACGCATCGAAAATGGAGCAAGAGTTGCTGCAGTGGCGGTGGGAACATACCCTCTTCGATTACCATCTGGTTTAGACTTAGTTTTGAAAGACTGTTATTATGTGCCTGCAGCTAGCAGGAATTTGATTTCTGTTTCATGCTTAGCACTAGAAGGCTATGTGATTACCTTCTTTAAGGACCATTGTAACATTCTTTATGAAAGAAATAAAATTGCAAATGGTTTTCCTTATTAATGGTCTTTATCAGCTACATATTGATGTATCCTATTCTAACTATCGAGCAAAACGTGAATGCCAAACGACCTAGGGATAGTCCAAACGATAGGTATCTATGGCACCTGAGATTAGGTCATATAGCAGAAGATAGGATCAACAAATTGGAGAAAAATGGGCTATTGAGTCCATTGACTTTCGAGTCATATCCAACTTGTGAATCTTGTCTTCAAGGCAAAATGACTAAACTCCCTTTTGTAGGACATGGGGAAAGGGCCACAGATCTCCTTGCCCTAGTACATACTGATGTGTGCGGCCCATTTGATGTGCCGGCTAGAGGCAATTTTGTCTACTTCATTACCTTTATCGATGATCTGTCTAGGTATGGGTATGTGTATCTTATGAGACACAAGTCTGAAGCTTTTGAAAAGTTCAAAGAATTCAGACATGAAGTAGAAAAATAAACTGAAAAATCCCATTAAGGTTCTTCGATCAGATCGAGGAGGTGAATACCTTAGCCGAAAATTCCTAGACTATCTCAAGAAAAATGGCATAGTCTCTCAATGGACTCCACCAGGAATACCTCAACTCAACGAGATTTCAGAATGGAGAAATCGGACTCTATTGGATATGGTCCGATCCATGATGAGCTTCACAGACCTTCCTGATTTTCTTTGGGGATACTCATTGTTAACTTCAATTTATCTACTGAATAGGGTTCCCTCTAAAACCGTTCCTACCACACCGTATGAGATATGGCATGGTAAGAAACCAAGTCTGAGTCATCTCAGAATTTGGGGTTGTCCGGCTCATGTCAAAAGACAACAAGCGGACAAGTTAGAGTTTAGGTCCTTCAGAGCTCGATTCATAGGATATCCTAAAGAGTCATTAGGATACTATTTCTACATTCCAGAAGACCACAATGTGATTGTGAGTCGACATGCCATCTTTCTTGAAAAATAGTTTATTCAAGATAGCGGCATTGGAAAGCAGATTAAGCTTGATGAGAAAGTCTCACAAGTACAACGAGCTAAGGACCAATTGGAACCAAATCAGGTTGAGCCAATAAGAACACTACCTCCTCCACCTCGTAGATCGAAAAGAGTTTTCCATCCCCCTGAAAGATACTTAGGTATTATTTCAGAGGAAGTAGAGAAAATGTTCCTCGTAGGTAATGGTGCTCATGGTGATGATCCCAAAACCTACAACGAGGTGATATCAGATATCGACTCCGAGAAATGGCTAGAGGCAATGCAGTCAGAAATTGACTCGATGCACTCAAACCAAGTCTGGACCTTGGTAGATCCACCAGAAGGTATAGTACCTATTGGGTGTAAATGGATCTTCAAGAGAAAGATTGGTGCAGATGGAAATGTGGAGACATTCAAGGCTAGACTAGTGGCAAAAGGTTATAGTCAACGCGAAGGCATTGACTATCAGGATACCTTTTCCTCAGTGGCTATGCTAAAATCCATCCGCACATTGCTTGCCATTGCAGCCTATTTTGATTATGAAATATAGCAAATGGACGTGAAAATGGCATTCTTAAAAGGATATCTTAAGGAAGATATCTATATCGAACAGCCACTAGGTTTCACATCCAGTGATATTGATCACAAGGTTTGTAAGCTACAAAGGTTCATATATGGACTTAAGCAAGCATCTCAGAGCTGAAACACTCATTTCAATGATGTGATCAAAATATTTGGTTTCATCAAAAATGAAAAGAAATTGTGTGTCTTCAAAAAGGTCAGTAGGAGCACCGTTGCCTTCCTCGTATTGTATGTGGATGACATCCTCCTTATTTGGAATAATATTTCCATGTTGACGACA